>ML685765.1:25389439-25436929 GCA_007922175.1 Pelusios castaneus
TGATATATCTTGTTCTTCATGGAAAAAAAAAAAGATTAAAGGTCTAGGCCTGAATTAAACCTTTAAGAAGGGGTTTAGTCTTTTTTAAATTCTTCTCCTGGTTCTTCCTTTAGGTGTGAATGTGAACCAACTCTGTTTGTAAATTTCAAAGACTAGTGGCTAGTGAAGTATTTGTGTTTTAAGGACAATAGGGAAGATTTATTAAATGTACAGCCTATGTCCAATGGGTATTATGCTTCCAAGGTTGGCACGGCCTTTGGTAAGGATGTGAGCTTATAGAGAGAGGACGTTCCACATGTACTGCCTGCAGGGGAAAGTAATTTGGGACCATTGGCTTTCTTGATACAACATTTTTCCAACAGAGGGCAATCCAAGCTCTGGCCCTTTACTGTTTATTGATGGAGGATGAGTGTGTATACTTCTGCTTTTCAGTGATTTTCCTTTACATTTATTTGAATTGCATTTTCTTTTATGCAATAGAGGACCATGGGCCTCTTTATTGTCCAGATTTTGTATTTAGGAAGGGGGTGGGGGGCGGAGATAGATTCTCTCCTTTGCAATAAAAGATGGCAAGATGATAAATTAGTGCTCTCAGCTGAAATTGATTACTTTGTGTTCCCATCCAGTTCATATGGCAGCAGCACATATGCTCTGAAATACCATAATGACACATTGGAGAAATCCTATCAGGTTGGCCTTGTGGAACATGTTTTTTCCCTTTCCCTCCCCTGTTGGCTCAAAGGATAAACTACTGTGTTCTCTGCTTACATTAGGGAAAGTTACACAAGCTCATGCACACATATTCTAGACACCCTCTTGGAAACTCTTCAGACAAGTTAAGGAGCCTAAATGCTAAAATGACAAATGTCAGTGATTGTTTTCTTCTCTGTGCCTAGATATATTTCTAGTACTCAGAGGAAGCAGCTTATGCAGGAAAGACTGAAGTAACTTCAAGCCGTCTTGATGCAATTGTAGCTGAGTTGGTCCAAGGAAACACAAGAAACAGCATCAGTTTTATTGCCATAATTTGACATTAAACTTCACTTTTTCAACTTCCCTCCCACTGATTTGGAAGATGGTGGATATTTGGTGGATATATTTGTAATATTTCTTTAATATTTGTTTGTTTGGATTTCCACAAGACTAAATTATTCAGTAACCGCTATTATTAAATTACTGAATCTAATTGATTATAATTCAGAATGTGCTATGATGACCTCTTGTCCATTCTTGTCTTCCAGTAGGAGGAATACAGCAAGAATATCATTGCCATAAAATTATCTCTGTGCAAGATACTTAGATATTTCCCATTTCCACCTAATCAGTGTGTCAAAGTTTTGTGCATCTTTAAAGACAGAGGAAAACTTCCTGGAGAAAGCAGGCACTAGATGACACAAAAATTAGTACCCTAACTTTCCACCCAGAGAAAGCTGGGTTCAAAAACTAATCAGGTCAGAAGTAGGGATGGATGAACCACACATAAACACAAAGGATTGTGGACAGTTAACTGTCCAAACTTCTGGATGTTTATTGAACTTCCAAAATGATCCCTTCCCTTTAGCATAAACCCATTATCTCTTGCCCTCAGTTGACTTCCGTGTAGATTATCTCATAAAAACTGTGGTTCTACAACAAGGATTAAGTTGGCCAAAATGACTGGATCCTTATGTTCCATATATCACTGCAGCTCCGTTGATGTAAGTGGAGCTATGACAATTAAAACCAGCCGAGGATCTGGTTCCAAAACTTAATCTATGCAGAGGCAGGACAGATGCTGCCTTATACATGTTATGATCTGCTCCGAAAAGTGTTCAGGAATCATGTCAACCTGATCTATCAAGAGGCCTCAAACTAAAGATGTTCCTAAACTTTAAGCAAAGGAGAGTCAGGGTTGTCCTTTCAAAGGGAGCCTTTCATTTAACTGTGACTGTATAATTTAGATGAATGAGGGGAATCACATAAAATTATACTCACAAAAATTTAAGTCAGCTCTTGTAGAGGTAGTTTTCCTACCTTTTGCCATATTGCATAAAATAATAAATTATTTGAATAGTTCTATTATCTGTCCTTAACTGAAATGTACAGTGCCTGTCCTAGTTCTTCAAAAAGCTTGTTAATATGCAATCACCTAGTACAACTGCTAAGTTTTTAAAGGTCACCTATGTTTTATTCATAAAGGGTGGTTTTCTGGAGGAAAAAAGGTTACAGTGTCATGTAATACCATATTCTGATAGACGCACAGCTTCAAAATGTATTTCCTAATGGTTTGTAGTGGAGGAAAGGCAGGTTTATTCAGAGGTGTTCCATGAAGGGTTTTCAGGATAGTAGCGGCATACAATTTTTAAGAAAGTGTTAGATGATTTCAGATACTGGAGGAGTTTTCTTCTTATTTTCTGTCTGCCTTGTTTCCAGAACAACAGGGAAAAAGAAGACAAAATGTTGTGGTGTGTGGGATTTTTTCTGTTTGGTTACATTTAAAATGTTAATTTTAGGGAGACAGCTTGAGATGGGGGATGGACTTTAGAACTGGAGTATCAGTGGAACAAGACACTAACTCCTAAGACTACAAATAATTTGCTGTGTTGTCTTGCCCATATAACTTAACCATTCAGTGCCTCAGTTTACCCATTGGTCAAATGCAAAGAGTAACGGAGATCTGATACAGTTTTAGATCTGATCTTTTCATATTGGAGGGTAGCAGTATGTCTGGTCCATGTTCTGGTTTGGTTCAAGCTCATCCTAGCAAAGAAAGGAATGAATCACTCACTTTTCTAAAATGCTTCCAGAACATCAGATTATTAAATAATAATTATTATTAATAATATTTTACTATCATGTAATAATACTATTGAAGACTATAGACAGGAGTACTCTGTGGGGGATCACAGGTCACATATGGATTTCCAGATGCTTTTGAACACATTGTGAAATCTTTTATTTACTTATTATTATCACTATTGATATTGCAATCTGAAAAATGTTTCTCTTGAGTCTGGGTCTTTACTGTATCTTGAGCAAAAGATATGGATTTTGAGAACAAATAATTGACTACCCCTGCAATAGAACATATTTATATAATTCAGGCCATTAATAATGGGAAAATATGGACAGACCATATTACTGGTAAGCAATATTTTTCACAACCAAATGGATACCATTTAAAATGCAATATTGACCAAGAGTGGCCACACCATTTTTTATACCAAAAATATTTGCAAAGCTAGAGTGATATTGCCATATTCTAAAGCCAAGTCTACACAGATGGCAGCAAATTTGCCACGTCTATTTGATCTTTCCAGATCATTTGAGCAGATCAGAGAAGACCCACTCAATTGAGGGGAAAGTCAACCTGGTAAGTCCACCCCCCTGAAAAAGAGTAGTACTGAGTTAAAGGGGGGGGGGGGCAGACCCTGCCCTTATTTAAGCATAGACCTACTAAAGTCAATGGGGGCAGTTTGAGGGCCTCAAAATGACAAATTGACCTCATATTTTTATGAAAATGAGGAGAGAATGTCAGAAATAGGTTCCGAGGCTCAAATAACTGAATTAAAACAATCACATTTGTATTTCCAGCCACACAGAAATTTTTGGAGGCCAACCTTTATGTGGGGTTTTTTTTATTCTTTGGTTGTTAGTCAGTCAGTCAGTCAGCTAGTCAGTTTTATCTGCATGGCCCTCAATAGAGGGGAGGAGTTGTCATTGACATGATATAACACCACAACCTTCTCCAGCAGACTTTCTTTCACTGGGGTTGCCCCCTCTGCTTTACACCAGATAAATTTGGCCCTAAAGTGTACTGAATAGTAGATTCAAGTTCAGACTGGGAATGAATTCACAAATGAATGATTCCTTCACCTTTCATATATCATCAACTATCAAATGGGACTAGTAATGTACATTAGTAGTAGTAGTAGTAGTAGTAGTAGTAGTAGTAGTAGTAGTATTAAGCCCTGTGGGTGGGCTTAAATGGCAGACTGCAACTTTATTCAGGATATTTTATGGAGGGGCACATCTAGCCTGCACCCAGTTCTCAGGTACCAGGCATTTAATTGGTTGCAGGGTGGGGATATAGGGCTTTGAGCAGGGACCAAATGAATGATTCCTTCACCTTTTATATAATACCAACTATCAAATGGGACTAGTAATTAAGGTATTTCTCTCTCCTTTGTCTGTTTATTTTCACTTTACTTAATTTTAATCTAGTGATTTCACCCTTCCCTATTACTCCTTCCATTTGTAACTCATGACTTGGCCTTTTTGGAAGCAACAGTTCTGGTTTGTGACTCTGGAGATTTCTCTTCCTCTTTCTTTTCCTTTGTATCACCTTTTCTTCTATTTATTTACTTTTCTCCTCCCTGTATTTGTTTTCTTGTCCCTATTATTGGTCCTCCCCCTGCCTTTATTCTTTTCCTTTCCTCTCCCCTACTGGTTATTCATCATCTTTTTTCTCCTCCTCCTCCTCCTCCTATTATTTTTAAAACTTTGATTTTGGAAGCTTAATAATGTTCTTCTTAACAAACATTCAAATGTTAGAAAATATCAGAATTGAAACAGTCTGTGCTTACACATTATGATACATTCCTTAGTTATATGACCACACACTATTTCTGTCCAGAGGACTCCTGCCTCATTCAGTACACACTTAGAGTACATCTACACTGGCAAGTTATGTCAACTTAAGGAGGCTAAAGACGACCTAAACAAAGCCGCGTCCACACTGGGCTTTTATTAAGTCGACTTAAGTCCTTCCTTAGGTTGACCTAATAAGAGCTTAAGTCGACTTAATAACACCTACTCTGAGGTCAATTTTAGCCTTAAGTCAACTTTTTAAGTCTACTTAAAGCCAGTGTGTACAGGTATTAGTGCTAAGTCGACCTTATTAAGTCAACTTAAAGCCATTAAGTTGACTTAACAAGGTCAACTTAAGTTGATTTAAAGTATTGCCACTTTGTTAGGTCGACTTAACAAAGTCGACTTAAGGTCGGCTTTAAGTCAACTTAAAGTTGACCTTGTTAAGTCGACTTAAGAAAGTCGACTTAACTTTGCCAGTGTAGACATAGCTATACAGAGCAGCTCTTCAACATTTTGTTTCCCCCCTGCTGTTCAATGTGTGGCTACATCCCTTATTTTCAGCACCCTATTCAAACCATGCTGTAAATCCACCATTCTTAAGGACTCATCTGAGTGCTTCACAAATATTAATGAATTTATTTTCACAAAACCTCTTGAGGGGAGCAGGGGATATTTGAGACACCTTGGACCTGTTTTTCAGAGTTCTTGGTGCTATAGAGCACTTCATGTGTTCTAAATCCAGCATCAACTGGCTTCAGTTGCCACAGTGAATGCTCAGCATTTTACAAAGCAGGCATCAGGGTCTAAAGACAAACCCTCAGAAAATGAGGAACACACAAGTGACCAGGACAAGCAGGTGAATGATTCACAGCACTGTGGGTGGGTTTAAATGACAGGCTGAAACTTTATTTAGGATATCTTATGGAGGGGCACATCTAGCCTGCCCCCAATTCTCATGTACCAGGCATTTAATTAGTTGCAGGGTGGGGTTACAGGGTTTTGAGCAGGGACCAAATAGTAACTCAGGATAGACCCTCTCTGATCTATTTCACAGTCTCAGTTCAATTGAGTCATCCTCTCCACAATCCTCTGTTTCTTAATCCTTAAATTTAATCAAGTGCCATCCCCAAGTTCTTTTCCACCCAGGTGAATAATCAGGACATCAAGGTGGCTGTAGCCCAGTCATCAATGAGTACAGCAGGTTCATGAGCTGATCCCACTGCATTTCTCACCTGCCAAACCACTGAAGGCAAATGGCGCCAGCCATGAAGCTCCATTGCAAGCCACCAGCTGCTGTGGCGAACATTCAGCTCCAACTGGTGCATCAACCTAGAAACCTTCTGAATTCTGCCCCTCAGACTGACTCCAGTGCAGGCCCTGAGACCATTTTCTCAGGGTGAATAAACTAGGACTTTAGGTGGGAGGTCATTTAGGTCAAAGAGTGCAGAGGAGGCCCAAGCTGATTTCTCAGTACTCCTCTCCTGCCACGCCATTGAATGCCTACAGCTTGGACCTTGACGTCGAGCTCCCATCCACCTGCTGACCTGGCTGTTTTCTGGCTGACCTGGCTGTGTAGTGCTGGGCCCAATGCACTACACAGAGCCTACAAAACTGGACATTAACTAGAATTTGGATAGGTTAGTTATTGATGGTCCCAGCAACCTTTCCCCTAGTAAGCTTATGCCCGAAGAAATGTATTAGTCTTTTAGACTTGTGTTGTTTTTGCTATAGACAGACTATCACGACTACCGTTCTGGAACTTTCCCCTAGTGCAGACATAGGTTCTGTAATAATTCAGTTTCCATAACCGTGAGTATAGCCAGCACCTACTGAGATTCAAGCCTCCAATGCAGCCAGGGTCATGGCTCCAATCCCAAAAGAACTGAACTAAGATTAGCCTGGTTGACACTGCAGTAGGCCGAAGCTTTTTTCATTACCTCAGTGAACTGGTATCTCATTAAGATGCTGAATGTCTATGGATATGTTCTTTATTTGCATATGTATGCACTGCATGACAGCTCAAATACCTGAGTTATACTTTCCTAACCTGAGTCCCAGAAAAACTCCCATTAAAACAAAATGACCCTATTTTTCCTATATGGATTCTCCCTCCACCCTCTGCCCTTACTCGCCGACACCCTCAGCCCTACAAAAGAGTAATATGGCTCACAAGTAAAAATTCATATAAGGAATGTGACCTGACAAAGTATGCTTGCTTTTTTTAACAAATAATGTCTGATCTGAAAGTTCCAGCAGTACTGGCACGTGTGCCAAATTCACTGAGGTTATGAAAAGAAATGTGAACCCTGCAGAACACTTGGAATCAAGGCAATTGATGGAATAAAACCATTTTGCTTAGGACAGAGGCAGACTGGCTGTTGCTATTCACTCTGGCTCAGACTGAACTCAGCGCTAAAAGCCACTTACTCACTGATCTGTGGATCTGCTGTATTATTAGCATTTTATTCAATTTCGAGAAACATGACTTTGCATTCATAAGTGGACAGTGAGACTCTTTGCCTTTCGCAAATGGATGAGGTCTTTGGAGTTATTAAATTATTGAGGAAACAGTTTGTCCCAATTTTAAGACCTAAGTTGGCTTACTAAACAAATTTTAATGTAAATAAGGATCTAAATCTATGCATTCATTAGTACTGGTTAACAGCAATGACATTTCTTTGGCAAGAATACTTTCTTTGAGAGCCTATTTAACCTCAGGTCACTTCAGCTGAGGCCCCAATGGTGGAGGGGAAAAAAAGTGCTATAGTCAATACAAGATTTGTTTTTTCTTTTTCTTTAATGGTCCAGTTCAAAATTTTAGTTTGGCAACTCACAGAAAGAAAAAGCAAAGCAAAGCAAAGAATGTGTAAGACAAAACTGTATGGAATTTGGAAAGCAAATAAAATTTTGTCATGCTATGTTTTTATTTTCCATACCACATCATCATCTTAACCACAGGGAAATTATGTCAGTGTGAAGAGATGAGCCAAGAACTGGTAGCTTTTATCTGAATTGACCCTCCACCCTGTCCTCTCCCTCTCGCTCCACACATTCAGGTTTTGGGGGAATTGAATAAAATGAGACCTGGATTCAGACCAGCCTTGAATTTGATATCTTCAAGCAATAGCCTAGAATTAAAGTCATCCCCCATTTTTGCCATCTTACTATAATGACTTAGATTAAAGACTACCTCCATCCCCTAGAAGTCAGGGACAATAGAACCAGCATGATCTGTTCCCTGCTTGTGCTCCAGAGCTATCAATGGGAGTTTCACACAGAGTAGTGTAGAAAAATTGGGGAAACAGGCCAAAGTTGGAGCAGGGTTTGGCGTCCAGCTCTACAACCACCATATACAAATCTACCATTTAAAAATTGCTTGGTGCAAAACGTCTCTGAGTGCACATGTTCCACACATGGACTGTAGCAAAGGCTGCACAGATGTGCACAGGTTTTTCTGTGGTCTCAAAAAAATATTCTTCTTCCCCCCTTCTTTCCTCCACTCATCCTCCTACTCCTCAGACACCTCGATGCCCCCCTTGCACAAAGCTTGATGGCCCTATGTTTGCAGAGATGTGGATCATTTGGCCCTGAATGATCCTCCCACTCCAAAATTGCATTATTGTGCATGGCATAGTTGTGCTCATTAATGCTATTACTATCCAACTTTTTTCAAATGCTTTGCAAAACATCTCCCCTTCTGATATTACAATTTGAGAACAGGAGCATCTGAAATCATGCACCTGCTACGGGACAAATTTGCTTCCCTTTGTGTAACACATTTAGGGTAGCCTAGGAAAATAAGCTGATATATTACTTATTATACCATTACACGAAAAATGAGCCTTTGGGTCAGCATGGAACAACAAAAGGATTGTTCCAACATAAAATTTAGCCACAGAGGTTGTTCTTTCTATCTAACCCCATTACTGTAACATCCGAGTACCTCACAGTCTTTAATATAGTTATCTGTACAGCACCCCTGTGAGGTGGGGAAGTTCTATTATTCCTTTTTAACAGATGGAGAACCTAAGCAGAGATGGACTAAGTGACTTGTCTATAGTCACACAGGTCAGTTGCAGAGAAATGACTTGAACACAGAGCTACAGCATCTCAATCAGCACCCTAACTCTTGGTTTATCCCTCCACGCTGTTACAAATAGTCCTATTTATGGGGCACTTTCCCAAGTTATGATGTTTTGAGGAGGTATTTGGTACTATGAGAGCAGTGGCTTCAGTCCAAAATCAAGATGTCTTTTTCTGCATCTCACAAAGGAAAGCAGAAATATTTTAAGTGTGAGTCATTGCATCTTCCCCACGGTGTTCCTCGTCCCTTTATCTTCTTGTTCGTCCCTTCCTGCTTAAGAAGCCAAGCACAAAGTATCCTGCCTGTGGTTGGCAAATGATGAAGGAAAATGAAAATGAAATGGAAAGATCTCTCCAAGAATGCTTGCTTCAACCGTATTTTCTTTCCTAAAACTAATTATTCTGGCTGGGAAAAAAAGTCTGGATCTTTATTGGATTCTAAGGGCTGCTTGGAGCCAAAACTTTAGGTACATCAAGAGGAAGAAGGAACAGTCCTCTTGATCCGTTAGCCAAAACATCAACATCACACTTGCTGGTTATTTTCCAGTGTGATTATCAGATTGGCTTGCACGCTGATTAATTCCCATCCAGCTCTGAACAGAATATACTCTTGCTCTAAATAGTCCAATATACCCTTTCCCAGGTGCATGGCTTCACTGGTAACTCTAAGAACATATAGTTTTGTTTAAATTTTCTCCCCAATATTATCTATTCCTAGGATTGTACATATATAATTTCCTCTTACTCAAGCAAAAGGGAGTGGATGAAATCCTGGCCCAGTTGAAATCAGTAGGAGTTTTGTCATTGACTTCTAAAAAGTCAGAATTTCTTCCAAGGGATTTCCTCAGTAGTGTTGCCCTCATTCCTTATTACACAGCTAACTTAAGTTCTTAGTTAAGAACAGCAAGGATTTGAGATGTGATGTGACCGGAAACTGAAGCTAGACAAATAAGGCATACATTTTTAATTGTGAGGGTTATTAATCACTAGAACAGTTTACAAAAGGTTGTGGTGAATTCTCCATCGATGGCAATTTTTAAATCAAGATTGTATTTTTTCCTAAAAGATCTGTTCCAGGAATAATTTGGGGAAGTTCCATGGCCTTTGTTATACAGGAGATCAAACTAGATAATCACAATGGTCCCTTCTGGTCGTGTAATCCATGAATCTATGCAACTGAACTTATTGTAAATGAATATGCTAATGATGTTCCAACACAAAAAGTTCACATGTCCTTGTCCTTCCTAGGTTGAGAAAGAATTAAAAGCAAAACAGAGTCAGCCAAAACCTTTTAAAATGTGTTATATATATAAAATAGAAAAAAATGACATTTGAAAATTTCATCAGAAAACAGGGGAAAAAATATTGCCCCCAAAATATTTGTGATTTTACTGCCTCCCTCAGATTTTAATCATCACTAAAGTTGAGATGCCTAAATGTCACAACAAAGACACTCTCATTATATTTCTGAAACAGTGTAATCCAGCATTTACAATATTTGATGTAATTCAGTCAACTTGTAATTTATGAAATATCACTGAACCATTAAACCTCTTCAATTTAAAAATGAATATTTGGGGATAGACATCTGGTAATAATCCTTAATCCTATTTTTGAGAATAGATCCTTTTAAGAAATTCCCATATGACTTTAGCTAAAGCTTGAACCTTCCTAATTTGTCTGAATATCCTGTGCCTGCCACTGCATTTTACAGCCACTATGAAGAGCTGAAGTGAGGGGTCATGTTTAGGTTCAAATTTCACAAGGTAATTTTCATGTGTTTTATCATTAGTGCCATCATCAGGGAACAGGTAGCAAAGGGAAAAGGCGGGGGGAATGAACAATAATGGTTATCATAATTACCAGGAACTGAAAAGTAAGAAACAAAAATAACCTGGACATTAATGGAATGCTTATTTGAAAAACTTTGCTAGACAACTGCTCTCTATGTTGAGACTAACTTGCAAATACCTGATTAAATTAGTTTTCAGAATTTATAAACTGGCTGAAATAAATGATTTGTGGTATAAGCCTATGGTAGATGGCAAATCCCTTTAGTGGTGTTTCTGGATTTTAAACAGCATTGCTTTATCTAAATATATTTCATGGAGTCACAAACCCTAAAAGGTATAAAATAAAGTAGATTGAGATGGATTAGGTTAATTAATGGGTATGAACTGGCCTTTCACCTTGACAATTGTAGACAAGTTCAAGCTAAGAGCTTAAATCAGAGTTTGCTGTTCTAAGCGTTAGTGGACATTAATTCACATCATATAATTTGGCAGAGTTGGCCCAGAAATGAACTTGCCATGAATTTGACCCTCCAAGTCATAGATGGGGCAGCACAAGAGGGGAAAAAAAAATGTATTCCAGCTGCTCACTTGGTTTGTGGATGAAATAAAGGTATTTTACAGGGTTTCAGTGGCACAAATATCAAGTTCCTTTGTTTGTGTGCATGGACACGTGCATATGTATAAGAGAAAAAAGATGAGGAGGACGTAGGGCCAGAGAGAGAACATATATCCTTTGAAGTACATAAGTATAATATAGGTTTTTCAGATGTGAAAATAGATTATATGAATTATGAATTAAAACACAGCTATACAAATATCAGCTAATTAAGTATCCCATTTTATATGTTTATACATAAACATATCTAAATACATACACACATACACACACACACACACATCTGCAAACACAGATACTAGATCAAATATTCTGCTCTCATTTACACTCCTGTAACTCTAATGAAGTCAATCAGGTTCCTTGAGTATAAATGAGAACTGAATTAAGTCCACTCCTTTTTTTAAAAAAACACATTAATCCTTTTGATTTTTTTTTTAAATGCTCTAAATGAAATACAAAGCAAGAAACGTTCAAATCATCACTGATCATCATTATTCATTGATAACTATGCAGGAAATAGTAAATTATTCCAAGAATATTTTTTTCCCTAGTAAAGCAATGAGAGTCATGATATGTATTTAATAGATTTATCGATATCAGATGAAATACATTTCATTTGAAAGCTCTAATTAATTTTCTGGATGTTCTCTGTAGCTATATGCAGTGTAGTTTTCCTGGTGTAGCACAGATTACCTGGAGAACATTTGGAATCTGTGCCTATGTGCAAGAGGTTGTTTATGTTACTGCATATTAACAACTATAGCCAGAGCAACCTGAAGAAAATCAAATTAGTGACTGTCTGTCTGTCGTTCAATTCCCCTCTTGGTGCATGTCTTGACCTTCTGTGATCAACATCAGCACAAGTGGTCCGACCCAAACTGTCTACATGGTGACAGAAGGTCAGCCAATGTGAACCTATCTGCCTGTAAACAATGCAGAGTTTTCAGGAAATAGTCATTCAGCCAATCCAGGCTGTGGGAGCCAAGCTCATACGAATCAGAAAGCTGTGAGCGGCTGAGTGGTGGATGAATTGAAGAGAAGTCTGATGTCAAAAACCAGGCCAGCCTAATAAGATGAAACGCTCCTCCAGGCCTGTGAGAGTGAGGTGGTCATTAGCAAATATGCATATATTTGGCAGAGAGATTATCTGTTAGTGCAAACGCAGGGTGGGGTTTTTTTTTTTTTTTTTTTTTCAGTGCTGTGTGGCTGAAATACACTTTGTGGTCTTTTCACAAAGGTTACAATAAAAAATTGAATTAAATAAGTAACTGGAAATGGAATGCAATACCTTAACTATAATATTTCTGCATGCAGAAATGTATGCAAAGTGCAGGTGTAGTGATCATCAGGTGTAGTGATTTCAGTGGCTAGCATGCTTTGCATTTTATATAAGATAGTCTTTCTGCGTGAGGCTGGGAATCAAATATAAATATTATTCAGACACAAAATACAGAGATACAGAATAAAAAAGATGGCCCAAACTTCGAAGGGAGTGCCATAAAAGTCTCGAGAAATTTGGATCTACAAATTTTGCTGTGGAAGCCCAGCTCTGGATACAATTCCTTGAGAATTGCACTGAGAACTGCGAATGGAAAGTGCTCTAATAAGCCCAAAGGTTATGGTTGTTCCCATGCTACAGATGGAGAAACCAGGAACAGGAGGATAAGTGATTTTCTTAGGGTTCACAGGAGGGATCTGTGGCTGAGAGGACAATAAAATCCAGATGTCTTGGCTCCCCATTTTTTGTTCTGACTATTTCCTTATACTACAATGTATTTATATGGAGAGTGATTGTGCCTGCATTGTAAATATGTATGCAATATAAATATAAAATCATATTAAGAAACTGAAAATTAACAGGGGACTGTCCATGTCTGTGTTGGTATTAAACTTTACAACTGGTTACAAATATTCATTGAAATAAAATTTTGATAGAAAGCATACCAAAAAAAAAAAAAAAAAAAATCAAACTGCTGCTTCCCAACTTCCATTGTCCATTCAGCTATACTAAACATGTCACACACACACACACACACACAAAGCTACCATACCACTTGTTCGGGGACATATGGGCACTGTCCTTTCTGCTACGTTGGCTCCCCATCCCCTCCTGAGCCTCTGAAGTCTGAGTTTGGCTATTAACAGATGATTGCATACATAAGCAAATGAATAACAAATCAAAGCTTCAAAGAGAAATTGCAGAATTGGAATTCATATGCAGATTTGACACCATCAATTTAGGGTTAAATAGAGACTAATCCCAGCCCCCATTACAACAAGTAATTTTTCTTTCCTTTTTCCTGCGCCTCCCTCCTATATGCTGTTCTCCACAGTTTGAATCTAAGCATATGCATTGATTTGCTTTAACAGTCTCACCTGATCCTATGGCTAACACTCCCCTGCATTCATTTTCCTCCCATTCATCTATATTTCTCCATTTTCAAGAGTCTGACAAAGTGGGATTTTCTCCCACGAAAGCTCATGTGATAAATAAATTTGTTAGTCTAGATCAGCAAACCAAATGAGTCCTGGGGCACTTTTAAAGACTAACACAGCTACCCCCTTTGGAACTTGGCAACACTTTGCATTTTTTACTTCAGGGGCAAAAAGAAAAGAAAGACATGAGGAACCACTGTAATCAGAGTTCAGCTCAAAGGTCTGATGCTCGCCTTGCCCTAAGTGTTCATTGAAGACAGGCACTGAAATCCTCTCAGGTTATTCCACATCATATCCCAAGTGAGTGAAGAAATGACAGAAGCTACATAACAGGATCAGGGTGGTACCACTTCATGACCTAAAACAGTTCTGTGAGGCTCAATCCTTTTCTTCCTGATGGCAAAGGCACCAGAGTCAGACCCAAAGTGGAGACTTATGCCTCTCTGGTATGTACTTTCCCTATGCCACTGGGTGCTCTTTCCAAAGTTTCTTAAAGCTGCTCACTTGTGATTATTCTCAATTGCAGGCAGAATTTACAACAGCCTGCGCAATCAACGAGTAACACCCACTAATAGTAGCCATGCCCAAGAAGAACATTAGTTACTGATAGGGTTTGGAAGGCATACTAAATTGGTTCATTGACCTATGACCTTCAATAGCCTAAGGGTAGCTCTGGATTAAATCACAAGTGAAGTAATCACAGAGGTTTTCCTTCAAAAATTAACACTTGGTTTGATTCAGTTTGACAGAAGTAGCACAATGACGCCAAGGATCAAATTAAACAAAATTGGATTGTTTGGTGGTGCATCTGTGGATGGCAACATTGCACTTCTTCTGCTTGCCCTGAGCCAAAAAATACCTGCTTTTGGTCTGTGACATAAGACATTATTTAAACAAACAGCTTTCTTTGGCAGCCTTTTCAGCAAATAAGAGAAAAATAATAAATAGATCAGTATGACATGGCATAAACACACCTTTCATGTGTATTAAAACAAAATTCAGTCCAGATTATAAAAGTTTACAGATCTGCCAGGGTGTGTGTGTTTAAATTAATCTCTTCCTAGCCTTATGTTGCTCTTCTACGTGTTAGGCATTTTTGAATGAAACTCAAAATGTTTGAAGGTACCACTAAGCAGACAAACTTCTAATCCTTTTCTTGACTTTAAACCTGAAGCTCTTTGGTCTGAAAGTCAAGCTAGAATTATTATAAAAACAGGGTCTCTTGAGAGAGTTTGAACGCATCCTATTTTCAGTCAGAACTAAATTACTTCCCAGATAAGAAACTTTTTGTGTGATGTTTCAGCTTCCAATTCTGGATAAAAGCAAAAAGTGAAAAAAAGTGTGTAATTAAACCATAAAAAATTCTAACACACCACCAAAGTGTTTTTGCCCTCTGATAATTTTTTGACCCTTGATCCTGCAATGAACTCTCCTGGATATATCACTCAGAGACTCAGTGCCACTAGGGATCGCTGCAGGAGTGGGGCCATAAGTTTAAAGGTTCAAGTCAGCTTCTTAGAATTAGTTCACCCATCCCTTTGTGTAAAATGTTCTCAAATTCTGGGTCTGATCCGGAACTCCTCATTTAAAGAAATGCATTGGGAAGTGCAGAGTTGGGTTTCCTGGGTAGTGAATATCAGCCCAATTGTACAAAGAAAACACAGTTTTGCTTTGAGAGGGCTTGAATGCATTTCCTAGAATGGCACCAAGTCCCTAAGGAGCTGGAAAAGCTGATCCACTTATTCCCAGCAAGAAGTCAATGTTTCATCCAAAAACAAACCCACGTTTGGTGCTGTCATACTTTTATTTGAAATGCAAATTATTTTTGTTTATGCCAGAACTAATAAAACTATTTTTTAAAAGGACTTTTTAAGCCTTTTGAGAAGGAAGTGATACTGTTTGTTTTTGTGTTTTGTATTTTTTTTCTTATTCTGCTTGATCTCTATTATCATGGGAAGTTTAATATGTTGCTTGCATCATTCTATCTAAGTAATTGAGCTCGCTTTTCGGAGATTCCCGTTGTACAGGAGGCCGAGGGCGTTGAAATTAGCACTAACAAGTTCTCCCATATAGATCCCCCTGACTTTGAATACAGTGGCACTTTACAGGATGTACACTTATCATTTATAAATTCTTATTTAAAGAGGTGTCTGTTTGCCCAAGAGGGCAATCCATCACGCATTTTAACTGACTCCTAAAAATGCCACCAAGGTAAAGAAAATTTTGCTGATAATGTGTTTTTCATTCATTTGGCCATGGTAACATACCCTGTATGTACTGAATCAGAATTTGTTAGGAAAAGAACACAAAAGCATATTGATTAAGAGGGTGTCAGTGCCCACAGAGCTTTTCAAAATTAACTATGAGTCAGAACGAAGAGGAAACTCACCAATTAATGAAGAAACAAGGCAGTTCCTTTCCCTTATAAATGGATTTCTCTTAAAAAAGTGAGGGGGGGGGCAAGCATTGGGGTGAACTTAGCATTTAGAAAAGTGAGGGCCAGTAACCATAGAGTAGAGCCAGCCACAGAGGACAGAGAGAGAAATCTTGATGGCAATGTGATTATCAACTCCCTTTTTCCCCAACACTATGGTATCAGGATCATTGGCCTACAGGCGGTCAAGGAAGCAGGAAGGTGTTGACTAGCTCTGAACAGTTTCCCTCTGTGGTACTGTTACCCCTTGCCCCCCATAGATTCCTCATGGAAGTTAATGCAGAATAAGTTATCATGAATATACTGTCACAGGACCTCCTCTTTTAAGGAATGACCTGCAAACAATTACCACAAACCTTATGACATATGCATGTCAGGAAGCCGGGGCAGAGGGAGCAAATAGGGAATTTCTAAGAATAGGACAACTACAAAGATGGTCCTAGACTCTGGTGGCTCCTCAGAGATCCACTGGATTTAGGGACCAAACACCCTGTTCTCTCCCACATTCCAAAGGGAACAAACTCTATGAAAGGAAATTTGTGGGATTTCCTGTTGTCTGCAGGGATTTTATGCCACACAGGGTATCTCTGCTCTGCAATTAGACACCCCAGCTGGCTTGGACAGACTGACTCATGCTCACAGCTAAGTGATCGTTTTATTATAGTATAGACATTTGGACTTGGACCGCAGTCTGAGCTCTAACACCCAGCATAGCCCAGGCACCTTCCTGAGTCCAATCATCTACACCACAATTAAACAGCTTCTTAACCCGAGCCAGCTGACATGGGCCAACTGTGGGTCTTTAACTGCAGTATAGACATACCCACACAGCAGAGAACTGCTCCAACTCATCTAGATTCATTTCATGATTTTGCAAATGCTAACGCCTGATGCATCTTTAGGAACAACAGCTCCAGTTCGGCCTTCTACACAAACAAGCCCCAGTCTACTGTCTGGCAAAGCTCCTATTGAAATTAACTGTAGTTTTGCCTGATTAAAGAATACAAGGTTTGAAATAATAAGAATACGAATAATAATCAAGTGAGCGCTTTTCATCCATAGAGCTAAAAATGTTTTGCAAAGAGTATCATTATCCCCATTTTGCATATGGGTAAACTGAGGCACAGGGCAGCAAACTGATTTCTCAAGGTCATCTAACAGGCCAGCTGCAGGGCTGAATTAGCACCCAGGCATCTAGAGTGTCATTCCAGTGCTCCGTCCTCAAGGCCACACTGCCGCCAAAGCTTTCTGCCTCAAGGCACATGGTCACAGAGAAACCAGCTGAGGTCAATGAGGTTTAATGACAAACCAGAGGATCAGATTTAGAGATCCCTAATCCCATTAAATAGTATGATTTCAAAGGGACTCCTCAGGAGTTAGATAGTACTCACTGTGAAGAGGGGCTATCACAAGGTGGTCCCAAGGCTCTAAAATACATTTGATTTGAGTTGTATTTCATTTGCAGACTAAAACACCTCTTACGAAAAAAGTCCCAATCCTTATAAAACTCTCCCTTATAAAATCACTGGCATGATGATGGCAAATGAGGAAAAGGATGCCTTTCTATCTAGCCTGGCATGCATGCATGTATTTACTTTAAAAATTTAAACATAAATGGACATGCTGAGTTCCAAGTACTTGATGGATAAAGGAATTAATGATTTCATAGATCTCTCTATATAAATATACAAAAAAACTTTCCCCGGTGGGTCATGGAGGATTTCATGTGGATGTGAACTCTGTTTACTGTTAGTATTAGGGAAGTAGTGGCTTTTTAACAAGTTACTCATGCCTGGAAAAAATCCCAGTTTTGCAAGTTGTCCTAGATTCTCTGCCAATTGTCCGTGGGAATCATCAGGATGGGAAAAGTTCAGATGTGTTTTAAAGAGCTCACTTAATGGAAAATAGGAAAAAATAAAATAAAATAACCCACCACTCTGTCAATCTTCTGGGGAAGCAGAAGCAAAATGTGATTTGACTGCTCGGTTTTATTTTTTAAATTCTTTTGGATTTTATTCTTACCCTTTTTAAGTGTTTTGTTTAGGCCATTCTTATTCACAGAAATGGACAGTGACTTTGCTGAACCTCTGAGAATATGCTACAAAGCCATTTTCTCTATCATTAGCATGTGATTATTAATATTTTTTTTATAATTTATTGAAAGCCCTTTTCGTGCTTGATGCTGTACAGATTAATGAGAAGGTCATTCTCATTCAAGGATTTTATATTCTAGAGCTCTGGCCTTCAAAACCATATCCCAGAAATCCAGTAAAGTTACCTTTCATTCCTGTGTTAGCACTCTGGCAGGTGCACGTATAGCCCACACCTGTTTGGTGTGGTACTCTGTCCCCCTCTAGTGGCAGGTAGACTAATGAGAGATTGATGAGTCAGACTTAGCTCAGAGAGATGTGTCTTAGCTCATGGCGAGAGACTTATGCCTTACACTCCAGAAATCCCAAATTTGATCCTAGCTGATGACACACAGGCTCCATCAGTGTTATACAAGTACGGAGGAATGGCGGTCACCATAATGTGGACTCACCACTCATAGCTCTTCTGGGATTGCCAGCAGTGAGGAATTACCAGCTCCAGCCATGCCTCCTCTGCTTCCAGCAAAGCTCTTGACTGCTCTAGCACAGTTATTGCATCATGTGCTAAAAGCTCCCGTATCAGTGGTATCACGGATGTCATATAGTAACATGAATCAGCCCTATAGACTCCATTGGCACTGTTTGGGAGAAGAAGGGTAAAGACTTGTAGGATCTGGTTCTCCACATTTTCTTTTCATGTAATTTCTCCTGATGATCACTTGATTTCTGTCACAACCAAGACTTTTGTAACTCACTGAACTGATTTTGTCACTTAAGAGACCACCAAGTGAGTAACCGTGCTGCAGTTAGAATCCTTCATGGATGTCACATGTAGACAAGCATTAATCCACTGATTTAGCTTTAAATAGCAATAGTGTTATAGAACATGCCACTAATTATTTGCTTCCCAGCAACAAAGCATGCCTTCTGGTACATGCACACACAAAAAGAGGAAGGTTATGTAGAGGACTTTCTTCAATCTGAAGTGCATACATTGTATTACAGTAACATCCAATAAATCCAGTATAGGAAAAAAAATAGTATTCCAGCTTGAGAGGTGCTCCCATGAAAAATCCAGAGCCAAACCCCCTGAATTTGGAATTCTAGATCCAAGTTTTGATCTCTATAGTCCAATAATCCTGCAATTGTTTGGGATTCACAATCCAGAACCCAGATCTGAATTCTGCATCTCAGGCCAATCTAAAAACCTGTTTCTGGGGGAGGGAAAGCAGCATCTAATATCATCTGGCAACAAGCTGTCAGGCTGGGTGCATTTTTAAAATACAGAATGGGGGGAAATATGGATCCAGATTTTTTTTCCTCAGGGTCTAGCCAAAAATTAGCTTCATTTAAAATAAGATTAGTCTCTTATGGGAACTGGTTGTACAATTTGGAATTTTCAAGGGGGGAAATGGAGGGAGAGCAGCTTTGTGGTATCTTAAATATTTATATTAGAATAAAAAGTTATTGAACATGTGTGGCAACTATGGAACTTGACATCATTCTTTTTCTCATGTGAAGTTTTACTAAGAAATACCACTGCATGTTCTCTCTCTTGCTCACTCTCCCTCCTCTGCTCCCCCCACCAGCCAGCACTGCATTCTCTGCTTTTGGGGGTTTAATTATCTCAGCTGTTTCAAATCACATATTGGGCAAAAACAGGGCACACAGCAGGAGAGGCTGAAAGCTGTGATCTACCTATTTTCACACATATTAAACTATGCTGTACTCTTCTAGGCTACGTTTGACTTTTGATGTTTAATTATTTCCCCCCATCCCCCAAATGATACTGTAAACCAAAAAATGTTATCTGAGCTCATATGATTTTTTTTTGTTTTGTTTTATTTTGTTCTATTGGACAGGAAACTAATCCTCCGTGTGAGATAAAGCCTGTTAGTATTTTCACACACACATAAAAACTGGATCGCAGATGTCGTCAGAGCCTGTGACATTCTTATTGCTCAGTATTGTTTTCTTTTCTAGATCACGGTATCCATTACAGGCGTGCAATGTTTCTTCTAGGAAGACTAAAGTGCCGTTGAATTTAATAAGACGCTGCTTCCACTGGGGATTGCGAAGGGACTTTGACGAGTACGAACATCATTCTGCCTTGTTGCATAACATGCCATTGAAAGGGCTCCAGTGTAAATACATCATTGCTGGTCATCAATGAAATAAGAGGAATTCTCATGGGGAGGAGCAGGCTCTTTACTCATGGTGCCAAGGACTTCTTCTGCAGTGGGGTTTCTAGGCCCAGACTGCACTGTCATTATAGCTCCTGCACCTTCTCTTTGATGAGAAAGGTTTAGTTGCTGTGTGCTGGGTCCAAATAGTCTAGCCTGAAGGACTTGGGTGACAATGTTCTGTAATTGCAGAGATCAGTCTTCCCAGAATCCCCTACAGGTAAAGCACAGAAGAGCGTGTTGGACAAGAAATCATTGAGAAGCTGTGTTATTCGGGTGACCAGATGTTCCAATACAGTCCCAATACTTGAGGATTTGTCTTATATAGGCCCAATACCCTCCTCGCACCCCCATCCCAATTTTTCACACTTGCTATCTGGGCACCCTATGAATTATAACCCTATATACTGGTGCAAAGATGGGGATGGGATAAGTCAGCAGGTTTGGTTTGGGTGGTAGTTTTATCACACATTATTTCTGCTATTGAAACACCAGCTGAGAAGAATGAAGCCCTGGGGGAGGAGGAATCATATTGGAGTTGCATCTTATTCAGTCCTGGCATCCTTTATGAAGAGCTTGGAGAATAGGTCCCATTGCATAGTGAATTGACTTGTCATCCCTCATTGAAATATTTATTATTACTGCTATTTCTAAAGCTTATTGTATGAGTATAGCATTGATATTTGTAATGCAGTAGTAACCAGTGAGAGAGCTGGGAAGGAAATAATTGAAAGGAAAATCTTTATGAAATGGGTAAACTAAGTCCTTTTTTTTTTTAATTACCATAATTAGCTTAAATTTCAAAACAAAATGTCATTTTGAAATGAAAATATATATATATTTTTCTGCTTTGAAAATGTCGATACACTGTTTCCCCCCCCAAACATTTTTGTAAACATTTGTCAAAGCCAATGAAAATTGTTTCATCCAAAAAATCCCAACCATCTTTTCCCAGAGGACCACACCAGGATCAGACCCCCGTTTAGCGGAAAGGTATAATAAGACAAGATGATAGTGGTAAGATCTAGAATACAGAATCTGGATTGGTATAAGTATGTTGCTCAGGGATGTGAAAAACCCATATCCCCTGAGTGACGTAGTTATATGGACCTAGCCCCCTACGTACATGGCGTTATGTTGGTGGGAGAGCTTCTCCAGGTCAACATAGCTATAGCCTCTCTGGGAGGTGGATTAATTATGCTGACAGGAGAACTTTCTCACATTGGTGTAGAACATCTTCATAAAACCTCTACATCAGTTCAGCTACATTGGTCCATCTACCCCAATGCAACCTTTAAGTGTAGACTTGCCCTGTGATAGGAGTTTCGGGTGTTGGTATTGACACATATAATCCAAGTGGTTGGATGTCCCTATCTCAAAGGCTGCCTATCTCCCCTCTGTCAAAGTGGCCCAATTGAGATCTTCAGAGATCCCAGCTTAATCCCTATTTAGCATAAATGAGATGGGGCCACTAGCAAAACACTGTCCATGAGAGCCTCATTCTTTAGTCAAGTAGCTAATCAGGATGTGAGCTCTTCTAAAAAGACATTCAATATTCTTGGCTACTACATGCAAGTTGCAAATCTCAGTATCTGTGCACAAACAATGACAAATTACTTCACTCTAAGATTCTCTTTTAGGAACTTTCTTTTTTCTTTCTAAATGGACACAGATATATGCATCAAGTTCTAGTCAGTCATTAAATTAACTATTACTCACTTCTGTGTTTTTCTTTTCAGGTCATGGTATTATTTTAACTAAGCTTTGTTCCCTCTCAGTCTTTTGCTGGGGTATTCATAAATTAGACTTGAAGTGTGGTTCAAATGAGATAATTTACACTTTTGGGGGCATGCCAGATAACATAAACATGTACAATTTATGATGAGTGAATATTTGCCCTAAATTTCCTTCTACTTCTCTTTTCTTTATGACTCTGGATTCTGATTCTGTCATACAATCTCCAAGTCATCTTCTAGACTGTAAGAGCTCAATCTCACATAAAACTCAATGCCTGATCACTTGATGACCGTTACAGATGTCCTGGTACTTTTTCTCCTTCCAAATTGGATTGGGAATGAATATTATCTTGGTTACATTCATTAAGGGGAGAAGTGATTCCTATATGAATATAGCCTGCAAAATGTTTTTAAATTGTATAGGATGAAAGACACAACACAAATATTTCATCTCTCTGGGACAAAGACCTATGAGATATTGAGGTCTGTGTGTGATCAGAGGCAATCGGGGGGAGGAGGGAGGGAGGGGGAAACAGTCTAGAGCAAAGTGGGCTGAGTTGTGCCACTGTAAATTAGCAGCCTGTTTTGTCTCTCCCTGGTTTTGGTTATGTTTTATCATTCTGAATTTTAAGAATGAAAGTGGTATTACATTACAAACTTCCAGCAAGAATAATTAATGTTTTTAACTTACTTCTCTGTGAGTATGCTATGTCTATAACAGAACCATCTTTTTTTAATGTGTTTGTACAAAGACTAGCACTATAAATAAACTGAAATATCAATTATATAATGTCTTACAATGCAACTGCCATTTTTATTTACCCTGTGGTAAATAATGTGACGCTCCTTTTCCTTAGTTGTAAATGACATGGAAGTCATTATAACACCACAACTGTCCAAATCAGCAAGAAAGTTTTTAAGAGGGGAACTTAATTTTAATTTATTTCCTATAGTGAATAAAACTGTCTTTCCTGATTGGAGGGTCCAGTCCTCCAAAAAAGTAATTTGATTTCAGTTGGAGTTCCATATATCAAAGATTTGCAAGACTGGCTACATCAGAAATATGCAGTGATTTCTATGTTGCTGGTTGTCAGAAGATTATATTAAATGCTCATTGCTTGAGCTTCACAAGGATCTCTTGCCGTTTTGCTTTCCAAAAGGGGCCGTCAGCCTTCTTACTATTCAGTTTCACTTTGGGACACTCAGCTTTTCCTGATGAGTATAAACTTCCCCAGAAATTCCCTCATTATGGCTTCAATTTATACCAAATCACCACTATCTGAGTTCTTGTTAAGTACTGCACCAGCCGAAGCTCATGAAAAGGAGTTCCCTTAGGAGGAATTCCTGATTTGGAACTTGGGTCTTTAATTCTTTAAATAAATGTAGATTTTTGGTGAAGGAAGATTGGAATCCTCCTCCACTAAAATGCCTTACAAGCCAAACCACGCTGGAGAACTCAAATGGTTTAAATAAGAAATCAAAACTCTATTTTCATTTTGTGGATGACATGGGTGTTTTCCTCATAAAATGACTTATAAAAGCCCCCTAGAAATGCGTCTGCAAGGCTCTAAGATTAATATTGATATAATGTCTCTATATTTCTACTTGGCACTTGTAGAATTGTTGTACTTGCCCATTAGCACTCCATTTAACATCAGAAGCCAGTTCATAAATTCTTCCTTCCTGCATAGGAAATTGACTAAAAGACACAAAATTAGCTTTTAAATTTTAAAGAATTAAGATCTCTACAACTCACTTTTTTTTCTTTTTTTATATTACCTTGAAAATGAGTGTCAAGCTGCATTCTCTACAATGGTATAACCTGCTAAGATCCTCTGCTTTTCAGCCTTAGCCTTTAATGGATAGTGTGGGGGGAACAATATCTTTTTTCAGCCTTTGCCCTAAGGCAGTTCTCAGGAAAAAACAGGCTTGGACAATTGTCTAGGCCTAAGGCCTGGGAGGTCAAAAAGTTCAGGCTTTTGTACTGTGATGCTTCTTGGATTTCTTTACACTCTTTGTCCAGTAACAGATAAATAACTAGAGCCTTTATCCTTCTTCTGTTGAACACAAAGAAGCGCCCTACTGAAAAGGAAATGGACTAAAGAGAGAGATACCTTCCTCCATGGAGATTTTATGCTATCATTTTGACTTTCAAGTCCAAAATGACAAACTGTCTAGTATCACCAGTATGGTTTTGATATCTTTGCAATGGATACTGGATACTGAAATACAGGTATAATAGCATTGTTAGTCACTGCATTACATATATCAGTACATAAAATGCAACTTAATATCTTTTTGAGACTGAACAGAACCATGATTCAATCCTCTCCTACTATTAGAATGTTCAGATTTGGATCTGGGTCTAAGCCTCAGCATCATGTCCAGGCAATTAATGACCCAATCTGAACACCCCAAACTTTGGGATATTTGCATTTGGAAATAATACTTCCCAGCTTCTGTACACTTACAGATTCATTACACTGATTATTTCAATAGTGTTTTTAATAACTATATATCTGTATCTATGGCTACGTCTACACTTGTTACTTTAAGTCAACTTTGCATGTCCACACTCAAAATTTAAGTCGACTTAAAGGAGACCCTACAAAATCGACGTAGAGCGTCCACACTGGACACCTAGGTCGACTTGTACGGGCTAGGTGGACCTGGGGCAGGTCCACAGTGGCAGGGGAGGCACCCCTTGCCAAGTGCCAGGGGGCTCAGCTTTTGCTCCATTGTACCTTGGTACAATGGGGGCTGAGCCTGACAGGGACCCTTGCAGGGCATAGGGGCAGGGTGGCCCTGTCCTTTGGGGGGGAACGCCAGGCTGTGGCTGTGCCAGCCACCCTGGCAGGGAGGGCACTGGGGAAGCCCTAAAGCCCCCTAAGTTGACTTAGAGTTGACTTAGGGCTACTCCACGTCTACACTGGCTAAGTTGACTTTCTAAAGTTGACTTAGCCAGCAAAGTCGACTTAAAACGAGGTTTTATAAAGTCGAATTAATTTTTCCTTAAGTCGACTTAAGCAGCTGCTTAAGTCAACTTAAGGAAAGTGTAGTGTGGATGTAGATTAAATTAAGTCGACTTAAGCAAGCTAAATCGACTTCATTTGGAAGTGTGGACGCACCCTATAACTTGTTTTTTGAAGTTTGAAACTAAGGGCTTTAAGATGTCGATATTTATATTAAACAGATATTGGAGGATAGGACTGGACAAGGGTTGGGTGACAAAACAAAGCCTGGAGGTGGGGTTCAATGTATTAGCTACATAATATAATGTTTAGCATTTCGGGATGCCACGCTGTTTTCTCTTCTTTGATCACAGTTTGTGTTTCACTGTTTTATAAAGTTTCCTTTGCTTGTTTGGGGTTGTTTTCTTTATGGTGCTTTCTCTGCAGACAAGGGGCAAATTCTGCTTATCTCACTCACGGGAGTAATCCCATTTATGTTGCTGACTAAATCCCAGACACACTTACCTCTCACTTCCTTTTAGCCCCGGTGGAGGTTTGGGTTAAGGGAGAAGGGCTTTCAAACCCTCACAACTCCACTGCCCTGTTGTTGAAATCACGGGCATGCAGAACCAGGGTGAGGAAAGCTATATTATATAAACACCATAATGCATGACACATGACTAAATTATATATCCTGACACGTTTACAAAACAAAAAGAAAATCTTCATTTGTCTTAAGGAAAAGGAAGTGCTCCCACGCATTTAGACATCTGCACGCTCCACATGTGGCAATTATTGCGCTGAGGAATTGGAGCACTTAACTGCTGTGGCAAATTAAGACTCTAGTGATCAGTACCTTCCCTTCGCTGCAAACAAAGCAAGCCATGGTTTAAGGGCCACTGAAGGGGAGGGATGCCCCTGAACATCTTAATCCCATCAAAATAGATTTACCTCCAGCCAGAGCTGTATCTGTTGTTTCCGCTTCCCTTCCCTTTCATTCGACTGTGCAGTGCCATCCTATCCTAAAACATTTCTTAAGCCCTGTTATTGTGTGTTTGCTTAAGTACTGAAATTAAATACACATAATAAAGCCATCTGCAATGAACAGAATTATTAACTGGCACACCATATTGATATGAGAATGTTGACTATACAAACACACAGCACACACACCGATCTCCAAAGAACTTGGCATTTCTCAAACTTTACAGTGTGCTTTTGAATGTGTCCCAAGTTATTTGTTCCAATGGGATTCTTATTTACTTATACTGGAAACCTCACTAGCAAGTTTGTCTCATAAATGTCTTTCAGTCTTCCTCTGAAAAGGTCTATTTAAAAAAAATAATGCAATATACTCATTAAGTAATTTGTTCGGGAAAGCAGGCTAATAATGGGGATTGTAAAATTACTACAAAGATGATTCCTCTTGGATACTCAGTCATTTCAGTTCCATGTTAACTCTTGCTTGCTGTATGTTGCATAGTTGTTAAAGTGTGTGTGTGGGTAGAGAATGCTCCAGTACATAATTGTGATGACCTCATACTATCTCTCAGAATTTCCCATGAAAGCAAAGAAGGAAAACTTAGAGGCAATCAACATTGGATTGTGCCCGACTTCTATACAAACATGTAAGGATTGAATTATTATGCCTTCTCAGGCCAACCTATGTTTGTCTTTATTTCACAAGCAATTTTCATATCAGGCTGGAAAGTCGGAAGAAAAGGCCCCACTGAGCCAAGGTTAAAATGAATTTAGCCTTTGAACTTTTAGCAAGGAGCTAAATTAAAGTTTAAACTCACTTTTATGTAGTGATCTCTTTTGACAAATTAAGGCGTACAGGCAGAGTTACACACAAACAGAACTACAGATCATATCCACTGGGGGGAAAAAATGTGACAAGGTTTACAGCGACGTGCGCAATCTACCTTTCATTTATAAAGACATCCTCACATACTTGCAATTTCTTTGGTAGTAAGTAACTGAAGAAAGCACTGAATTTTGTGTGACAAATTTCTGCTTTGGAATTGAGACAATTTCTGTGAATTTAGACTGGTCTGGGAGGAAAACTCAGCCTGTCATCTGTATTATGTATTTATTTGATCCAGCTTATTTTGGTAGTGTCTAGGCGTGAATAGAGGACAAGGTTCTATTCTGCTGGGCACCATATAAACATAGAATAAGAGATAGTCTCTGCCCCAATGAGCTGGCAATTTAAAGAGACAGGAGAAAAGGGAGCAGAAAAGACAAGAATAAACAAGCAAAGAGAACGGTGAAATCTCAACAAACATCATGTTAATTCAACAAATTGTTGGCTGTTGAAATCATCTTTAATGTACTGCTTTTGATAAACAAGTTTGGTAAAAACAAACAAGCAACTACTGGTAAAGACTTCCCAAACTTTCTTGGAAAATGGGCAATGGGACCATTTTAACCCCAGAAAACCACTTCAACATTTTGAATGTTTTGACTAAATCGTTCTCCTGCTTTTTGACCATCTCTAATAGTCAGTATTTTCTTAACTCTTGTGTTAAAACAGATGGCGACTAGATATCTGGCACCACAGCTCCTCATAACTCTGTCCAGCTTCCTTGTACTTCACAGAGCACCTGGAAAGCTGCCCTTGCAGGGCAACTAGCAATCCAAATGGCACAGGGGAACTACATTGTTAAATCTTTTCCGCAAAGCAAATAGTTCTTACGCTCTAATTACAGATCTTCCTTTTGATCAGTAGGTCCAAGATTTAAAAAGCTTAAGTTCTCTCTCTTTCGACCCATTGCCCCCATTCCTTGGTCTCTTTAAAACCAATGCGGAAACTTTCCTAACTAGTAAACACACATAAACTTTCTTTTTGTTCAGACCTATATTGCACACTTTGTGTTTCCTTTCTTGTTCTTAATCTTAAACCCTGTCACACTTGCTGTTAATGAGGTATTGCTGGTGTGCCTCACCCTTTTGTGGGATGGGCAGGAACAACAGATTTCATTGAAGATGTCCCCAATAACGCTTCTGCCGTTAACTAGTAGAAGGTGCATAGTGAAAAAGGCCTCCCCCACACACCTGTGACACATCTAGTTTCTTCTAACTAGACAATTTATTTTCCTGAGTATAAACAATTGTACTGTCTTGACCTGGAAGAGGGATACATCACCTGCTGACTATAGTTCTCTTACAAGATCTTGCAAACCAGCCTGGCTCTTTACCGGATGGGCAGGTGGTTTGTTTGGTTTTTTTCTCGCAACATTTCAGGTCAACTCATTTTTGTTTTGTTTTGTTTTGATTTTGTTGAGAGGGAGCGGGAGGGGCTAGTATAATGCTTTGGGACTGCCACTGTCTTCAGTGAAGTAAATCTCTTCTTGTAAATCTCCTTAAGCTGTTGGCTGGGGAACTCTTATCTTTTTGTTAACGTTAATGATGTTCACAGGCCTCTTTGGACCTGCTATATTATTTGTAGTAGCAGGAAGTTGACAGCACAGGCTGCTGCAGTATGGATTCAAACATTTCTAAGCAGGCATCAACACATAAGCCAGGACAACTTGCTTTAAAAGATACACTGAGATGGAGCAGGTACGTACGATCCATCGACCAGCTGATTTAGTATGTGGAGTTTGGAAAGTACCCTTTCCTCCTTTTTCTCCCAGATACAACTGGAGCACTACTGTGTTCTTCAAAATTTGTATTTTATTGTAAACACAACAGGTAATTTTTTTTTTTTTTACATGAAAGGAAAATAAAACCACCACCACCAAAAAAAAAAAAAAAAAAAGAAGTAAGGAAATGAAATTCAATCCCTTAAAACCATCTGTGGTACTTGAGGTATTTTTAAGATTTTGAAATAGTGGACTATTCTATAGAACGTGTGTCCTGCAATTAGGAATGAGGCAAATGGGTTGAGATGGAAGTGGAAAATGTGAAAGACCTTCCTTTAATCCAGGGTGGGGCTTTTTTTGTGATGGTATTCAGGGGTAATGAGCATTGGCACCTTTTTTTCCACAGTGATGCAGCCTCAACTTCCGCTGCTGCTGGCTGCCCCAGGTCCCTAGCCGAGTACCAGAACCCTTTTTTTTACCAAAAAAAAGCATTGATCCAGGGTATGGAAAATTAAGTGTGCTTTACAGAACAGCATCAAGCCCTGAGGTTCATAATTTGGCTTACTTCCCAGTGAATGGTTGTTAATGGCCAATTACCTGGTGCTAAAGTAACTAGTTACTGGAGTGCTCAAAATATGGGAGACGATACTTCAGAGCCACACACAATCATCTCTTAAATGTTCAAGGAAGTATCCAAAGGGGTAACCGTGTCAGTCTAGTTCAGCAAACATCTGGCGAAGTGGGAATCTGACGAAGTGGGATTTTCTCTCACAAAAGCTCATGCGATAAATACATTTGTTAGTCTTTGTTTAAAAGTGCCACCGGACTTCTTGTTTGTTTGTCCATGGTTTGAGTTTTTGTTGTTGTTGTTGTTGTTTGTTTTAAGGTAAGTATTTTTTTATCAAGAAGATATGGGTCAGCCAGTATGGATCTATAAAGGACTCTAGTGGATAGATCCTGATCAGCAGAGTGGAAGCAAGTGCATGCCTAAGGCCCAGCACTGTAAGGGGCCCCATCGCCTGCTTTTCCTATCCCAAAAGCCCACTGCTGTTAGGAGGGATGAATGGGGCAACCATCCTGTTGTTCCACATGCCCCGTGCTGCCGTGCCGCAAGTTGAAGGCAGAGATCATGTTGGGAGCAGATGGGGCCGTTGGCGGGGAGCTGGACCTGACTGAGGGGGATGGGCGTGGCAGGGAGCTGGAGCTGCAGACAGGGTCCCCGTGGGCCTCTAGTCTGCCTCTGCTGATCAGATCTGTCCAAGCGTCCCAGGGAAAGTTTGCATCACAAGATTGAGATCTCAGCACCAGCCTGGAATCACCCTGCTAACTCTCATGGGAGCATTAAAACCAACTCTATACAAGGACTACTTATTCTTCATTTCTCTGAAATGGATTTCTAAAAAATGACTAAGACCCATCCAGGTACTGGCTGTACCTCAACGGGACTACACAAGCCACTATTCTGTTGGAAACTGATATATATATGGACCTTTAAATCATTTGTATGTATCCAATTGCTTTAATCCTTTAACAGTTCTCTGATACGTTATTTCTTCTCTTTTATTATAAACCTTTAGTTTTAGTTACTGAAGATTGACTGGCAGTGTGATATTTTGGGTAAAATCCAAACCTATATTGATCTGATAATGTGGCTGATCCTCTGGGGTCAGGAGAAGCCATTTAGTAAAGAGCAGGGAGTTTTAAGTAACTTATCTCTTTACTATACCCAGTGGCTGATTGAGGGCCAGACACTGAAATGCAGTAAAAGGGGCTGAGTATATTTTCATTTAGCTTCTTGATAACCAATGTGCAGCATTGTTTGTGGCTAGTTGGGTAGTCTGACTTCAGTGTCACTCATCAGTGCTGGCAAAATTTGCTCTCCTTTTGCAGGCTGCCCTGATCTTGACATTTTCACGTGGCTACCCTAGTCACAGATGGGTCAGAGAGAGGATAAGCAACCAACTCAGTCACTGCTATGTGCATGCAACTGATCACTGATTTGTGAAATGATCACTGATGAAGCATCTGATGAAGTTGGTTGCAGCCCATGAGAGCTTATGCCTGAAGAAATTTGTTAGTCTTTAAGGTGCCATAGGACTTTCATTGTTCTTGCTATATACAGACCAACACAGCTACCCTTCTGGACCTAATCACTGATTTGTGCATGTAAATGTGAGTTTTGTATGTGCAAACTGCAAGGACAGTTGTATGTGCTAGCATTGGAATAACTGTGGAAATGAAACAACGTACCGTAATTGTGGTCACCTCTGTGGTAATAAGCTCCATGCAAACTAGATATTTCTGTAACCTTGAGCAGACTCAGACTGAGCGATGGGCTCATGGATCTAAGAAATCCATTGAACATCCCTTCTAACCAATGGCTGACTCAGTGCAAAAGTTCTCTTGGTTTGAACTTACATATAAGAATAACTTCTTAGTTACTTTGATTCACTTGAGCATATCTGATTTATATAGTGTGGTCCAGTCAATAAAATGAAGATCCTGGAATCAGAATTCCTGAGGCGTATTAAGAGCATAACTGACTTATTGCTCTTGGAGAAATAAGGTGGTTGAAGTAGTAACTTTTATTGGATCACATTCTGTAGGTGAGCGAGACAAGCTCTTGAGCTTACACAGAGCTCTTCTTCAGGTCACTGGTCTTGGTCAAATCACTTAAGACATCATGTTGCAAATATTTAAAATGAGTGTGGTACTTGCTAACCTCATAGGGATTTTGAGATACTTAATGAATGTTTGTAAAATGTTTTTGGATTCAAATCACTATAAATGAAACCTAAATATTCCAAATAGCGACTGAATAATAATCAATTGAATTACTCCTGCTGTATCCTGGTATAGGTGAAAGAACCCTCCAACCCATCTTTTTTCAAAGGTAAATTGAGTGGCACTAATAGAAAACCCATGTTAGGAAAATCAGGCCCACTAGGTTTTTAGTTTTATATTTAATACACTTACTTCCATTTTCTCAATAAATATAATCTATATTAACATGGGAATTAGCCTTCTTAATAATGTGTGCTTCCTTTTGGCTGATGTGGAACTGAGTATTGAAATGTGTGGGTAAGGATTATGTGAATGATTCCATGGGATTGTAGCTGAGTTGAGTGTAGAAGGGCTGCTGAAGGTTTATGACAAGCTAAGGAATATCACAACCACTCGACTGATTTTAGGAAAACTATCAAAAGCTGACCAGAGGCAGCTATAAATGTGCCATCCTACTATTTTAATACTATTACTGTGGGGTTTTTTCAGTAGTACTTTTTCTCCCCCCAATGGTAGCATGTATAGCTATATCTATATATTTCTCTCATGCATGTATTATGACTGCCAGCCTGGCTGACATGCTGGGGATTGAAAAGGAGATCTCCAGAGCTAAAATCCCACAACATAAAAGTCATTTCTGCAACATGGGCTCAGAATATCCTCCAAGATGATATAACCTACATATAACCTAGGTTGTGGGCAAAACAAGCCACGTAAAACTTAACTGGTCTCAGTTTTCAGTGGAAGAAAGTGTAAAAGATGAGTGTGGAAAAGGCTTCAAGCTCATGAGAATTGTAATGGTAGAATAGAATTCATTTTTTTAAAAATCTGAAATGCATTATCTGTGTCTGAATAGACTATAAAGTTCTTTGGGGCAGGAACTGAAGACCAGATTCTGATCTTAGTATACAAGTGTAAATGTGGAGGTCACCCTTTGGCCCTCTCCCATGTAGAAGGAAGAGACATAACATTTATTTAATTATCTCAGGTGGTCATAACCAAAATCACAGGTGCAAACACTCCTAAAGCTTAGTGAAATTTGACCTGAGAGCCAAACTTTACAATTTTATTTCCATAATAATCTGAATCAAAAGTCCAGATCTGAACATACAGAAAGTTTGTGAAGTTTGGAATGAGACATAGATATGGACATTGAGAACTGGGTCCATCTCCAACAATAGTAATAATGTGAAAAATCAGGCTCAAACATTCCTCTAAAAACTTCCACAACAAAACACTCCACTATGTATACTTCTTCCTTGAGGGAGAAGATGAGAGAAAAATATGTGGTAGATATTAATCATGTTGCTTAAAACACTATTGGGACATGTTCTAATACTATGGTGAGGAGCACAGTATAAAACCTTGAACTGAATAGAATGCAAGGTGTGCTGAGGTTTCCAGACTTTCTGCATAGAATAGATTACAAGACATGGTAAGGTTGCTAGACATCTTGATAAAACAGAGAATTTGGATAAAATTGATGAGCACCAGACAGAGATTTCTTGGTTTGGTTGGAAACCATAAGAAACATATTTTTTTTTATGGTCTATGGCCTTTGAGATTTTGAATTCAATAAAACTCCAAACAAAGCTAAACTATAGTGGTGCAAGTGCACACAAAAGGAACTAACAGATGAAAGACTGTACTCAAAGAGTAGTTATCAATAGTTCAGTCAAACTGGGAAGACATATCTAGCGGGGTCCTGCAGGGGTCAGTCTTGGATCTGGTACTATTAGTATTTTCATTAATGGCTTGGATAACAGAGTGGAAAGCATGCTTATAAAATCTGCAGAGGACAATAAACTGAGAGGGGCTGCAACTGGCGGATGGAATTAGAATTCAAAATGGCTTTGACAAATTAGAGAATTGGTCTGAAATTCATAAAAGACAATGGAAAGTGCTGCATTTAGAAAGGAGGAGAAAATAAAATCAAATGTCCAGTTATGAACTAGGAAATAACTGGCAAGCTAGCCCAAAAAGGATCTGAGGGTTATTGTGGCTCACAAATTGAACATTAGTCAACAATGAGATGCCGTTGGAGAAATGGCTAATATCATTATGGGGAATGCTAACAGAGGTTGTGTATGACATGGAAGGTAAATGACCTGCTGTATTTGGTCCTGGTGAGGACTCTGCTGGAGTATTATAATCCAGTTCTGTGTGCCACACTTTAGAAAAGTTACTGCCAAATTGGAGAGAGTCCCAAGGAGAGCAATAACAAAAGAGAAGATAAGAGTTTAGAAAAACTTACCTTATGAGAAAAATTAAAAACTAGGCATGTTGAAGTGCTGAGAAAAAGATTGAGGGGGATCTGATAGTCTTTGTATATGTTAAGGGTTCTTATAAAGAAGATGATAAATTGTTCTTCATGTCCACTGATGATACAACAAGAGGTAATGGGGTTAATTTGAAGCAAGGACAATTTAGGTAAAATATTAAGAAACAATCTTTCTAATTTAAAGGGTAGTTAAATTCTTGAATACGCTTCCAAGGGAGGTTGTGGAATCTCCATCAGAAAAAGATTTTAATAACAAGCTGGGAAAACTACCACCAGGGATGGTCTAGGTTTGTTTGGTCCTGTCTCAGTGCAGGAGGGCTGGACTTGATGATCTCTCAAGGTCCATTCCAGTCCTACATTTCTATGAAACCAAAAAAGTTTTCAGGACCACCAATTCCTGTAAAGTAAACAGATGAGTTTAATCCAATTCCCATCTGGGACTTCTTAAGGATGACCTGTCCTCAGTGCGAGATTTCAATAGTGTCATGTTACAGTACTTCCTTGTTCAAAATACACTGTAAGATACTACGTGCTGCAAGGGAAACATTAGAACAAATATGCCCTGGTTGTAATTTTGGATCAGATTAAAAGAAAACCACTTTAATTTTCAGTATATGTACACAAATTAATCTTCCTCCTTTTAACACTGTGGTAAACTCTGATGGTTGGGTAGCAGAGGGGATGAGATATTAAGGCTAGAGCCTATCACTCCTTGAACACATGTTGACTATCATGTAGGTGATTAACAACTGAATCGTGTTGCTCTTTGATGGCTTATGTAAAACGGCTTTGGCCAGTCCAATTCCCAATGGACTATTGACATCACAAAGTATGTATAATCCACTGGGAGCATGTGTTACAGACCTCTTGCTGTGTCGATTCACATAGAATATGGACAGTTATAGCTCTTAGCTATAGAGTCTTGGCTCTTTAGCTCAAGTTGTATCAGCTCATGATTTTGGCTCTGCAGTTTCCCCTTTCAATCCCCATCATGTCAGCCAGGTACCCACAACAGCAAGGATTACACTGGTATAGAGAATGAGTGAAGGAGGTCCCTTCAAGCCAGATTTGAGGTGAGTCACCTTGTAGTGCTACAAGGGCCTGATTAAAGGAGTCCTAAAAAAAAAAAGACTAAAGCCTAACAAATTTATTTAATGCATGTTAGTCTTTAAAAGTGCCACAGGACTCCTACACTAACATGGCGACCCTACTGGAACTTGATTCAACTGAAAGACTCCTGTTGACTTCAATAGGCTTTGGCAGATAAACAAAGGACTTGAGCCAGGGTTTATTCATATTACAAATAAATATTTTTAAATTAACATTAAATCAATATCTGGAGAAAAATGTGGATTTTGTAATCATATAAATCAAGGCAAAAGAGATTTGTTTTCTTTTAATTCATGAAGGCTCATGACATTTGTATTTGATGGCACGGAGCAACCTTTTAGTCATTCCAAATTGGGGAGTGGGGGGGGGGGGGAATCTCTGTCAGTTCAGGGAGTATGCAAAAATTAAATAAAATAAAACCTCTTAAGTATTATCAAGCACTCATCACCTATCCCAGGATTAAGCTGTGTGAATGGGCAACAGGAAAAACCCAGGAGTATCAGATTGCAGGAAAGAGCTGCTATTTATTTATTTATATAATAAAAAGCTTGTAACCAATTCCAAAAAGCAGCCTCTGCTCAGGAGTCTGAACACAGGAGTAACAAGATAAAGTCCTCAAAATTCTAATTGGAGAACAGTTGACTTAATTGGTGCCCATTTGGCGGACAATGGGAAAAGAACACTGGTTGGGTCTGATGGCCCCCTAGGGGGATATAACCTTGCAACGGGCCAGAAAGCTCTCAGGGACAGATTGTTTCCTGAGAAGAAACCATGAGACCAAGGGCTAGATTAACCCTCCAACTGTCAAGCTTTATTAGTTGTAATCAGGCTAGATATATCAAGGGTTAAACACAGGACACTGAACTGACAATAGAGACATATGTCTCTTTAAAAAACGAAAGAGAGAGAGAGAGAGAGAAGGCACTGGGGGAGGTGGGAGGAAGTGTATACAGCAAAATGAACACAAGTGGTATTCAGGTTCAAATGACGCATCCATTGGTCACAGATCTTCATCTCTCAGTGGTGTTAAATGTCACATCTTCATGGCTTCTAAGTATTTATCATGTTTACAGGTCACATTTTCCCACTTCCTCACTCCTTCCTTATTACAAATCTAAGTGACTCTTGAGAATAAAGTGCTGCTTTCCTCTTAGTTTGCGTCAGCTGGCTTGTGAAGGTTAGATTCTGTACCATGCTGAATGCTCACTGCTTGGAAGGGGCATAGAGCCAATTTTTTTTAAAGATCCCGAAAGATGAAAATAGGAGTTTAAAGAATCCCGCTAGGCTCATAGGGGCCTATTTCCCTTATCACCTCGGCACATTTGAAAATCTCACTTACTGATTTGCCTCTTTGGGCACCCAAAGACTTTTAAAAATCTGCCCCCTAAAACTATAAACATTATTGGCCAAGTTTTCAAAACAGCATATGGCCACTCCCATCGCACATACTTTTAGAAACCTAACCACTTCGTTTCAGTACTTGAGCTCTTTGGAAATGTGTTTCTTCATCCACAGCAATCTCTCTCTCTCTCTCTCTCTCTCTCTCTCTCTCTCTCTCTCTCTCCCTCTCCCCTTCATTATTTAAAATAGAAACAATTAACCCTGAGGTCAGGCATTCCCTGGCAGCTAATGCCCACCTGGATTAAAAGCCCTCAGCTTTGCCTCAGGTCCTCAGCTCCTGCAGCCAGCTATTAATGGCTGGAGATTCCCCTCCTGTCAGGAATCATTGTTCAATTATAAAGATAGGACTGAACTAAAATTCTGTCTTGGACATTCCTTACCCCTACATTTTGGGAAAAGTCACACATTTGAATTCAGACCCAAACTTTGCAGTTCAGAAGCATCTGTGCTTAATTAAAAAGGTAATGTGGATACTTACTGACCATTAAATCTTTTCCTATTGCACTGGTTGTTCGCTGCTAGAGAGTGACCTATAAGTTGGTCAGAGCTGTATCTATGGCAACATACAGGTCAACGTAGGGAAAAGGTAATTGCTCTAGTTATTTCTCTAGGTTCCTCAGCAAACTTGCTACTAAATCCTTGTCTAAATAAGTGACAGCTTAGGCATTTGCTGTCTGCTCATGTCCCTGAGTTAAAGGCCCTGAGTTTCCCCTCAGGCCTTCAACTCTTCCAACTGGTCATTACTGCTAGAACACTCATCAGTCACTATTGCTTAAAAGAGAAGCAGACAGTGCTCAGGGAAGAGTTCATTGGTGATCTGCTCTGGAGCAGGCCTTTTCTGCCTTGAATTAAGGAACATTCTCACCAACTGGAAGCCTTCAGCAAAAAGAAAAGAGTAATTCATATTTTCTTCATTAAACACCTCATATAGGAAGTGGGGGGGAATGTACTTGGTCATATGAGGAGGGCATTTCACCTGTGTTTGAAACCAAGCTAAGGACTCTAGACTGAAACCCTACTGTAGACTGTGCAGCAACCTTGACCTTTAAAATGGAAGGCTGCTGAAATACATTTTGATAGGTGCTCACCTGTCTGCCTCTGCCCCTTTCCCAAAGTGTCAATCTTATGGATAAATGTGGCTATATAAGAGATGAAAGATCCTTATAGGCAAAAAAGGACCTGCTCTTAACTATAGGCCTTTTAATTTAGATACATTTCCAGTCAAAGCAGCAGTGCGCCGTGAGGGTTTTTTTTTCCATCCAAGGAAATGTTAACTTTTAATGGAAGTATTGGTATGGTACCAGTAAGTATGTGATTAATCCAATGGAGGATTTTAAAATTAGGATCAAGAGAGAAACTGTTCAGAACAGATGAAATTCTACTTGTGATATGAAATGGAAACAAGCAGCAATATGTGACTGGCACCGGATTTCAGTTTTTTAAAAAAAGATTTAATTAGGCTCAGGTACAATTTGAATAACACAGTTTAATGAACTCAGTTGTATTGTCTTTGTTCTCCCCTGCCTAGCATTTGAAGCAAAGCTGGATCTCTAAGCTTCATTCCTTATAATTTGCATTCTAAGTGTACAAGTCTGTCTGCCACTTCCCATCTAATAACTGTTCCTTTTGTTTATCTATAATCCACCCCTGTCACTGCCTACCTGTAGTGCACCTTTATCTCTAGGCCTCGTATCTCCTGTATTGAACCCATTCAGCCCTGGGCTTGTCAGTTTTATGATTCATTGGTGTATTTTACCTAAGATGCTACAAAGAAGGTCTTGAAGTAATTTTTTTAAAAAGCAAGTATTTCAGATGGCATGCTGTGTGAAAGAAATCCCTTATTGACTAGTCTAATCTTGTGTAATGTAATCTAATAATAAAGCCTATTCCCTGAGGTAATGCTCAGTAGATATTACAGTGTTAAAACATGTTTTATGCTGTGTTCTGAAACATATTAAGTATAACAGAATTGTCCAGCTAGCTCCTATGTACCAGCTACTAAATATGGCAATAATGTTGTCAATAAGGTAAAGTGTTGCTATCATTTTAGATTTCTCTGTTGCATGGTATTCAGTTATCTTCTTGGCAATCGATTAACTGGCCACTCATTAGACCAGGCTGCTTGTAGATTTCCAGGTACTGTAGATGTCTTGTACTATATATTTTACTATATAACTAATACAATAAACCCTCCTGAACGTTAGGGAAGAAGTTCAGAATCACAAGTCAGATGTGAGTTGTATAAATCAAATACCAGAAACATCTGGGGGGGAAGATCTGAATTTTGAAGGCTAGACTAGTGCGAAAAAATGTTTCCCAACTCTAAGCATTTTTTCCCCCTCAAAAGAAAAAAAAATGCAGATTCACAAAATATTTCATGTTGATTTCACCTATTTGTTTTCGTTAAAATTTAAATAATGAAAAATATCAAAATGAAACATTTTAGTGTTTTAGTTCAAAGTGACTGTTTCAAAATTTCCTGTATTTTTTTAATCAAAGATGTTTTAAAATGATCAAAGTCAGAATGAAAGTTTTACATTTTGTCTAAATAAAATATTATCAGCCCCCAAAAATGTTTAACTTTTTGATTGGCCAAAAATTGGGGTGTGGGGGAGATTGCTTTCAGTTGGCCCTAAACATTTTTTCCCCCATTGGCAGCAAATAGGTTTAACCACTATTCACCCAGTTGCAATAGGACCTATTTGTGCTATATGGGAAAGGAGGGTGACCATTGGACTACGCATTGCTTTTTTCCTGGGTGTTGTACTTATTTCTGCTCACAACCATCTGGTAGCAGAAAAACAAACAAAAGAAGACAAACAAACAAAAAAATCAAGCAAGATTGTCAGGTGACATATTGTAGAAATCTTGTGCCACCTAGAAAAGGGGCATCACAAAAAAAAAAGTTACTTCTGGTTCTCAGCTCAGGCTCAGTGGCTAACACACAATGTCAGACAAGTTCCAGAGGGATAGCCATATTAGTCTAGTTCAGCAAAAGAACAAGGAGTCTTATGGTGCTCTTAGGTTATGTCTACAGTGGCAATTTAGGTCGACTTAAGTAGCCTTAAGTCGACCTAAATTACTCCCCATCCACACTAGGCTTTCATTAAGTCGATTTAAGAAATTTCTTAAGTTGACTTAATGAAAGCTTAAGTCGTCTTAGTAAGAACTGCTGGTTAAGTCGACATAGCCCTTAATTCGATTCCTTAGGTCGACTTAAACACAGTGTGGACATGGATTAACTCTTAAGTCAACTTTATTAAGTCCACTTAAGGGCAGTTAGGTCAACTTGCTAAGACCCCCAGGGATAACCACTTTGTTAAGTCGACTTAATAAGGTCGACTTTAAGTCGACCTTATTAAGTCGACTTAACAAAGTCGACCTAACTTTTCCTAGTGTAGACATAGCCTGAAAGACTAACATATTTATTCATGCATTAAATAAATGTGTTAGTCCTTAAAAGTGCCACAGGACTCCTTGTTTATTTTACACAATATCAGAAGGGTAGTTGTTTTAGTCTGGTTCAGCAAAACCTTTTTTTTTTTCCTTTAAAAGTGTCACATGACTCCTTGTTTGTTTAACCCACAATGGATACACTGCTGACCTCACTGAAGGCTATGGGAGTTTTACCATTAACTGCAGTGGGCTAGGATTTCACTCAACAGATAGTGTCAAATTGTGCTGGGACACTAGCCCTCGTGCATGGGGGAGGACGAAGTTGCATTGAAGGTCCAGTCACAAATAAGCTCTGTGAGAGCCCTGAGGTGCAAGATGTGATAAAGTGAGAAGCAGGGATATGCACTGCTAAAGAATAGTGTGCACTGTGCTATCTCCCTGTGCTCTGGGCCACACTGAGACTTCCTTCCTTCCAGAGAACTCATCGGGTGCATCTACACTTACAATCATGCAGGTTTAATTCGACCTAAACAAAGCCATGTCCGCACTGGGCTTTCCTTAAGTCAACTTAAGCATTTCCTTAAGTCTACTTACGGAAAGGTTAAGTCGACTTAATAACACCTCGTTTTAGGTCGACTTAACAGTTAAGTAGACCTTATTATGTCAACTTAAGCCAGTATGGACGGGGTTTAGCGCCTAAGTCGACCTTATTAAGTCAATTGAAAGTATTACGTTGACTTAATAAGGTCGACAAGGGGCTATGTCTACACTAGAAAAGTTAAGACGACTTTTGTTAAGTTGACTTAATAAGATCGACTTAACAAAGTCGATTTACCTTTTCTATTGTAGACATAGCCATCATGAGATACTATGACTCCAGACTGTCCCATACACAGGAGTGAAAATAAAACACACATTTAGTTACACTTAAGCTGAGCTTTTTCAAAGGAACCTACGGGATTTGCAAGCCTATCTCCCTTAGACTACTTTCAGAGAGCGCCTTATCCTCTTTCAGTTCATGAGTTTTCTGTGACTTACAATATTCTCATAATATTTAGTATTTGAAATTATCCACTGATTAATTTCTACCAGTAATTCATTTACTATAACTTGTTTGTTTGCAGTTGATTGCCAGTAGTCAGTACTCAAGTGTTATTGTAAACAAGGAATCCTGTTGTACTTAGTTTGTTTTCATTGGAACGATTGCTCAAATGGTATTGTTTCTGCTACCTGACTGAATGAGTGTGTCTCTTAGAATTACATTTATTTCCATACACACTTTTTTAAAAAAGAATTCATAATAATTTCTGCAAATATTCTCTTAACGTTCATGTAAATATACATTGATTTTATAAAATTCTACAAGTCATTTACCTGAGAGGAATGTTTTATGGAGCAAGAGGAGAGGAAAGTAGGTATGAATATAGCCAAAGATATTTCAGGATTTTATTCATGCGAATATTCTTGGGAAATGATTTACTAAACCTCTTATAAGTGCACTGCAGACAAAAATATGGCATGATTACATAAACTTGTGAGAAGTTAAATTTATTCAAAAAATAATGTGCAGTAATTGATTTGGGGCTACGTGCCCAATTATAATTAAATAAATTCATGAATACAATTACCTGTTTTATACACACAGTCATGATAACTGCGTGTACAATTACATGTGAAATTGCATGCTTAAGACTCCATCTGGGAATCAAACTCGTAATTTTTAGAGTGCATAGGTACATATTGCTCCTTACAGGCCAATAAAAGAGAAATGTACCTGCCAAGAATAAGTTTTGTTAGTTAAAAAAAAAAAAACTCAAAATATTTTAAATGGGAACTTGCTAATTATAACACTAATGCTACAGTTATATTAGTCCTAAATCTACATTTAATTTAAATGTAAATAATCACCCCATGTTAAATAATGATTGTTCATTAATATAATATATCTATTTAAGTTTAGCAGGTATGCAATGTATACAAATATAGATGTGTTTATACAGCCCCTAGCACAATGGGGTGATGACCTAGTTCATGGGTCGGCAACCTGCTACTCCAAAGCCATATGTGGCTCTTTGGCTGTCCCCTTGCGGCTCCAGGCCTCCGACGCATCACCGGGGGATCCTGTGGGTGGCCCACTTCTGGATCCAGCTCCGTGCCACCAAGGGACCCTGTGGCCGCACATGCCAGGCTCTGGGCTCTCCACCACCATCACTGGGGGACCTGGGGGGGGGGATGCTCCTGGTTCTAGGCTCCCCTCCTGCCAGGGGACTTTGCAGTGGGTGCCCTTCCCCCACTCCATCAGCTACACCCATTGCAGCTCTCAAAACACTTGGTTATTGAAGGAATTTTTTAAAATGGCTCTTCTTAACTTTTGGGTTGCCAACCCCACCCTAGTTGAAGCTACCGTAATATTCTATGTAATAATATTAACATAGATATCTTGATATGTATTGTTAATAACTGTTATATATGTATGGAACATGAAAATGCTAGGCTTTACATATCTTCAGTGTGTTTTGCTAGTACTATAGATATATCAATTTATAAGTCATTATGTGTTGATATTCATTTGATGCTTAATGTGTAACAATTTCCTTATTACATTTAAATTAAATCCTGTTTGAGACAAATTTAATTTAAAGTGTGGCCCAAATTACTCACAGAAATGACAAATGTTTTGACTGGAGCATTCCTAAATTATTATTTTTGAATGGATAGATTTCCTTTTTTTATTTACTGGTACCAGTCACACCATTTTATATGGGTAAATGGCATGGCAGGTATGTCAGATGCTTCCTCATTCAAATCCAGAGCTGTTTATATTGCTCAGAAACTTTAGCACCCAGACACAGTCTTAGTATCCTTTGATCATTTCATTTCAGGATTCATTTTATCCAGTAGGAGTTGAAGTTTTCTGTGAATAACGTTTTATAAGACATGTCTGTAATTAACTAAATGTGGAGTAGAGCCTCAGCTGGTGTAAATCTTTCTACACTGTGTACATGAGTTGAGAATCTGCCCCATTATTTGGGGGTCCTCATGTTAGGTATGTAATTGCAGCAAATTACTTTAATGTGACTATTATTTGAATATTTCTCTGGATTCTTTCTAAAAAATGACTGTTCATCAGAGGGAAAACACACAGGTATGCTCCGTGCAAATGAATTCAGCTCCTTAGTATGCCAGTTCCCTGAAATTTTCCATATTGATTCGTAACCTTTGGGAGGGGGGACTTAATTCTCCATGGTTTCTGATCACTTAGGCTTTTCTGGGCTTGGGTAACACAGCATGCCACATGTTTTCCTAACAAATTGCATTCGGACACTTTTCGACACTTTCATTATTTTAACTCAGGTAATAATTAGTCACTGTCAGAGCTAGGACTTAGGTTGTGCAAATCAGAATAAATTTACCTTGCTGTAGCAGCAGTCACAAATGAAGCAATAAATTAGAAATAGCAAATTGTTACGGACTTAAGAGATCACCGCTCAGAATCACTACCTGAAATCCAGGAAATGAGGTAGCATTGCCAAGATTTCCTTGAGAGCTTAATTTTTCCAGATAACTTTGTAGCAAGTCCTAGAGATGTTTTACACACGATGTTCCCTGAGACAGTACACTGAGACTCTGCTAGTGCCTAAATACCCCAAATGACTGCAGAATGTATTAAAATGGCATGCATGCCCTCTGAAGATCTTCAGGGTTCAGAGCCTTACCTTTATAGCTTATATCCTTACCCTTATATCCTTACCATATGTATAGATTAAATACATTCTGGGTATTTCTGTTGTAAAGATGCATCTAATATGAGGCACTAAATACTGCCTCATAAAATCCATTCAAGTCCCTCAGATGCACAGTCTCAGCCCTGGACAACACGTATCATGGTTTTCAGTGGCAGTTACTTAAAGTAACTTGCGTGTCTGCCTTTGACTGCCTAACACCTACTTACTGTGGTGTGTCTGAGCTGAATTGAAGGGAAATGCCCACCCTTCAACTCAGCACTACTCCACTTGAGGGAGTGGGCTTCCTCAATCGACTAAGTGGATCTTCACAGACCCCTTAGTCGAATTAGGAAGTTTGAACTGATGGTTGTGAATTTGCTGTCATCAGTATAGACCTGCCCTCTGTAACATGTGGCTTGCTTTCATTGGGTGCTGCCATGAAGCACCAAGTGCATGCGCTGAAATTGATTAAAACACCTCATTGAAAGTAAGGGAACTAGCTTATCAAAATGCAGGCCTTGCCTTCATGGGATTTGAGAAGTTCATGAGTGCCACCTTTCTGGAAAATCGGATGGGGAACAATGAAGGTGCAACAGAAGTGCAGAGAGGAGATCACCCATCTTCTAAAATTGCTTGGAGCAGAAGACAGGAATCTTGGGTTCTATTCCCAGTTCTATCCCTGACTTGAACCTAGGCCTTATTTTTAAAATTAAAAAAAAGTAAAATAAAATAAAAATGTTTGAAAATGTACATCTCATTTTCTCTATGGCTCAGTTTCCCCATTTCTTAAATAATTCTTACAGGGAGAGGTGGGTATTTGACTCAACCCTTCGAATTTCATTGTGATGGTGATCTGTTCAAACTCTCCACCCACCTTCACACATTCCTGCTAAGTAGTCGCATACATCACATCAACTTGTTCGGAGATTTTTCCAACGGTCCCACCGTGGTGCCTTTAGGAATGAACACATCTCCCATATTATCAGTTCTTAGAGCTGCTGTTCATCACAACCTTGGAGGTGAATGATAGTGAACTCACAAGCTTGAAGAGTCTATCGCACCAGTGTTAATTCTCTAGTGAACAAGAATAATAGTTTAGCTTCACTCAAGAGATCCTTCATTAAGGATTTGATTTATGTGACTAGGGTATCTGTGTGTTTGTTCTCATTGCTCAATAGAAACCATAAACAATATTCCTACAAATTATCATTATGAATAGCATGTACATAGTATTGTATGTTTTTTCACACACTATATTTTATCTAAAGCTTATGACTGCAAGATGAACTATTTATTCTGCAGCAACTCTATAGTTTATCTCCATTACCAATTACAGAGAATGCCTTTTTCTGAGCCTTGTACATATCCATTTGTTACCTCCTTAAATGAATAAGGGTCTTTTGATTACAGGCTTCTTTGCTCAGATAACCACCATATTTGCAAACGCAAATGCATATATACACTCTAATGAATAATGAAGATTATTTATTGCATGTGCTTGAAATAATGGTTGATTTTGGAGTTCCTTTCATAAAACCCACATCAGAAAGTGTGTTATGTCCTGACATTTTCATTGCAGTTCAAGTAAAATAGTCTTCGGAAATTGTCTTGCTCCCAAATTGCAATCATAAAGGCATCGCTTCAGACTCTGAGAATCACTTCAGATTGTGAACTTCTGGATAATATATAACATAAAGAGTTTAATTGAATCAGCCAGTTGGGTTTTTGCCCAGAAAAGTGAGAATTTAAATGCTGATACAGCTTTAGTTTCCAATGACACCAGTCAGCATTCCTTAGATTGGATTGTAAATAATCTTATTTTAGGATATGCAGTAAGATAGGCATAGACTTGTCTGTAAACTTGCTAGCAAAAGTAATTAAATAATTCCATTGTGTACTAAGACATATGAAAAATCACTGACCCCAAAGAAAGATTTGATAAGTATTTTCCAGCAGCTGGAAGAAAATACTGGCATTTTTATTTTTTTTTAAGCAACCCTTGTCTTATTTTGGAGCTGCTATGGCAAACCAGAACCAACAAAATAAGTAAAAACTCAGCAACAGTGAAATCCTCCCCCCATTCCTGACCTGGGTTTGAAGGTATTTGTGGCAAGTGTATTTCAATCCAACTGGATGTTTAGATTCCTCCTTCTGGGAATCAGAAATTTAAGCTTGGTTCACATCCCACATTTAGAAGTTCACCCATCTTGATGTGAATTCCAAACATCTCACATGACATTTTTCCAGCATGAGTTAATGGCTGCTAAAGACAGGAAAAAAAACAAATTTCTGAAGATTTCACACAACATCCAGAATAATGAATAGAATCCACTGAAAATAAATAAACGACACATAGAGCTGATCAACACTTTACATTCAGAACTTTAAAATGAAAAAAAAAAATGGCCTTTTAGGGAAGAAGGGAAATGCAGAGAAATTTTTCTTTTTTCTAGAATTTCTCAATTGAAAAATCTTCAAACTGAGTAATCAAAACATTTTTACATTTTTTCAGGTTCTGTACAATCCTGCCACAATTCCTCTCCCTTTTATCCTTCCCTTCAATCTTTTTCTTTAACAAAATAATCAAAAGAAAGAAGAAGAAGAAGAAGAAGAAGAAGAAGAAGAAGAAGAAGAGAGAAACCTAAATTTAAAAAACTGAAAAAGGAAAGGTTTTGGTTTCAACAAAACATTTCCTGTTTTTTAATTGAAAAAATGGGGGGGGGGGAAGAGAATCATTTTTTTAAAGAAAAAAATCAGGAAAACAAAAAAAAGTGTGAAGATGTTTAATTAAACATGACTACTATCTAAAAGTGTTTTCTGAGGAACGGTGCAACTAGGAGCAATATGTGGTTTGAACAAGGAGAGAAAAGAATTACCATTCACAATAACTTCTGAAATAGATATAAAAATACTCATAGTTTTACATCCTGGGAAATGTGGGTACAAACTGACTGATTATATTATTTCTCTCTGGCCTTACAGAGTACTAGTGTCAGAGTTAGAACACAGGAGTTTTAACTTCCAATCCCTGGTATTACCCATTGCACTCCCTACCTACCTACCACCCACCCTCCATGATTATCATCTAATTTTCTTTATGATATTGAAAAAGATTATGGCTGAGTGGAGGAAAGAATGTTAGATGATGTTCTTTCCTCTATAATCATTTTGCTGCTCTTGAAAGTGCAATATTTTTACAGACCAGATATTTGTTACATTATAATACACCAGTGCTATATGTAGCTATAAAGCCAGCCCATTTGGTCAGCAATGAAGACCTCCTTTCCATTGCCCCACCACAGCACCAGACATTAGGTCTGGTCAATGAAAAGGGGGTATTTGCTTGAGTGCTGCTAAGCTTTGACTGTCCTCAGCTTCTGTGATGCAGCTTGGGAGAATTAGATCAACTTTGATGCTTCTTCTGACTTTTACTACAGGCTGGCCAAATCAACAGTTGCCCTAGAATAGGGGAAGTGCAAAGGTGGCTTAAAGCAACATTGACCCTCTTATTTCCCCGTTCCTGCTTCAAGAGTAGCTCAGCTTGGACAGAGAATTAGGTCCCCTACTTCTGCCCGGAACATATTAACCACCAGCTCTATTCAGCTTCCAAAAAATGTGAACATACATCCAAAATCAACCGTGCAGATGGATTTTACTTCCATTAAATTCCATAGTGAAAAAGCCATATATTGTGTTTAATTCAATGACTGCTATACAGCACTTGCAAAAAAACCCCAAAACCCTAAACTTCATATTTGGATTTATGGAATTATTTTATTGAAAAAGAATTACGTTACATATTTAAATCCCTGGTGGCAACTAATGTTTTATTAAATATAGTGTAAATCCAGCTGTGATCATGCAATAAAACCTCCAAGATGCAAAAAAAAAAAAAAGAGTATTTTATATTTGATTTCTGCAAGCAACTATTCACTTGCCTAAACACTGCCCATATGCCATTTTGTTCTCCTTAACATTGATCTTTAAGATATGTTCAACATGCTGTACCCCTGCTGCATTATTCAGAAGAAACATAGAAAAGTTACATGCCACCTGTAAAATTCCATAAATCTGGGCCCAAGGTCACAAAACAAAACTTTGGCTAATCTATTATACAAATTCATTTAATGGTGGTTAATAAAATACACAGGAAGCCAGTACATAGCAGGACAGGTTGATTCCATTATAGAAGTTTAGGATATAATGACATTACACTGTGGAGAGATATTCACCAGCTGTAATTAACTTTAAAGTAAATCCATTTCTTTCTTTCTTTCTTTCTTTCTTTCTTTCTTTCTTTCTTTCTTTCTTT
>ML685765.1:25436939-25452837 GCA_007922175.1 Pelusios castaneus
TTTCTTTCTTTCTTTCTTTCTTTCTTTCTTTCTTTCTTTCTTTCTTTGGGACATGCATTTTCACTCTCACGTGCCCAATGTTTGAAAGGTTTACATTACATAAAATTAGGACTATATAAACTGTCTGCTTCATCTCTTTTCTAATATGATTGCCCCTTTCCTTGAATAGGGTAGCCTAATTGATAGCCTCCATTGTATGCAATGCACGTCAATAAATACTGAACATGAATGTGAATCAATATTGTGTTAGCATTGGGATTAAGCAAGCTATTTTCTGATTTTTTTTCCTGAAGAGATGAATATGAGTAAATAAAATGAGTGTTTGTCTGAAATTGTGTCTGGGGATTATGTTTTGTGTATTTCTGTTCAAGCACAGCTCTGCAAGTGACTCTGTCCTCATTGCTTTGGCCTAGTGCTGACGATAGAAAATTCAGGCATGATGCTTGAAAGGAAACAGGAAAACCCTCCCTTTCCCCTAAACAAACCAGCTGCAGTTGCAGAAGCTAAAAGGTTTGGCTTCTTAAGACTATTTTTTCCTCCCCGCACTAATTAGAAGACAATTTATGAGAGGCTAATTTATAGGGATATTAATACCACTCTTGACCTCCTTTGTTATTTTACTTTATGTATAATGCCAGATCACTGTAAGTTCCAATATCGTGCCAGGGTCCATAAGCATCTTATATTTATTGCACAAATTTTTAAAATGTGGCAAAACAGCTCACTGCTAAAAGATCATAGAGACCATTTTAGATCTGCTCTTGAGACAACAGATGTTCTTCAAAGTGACTGTTTATGAGAGATGAAAACTGGGAAAAGAAGAATTGAATGTAATTTTTTAAATCGTCCTGGTTGCCATCAACTCAAAGGTAGGCCTTGGGAATTTAAGGTGTGAAAGGCAGGAGTTTATGAAAAAATCTAGGCCATTACAATGCTAGTCAAATTCTGAGTGCTTCAAACTTAGAGAAAGGTGAGTCTGCACCCAGAAATGCACTTAACTATGTGTAATGTGCACATTGCGATGAGGATCTGACCTGATTTATGTAGTGATCAGAATTCATTATTCCAGAGGCGACAGGTTAGTGCACTAACTCTTCATGCTCTCGAGCACCGGCCAATGTTTCCTGGCTTGGGCACGTTGCCTTCTGTCGCTAAGCAAACCATTTATTTTGCAAAATCGCCGATGTGATTTAGAAAGCTTAAGTCTTGTGGAAAGTTGATTAGACTTAGGCTCCTAAGTCACTTGAGCACTTTGGAAATTTCTTCTCCAGAAATATTTGACCAGAAAATCAGTTCCTATGGCCAGATTTTCTAAAAGCACTCCGCTCCCATTTAGGCACCTGTATAAATGACTAGATTTCCAAAGAGCGTAATTCAGTGGGGACAGAGGCCTGGATCCACAAGGCAGTTTGATATATAGTGAAGTGCACTCAGAGAATGCCTGCTAGATCAGACTCCATGGGCAAGATAGGTGGGGAATGTTCACCTAGTTTGACAATCTCTCTGGGGTTTGGTGTGAGATAGACACCTGTCTGAGACAGCAATACCCATGCCCAGAGGTGGATACTAAGGCATATAGGGAATGTATACAGCAAAAATATAGGCCCTGAGTAGGTTCAGGTGCCTACAGGGATATGTGCCAGGTGAATAGAAGTCTTGTGGATTTCAAGTAGCCTAAACCTGGGATTTAGGCACCTAAGTCTCTTTATGGATTTGACCAGAGTTCTTTTTGAAACCTGCCCATAAGTATTACAGAAGAACCACTAAGTACTAAGAATTTATTTTTAAAATCAGCATTATATAGGTGAGAGCAGAGCTCAGTCCTGAAGTAAGATTTTGATTTTTTTTTCCCATTTAAACCTGGTGGGCAATATACTGAGGGCACTAGTGTATTACATTAGTATTTTGATGTAGTGGAATATATATAACTGACCACATCAGTGGGTCCTTATTATAATGCTATTAGCCACAAACTAAGCTAAAATATTTGCTACACTGTGTGTGAACAGCTGTGGCCTTCGCATAAAAAATAGTGATTGGGTTGTAGGCAAAATGACTGGTCTATGCCTTAGAAGTAAATGTGTGGAAAATACCATTTTCATGTATAATGATGAATTTGATTCAATGTCTTTTTCTCAAAGAGGAAGATAAGGGAAAGGAGGGTGGATGGATGAGTTAATAGATATAATTCTAACTTTAAACAATAAAGCAGTGCTCACAAGTGGTAAATGGCTGCATTCAGAAAGTATCTCTGTATCTTAATTGAGAAATGGATTTTTGTCAAAAATGCTTTGTTGTACGTGTTCTCTGTGTTGTGAGTGTGTGTGTGTGTGCGTGTGCCAAAAGTTTTGGTTTTTACCCACACACAAAAAATCAAATGCACCGTGTTGTGGAAATGCATGAAAGTATCGATTTTTTTTTCTCCAGCAACAAAAAGGATTTTTTTTCCTAACAACTCATCGTGGACAAACTATTGTTTTCTTAGCTTGAATTTTCTACAGTCAATTTAAATGGCGACTTCTGGGGCGCTTATGGCTAATCAAATCTTCATTTGGAGGGGTCTGCTTAATTTTCTGTGGCATCTTGCATCATAATATGTCACATCAACTTGGATGAAAGAGTGGATGGGTTACTGATAAATTAGGCATCATTCTTAAATGAGTTTGTTGAACAGTCTTTAAATCTAAACAAGTAAGCAAGCAAACAAACAGTCAATAACTTGACCACCAAGAGTCTCAATTATTTTATGACTAATTATTATTAGAGTAATGGTCTTGCTTTCACATCCAGGAAAAAAAGAGGACACCATTTTGCACCAAAGAGTTAGTTTATGTGAGTCCTTTGAATTGTAATCTACACTGACTGCATCTCTTCCTCTGCCTAGTGCATTATCCCCAAGTACCTTAGAAATTAACAAACCAGTAAATTCAATCACATTTTTTTTATTGGCCTCCCACCCCTTTCCTCCTTTGTTGCTATAGTAAAAATGTTTCTACTTTTCTACATCGGTCTGCTGTTACCAACAAACCAGTGGAGAACAGGAGGCGATCTTTCTGTTTTCGTTCCAGCAGCCTGGTCCTGAATGAGTTTAATCGGCTGAGAAATGCGACTGAAAAGGGCTTTGCTACCCTTTCTAACTCCACAGAGCTCAGGCTTTCTGAAGCCTAGCGAGTGACACCGTATGCCTTATTTCACTGTGGATTATTTAGAATGCTTCAATTGTGACTTGTCAATGTGGTCCAGGACAGATCAAGGCAAAATCTCCGACAAGAAAACAGCAATGTGAATATGATGTGACTGACTGCCACACAATAGACTAATACCTCTTAATTTGGACTTTTAGCAATCGTTTACTATCCGTCTGCCCTTGAAGATTCCAAATCCATTCTTACAGGGAAGAAAAAGGTCTTTTTTCTCCCTGCATGCTTCAACCCCCCATAACTTGAGAGTATCGATCAATGACTCTGTATGCATTTAATAGCTTTATTTCAAAGCACTTTACTCTTAAAAGCACATCTCAGCATGGCGTGCTATTGAAATACTGTGCAGGTGTAATTAAATGAGCCAGTTTTTGGTCATGTACCATGTGCAGTGTTCTTTGTTTGATGTTAGAACGGCTAAATGAGAGTTGGTCATTCTTACTTTTAGTCAGGGGTGATTTTAGTTTTGTTTCCTCCTCCCCGACTTAATTTAAATAAATAAATAAACATGAAATTTGTTCTGGTTAAAGATTTACAGGTGGAGAATAGAGTCCTCACCAGAAATATACTACAGGAACTGGCAATACAATCCTGCTTTACAGGATGCAAACCACTTGCATATTTCATCAGCCCTAGAGGGTGATCTTTCGGACTTGAATAGGATACTCATTGGCACTTTCATTCACAGTCTTCTGAGACTTTTCTATGGAAATTGCCTATAAAGTTGCCCATTAATGCCAGTCATGTACTATTTGTTTTTTTTAAAAAAAGATATGGTCCATATCCACTAAGATCAACTTATTTTAGGCCACTAAGCAAACATCAGGTAATGACTTTTTTTTCGCACCTGGAGCGTGAAAAACAATGCAAAGAAGTATTTGAGAGTATTCATATGAGTAAAACTCACAACATTCCTTTGAAGTATTCACTATCTCTGTTATTCACTTTTAATTAACAACCATATGAGTGAAATTTTGTATGCAAAAACAAACAAACAAACAAACCAAACCAAAATAAAATAAAATAATAATTAAAGAAAAAATACTCATGCACATATACACACACCATAAATGTTCATTAGCCATTTTTTAAATATTTTGCAAGTCATCCAGTCAAGCAGAAGAAACAATGCCATGTTTCTTAGACGACCATTCAGGCATCCCAAGTAGGCAATTCTGAACAGCAAAAACAATGAGAGTCCTGTAGCATCTTAAAGACATTTCTTCAGGCATAAGCTTTCGTGGGCTACAACTCACTTCGTGAAATGCATCTCTCTCATTGTTTTGCTGTAAACAGACTAATGTGGCTATCCCTGGAAATTTTCAAAACAATAGTTATGGTGAATAGTTTGTGATCTATTCACTGACTGATATATGTTCATGGGAAGACTTTATCGTATAATTTGGAACGATGAACATATCTGTAAAAGTCTAAGTCAGCCTGTGGATAACTCATGAATAAAAAAGGAGATAAATTCATCAGATAAATTGTTCACTGTGGATAGTTAGCTGAGCTCCAACCTGAGATAACATTGAACCTGATGAAGGAGGATGCAGGGCTGACTAGCCCATCACCATCACCTCTGAATCCTGTGTATGTACCACCTGTCTATTTGAAAATTAAACAAAGACCCAACTGCAATAATTGTGTCACCTTATGTACTAACAGTAATTTTCCTGGCTAAGCTCAATATCTGGATGAGCGCATGGAGCAACTGCCTGTTGTGTTCTCTTTTACAAAACTTTCTTTCTGTTCAATTCTTTCTCAGTGCTTTCCTACTGCTCTTCACAAAAACACAGCAAAGTTCCTTATAATAGGAAATAAAATGCACAGATGGCTGAACTGTCTGAAATGAGACAAGAACCAGAACCTTCACACAAAACTTGAACCACAACTGAAGCAAACAAGACATTCTTTGGATAACTAGTTTTCCCAAACATTGTTCATTTTGGATATGCCGGTTCATTAGAGCTGATCTGAAAATGTTTTAAATTTCCCCACAGAAAATTTTGACTTTTTGTCATTAAGCCAAAGTCCAAACATTATTGGTTTCCCAGTGAAAATCTGAAAAATTTAACAAAAAGCAGGCACTCCCTCCCCCTACCCTTGAGAAAAGATCATTTTCTCAAATAAACAATTTTCCATCCAAAAAAATTTTGACAGAAAATTTGTGGCCAGCCCTACTCACCACATGTGGTGTTAGTGGGGACTCAAACCAGACGTCTACAAATGCAAGAGTAAATTGTGCCCATTTAGATGTTCTGTCCTTTTGAGAAAAAAACAAACGAACAAACCTCCGTAGATTGGAGTGCTCATCCAAACGTTCTGAGGATCAGCCATCAGTAATGAAAAGCATGGCACAAATGTGGATTCTCAGATATCATGTGGTCATGTACTGGAGAAAGAACTCAGAATGGACAGGAGCCCCTTCAACCTCTACTGCATCTGCTGCTGGCTACTTCGGTAAGGAGCCCCAAAGGCCTGGAGATTCCTGTTCACCCTGACTACTACTCCCAAAATATGTCCTTCTGCATCCACTGGATGGGTCAGGCCAGAGGATCCTGAATTAATCCTTACTCACTTAGCTTTGTCTTGGGGAAGGAGTCAATAGCTTGGCCTCTGCAAGTGGCACAAATGTGCTATGTTTTCTTTAGCAGCCCTGCCGGTCTAGCACTTGATTGCAAGCTAAGGTGGCATGGAGAAGCGTGGCTAATATGACTACCATGACTTTGTCGCCGTCATGCCAATCCAGTGGACTTCTAATTCCCCCCACATATGTTTCAGCATGTAAAAGGGCTAAAGGGGGTACCCTCTCCTTTTGGTACAGCAGCATGGTGCACTGTATAACATGTTTTTTCTTTAACTTCTCTGATTAACCCTGCCTTACACAAGCAGGATGGCTCTGACAGCCACCAAGCAACTGGCATCCTTCATGAGTCCTTTTCCCCTCCCCCCATGAGGAAACTGAAAGAAAGAGCCAAATTTTCCTGAATACCCTGTAAATGTCTTGGAGCAGTGATATTTCTTTTATTTATCTAGATAATACTTTGCAATCCTTCTTCCCTCATTGGACCAGATCTTCAGCTGGGATAAGTCAGTGTAGATCCATTTCAGATTATGCAGAAATAGCCATTTATATAAATTGTGCTGATTTTACCTGCTTTGGCAGCAATAACCTGGTTTCACTACTAAGTCTATCCTTAGTTATAATGGCCATCTCCTTTGACATGGTTAACTAGAAGCAAATGTTAATATGCGTTTAATCTGCTTTCATAACCAGTCAGTGGCCCAACTTTTACTTTGTACTAAAAAAATGTTGATCTGTGATTGTGGCGGCTGGTTGAATTTAACTTGAAAGTTGAAAGAAAACACATCGCTCAAGCTCATGGTGCATGAATTAAGGTCCTTTGGCCACCAAAATACCAGTCCTTCCACACACTCATTGGGTCAGACATCCCATGGCCCCTTCTTTCCTCCCGTGGGAGCCTGAGAAAATATTTCTCTCAACAAGAACTATTTCTCTTGACATGAACTCTTGAGCAGCTAGCACCTGCATTTTCTTTCAGTGAATGTTTCATTTAGTCTAGTGTTAGTTTTACTTAAAAAAAACCCATTTCTTTAAGAAATTAGAAAGGATCTGATTTTGTTTGTCACTGTAGAAAATCAAACCTACTGCAATGAGAATATGGAGATGGCGGGGACAGGGAGATGTTATAATTTTAATTCACTTTGGCTTAGGGGCTTTCTTCCAAAATCACTTAATATGCTTTCAGATGTGTAATTCTCTGCTTTCTGATGGCTCTGGAGGATAGAGTTTGTAGGTATGGTAGAAGTGTTCTGTAAGAAATGTAAAGCCAAAAGCTTTTATAGCCTCATATACAATAATAACAATTAATTAGTAACTAATAATCCTTGTAATATATATAGTGTTTTCTATTCAAGGATCTCAAAATGTTTCAATCTAAAAGAAAAGAAAAGAAACGCTAAGTGAAATGTCATCCCCATTTTATAAATGGGGAATCTAGCACACAGAGACATGAAGTGACTTGAGCCAGAATAAAAACGCAGATCTCCTGAATCTTTCAACATGCTTTAACCATAAGGCTATCCTGAATAAGTCACTCGGTAGTTCAGTTGGAAGTAATGATAAGAAAACTAGCTCAGATAAACAAGCAGTGACCTAAACTTTCACCTAGAACTAAAACCTAATTTGAAACACATTTATTTGTCGTTGACATTTTCAAATTAGTTTAGGTAACTTATTTCTCCTTCTCTTCTTTCCCCCCACTTTCACTGTTTTGTATTTTCTGGATCCCTCAGGAATTGGACAGGGAAGTGATGAAATGCCCACCAAGCCTACTGGACAGGCAATTCATGTGGGAGGAATTCTTCCCTCAACAGTCTGACTGAGAAGACCTAAAGCCAGATTGTTCAGAGGGTAGCTAAGTGTTCACTTTCTTTCATGTTAATTCTTCTGCAGATGGATATTATAAGAGCTGGCATATGTCACCTTTCCTTTGAGGATATTGTTGTTTAGGGTGAAGTGTGATTATCGGCAAGTAGATTTGGCTACACTGCAGCAGCATCCTGCAATCCTCAAGAACAAGTGCTAAATTGGTATAAATGGACATTTTATTGGCTTACCTCAGTTGAGGAATTGTCTCTTCAAGGCTGCAATAGAAGCACACTTAAGGCACTTCAGCTACTGTCCAGTGCATTTTGGGGCGGGGGCAGGGTTTCTGGAGAATAGCAGAAGGAGAAATAGACAAAGATAAGCCTTTAGGAAATGGGGTCCCAGTTTATTAGTCTTCATCTCATTGAGGGCGATAATTTCCCTGAAGACTCTACTGGCAGGCTATGACTACTGAAAATGTTTGCTGCTGGCAACCTTATTATTTTCCATGAGAAATACAGTCCCGTGAGAAAGCACGTTCTCACTCTTTTTCTGTGGGAAACGCCAAGCAGAAGAAGGATCCCAAATCCTGCGAGACTGTGCAACTGGAAACAGCACCAGAAGCTTTCTTGTTTGTGTAACTTATAAAAATAGTGAAGGGGAAAGATATGTTTTCATAAAATTATCACAGTGCGAGTGCTCAGCTTTAAAGAGCCTCTGGATTTATATCTAACAGCCAAATTTCCCAAGGAGGTTCAGTCTATTCCAGTTGTCAATTTATGATCTTTAAAACATTTTTAAAATTGACTGAACCTTAACTACATCCCACCTCATCTTGTACAAGCCAAGTTTTACAGATGCCATCTTAAAAATCAATTCAAAGAACAGCCATAAACTTGAAAGCTTCCTATTTGAAGTGTATATGGCAGAATGCAATTTTGTTTAATTTTAATTGACAGAGATGTCAACCTAAGATAATATTTTAGAATATTAGTAGGAACAGTAAACTCATGCCTTGACATTTTTATGATATAATGGTATAATTCTCCAAGAGGAAGGGGGGAAAAAAACCCCACCACTGTCAGGATTTACTCAAAAGTAGTACATGTTTTACTTTTTCCTCAGTAAAGAAGTGACAAATGTATTACTAATTACACAATTATTTTATTATGTAGAACCAGTAATAAAACCCTTGATGTGCACTCAGCAAATCCTAGCTTCATGTAAAACTGAGGGATTTTTCTTGTTTGTTTTTATTAGCCTCAGCTGAGGACCCTCATCTGTGGGACTTAGTCCTGTTCACTAGGGTGTGTATATTATTGTAAAAACTAGAACACAATGCAAGCCATATTTATTGACACAGGGGCAGATCCTCAGCTGGTGTAATCGGACCTTTTACACTTCCTGAGAATCTGCCTTATAGACATTTTAATCAGTTATCATGGAAGCCTTAAAGTATATTAATTTGAACTGGTTGTTTCAGATTCAGACTATTTTATGATATCTCTTTCTTATGGAGCCCAGCGCAACAGAGCACCAAATAAAAATACTTATATAAATAAATAGAAGTATTTGCATCAGTCACTTTGTGCCAGTCTGAATCCAACAGATACTGAGATGAGCTTGAAGTGAAAGTCTGTATCTGGAACCTTTTCCATCTCTTCCCCCAAATATTAAGGCTATGTCTACACTTGCAAGTTAGGTCGACTTAAGGAGGCTTAAATTAACCTAACTTAGTCCATGTCCACACCAGGCTTTCATTAAGTCAACTTAATGAAAGCTTAGGTCAACTTAATAAGAACCTCTGCTTAGGTCAACTTAACCCTTAGGTCAACTCCTTAGGTAGACCTAAGCACAGTGTGGACGCTTAAGTCCACTTTATTAGGTCGACCTAAGGGCAGTTAGGTCAACTTACTAAGTCCCCATTCAGGGAAACCACTTTGTTAAGTCGACTTAATAAGGTCGACTTTTGGTTGACTTAAAGTTGACCTTATCAGGTTGACTTAACAAAGTCGACCTAACTTTTTGTAGTGTAGACATAGCCTAAGGGCTTGTACACACTACAGCCTTATTGCGTGGTAAGGAGCATTACTGTACACACTACAATCTTGCTTGTTGCACAGCAACAGCCCTCTTGCCACACAACAGGTAAATCACCTAAACGAGTGTGGTTAGGCTTACCACAGAACAGCTGTTCCATGGTAGAGCCTGCGTGTATGCTCCTTGCACTTTTCACAGCCTCCGGAAATGTCCCAGACTGCCAATCGAGGCCACTTTGGGACAACACTCTGGGACACCGGGGCTGTCATACTTGTCAATTCTAGCAGCGCAGTGAAATTGACAAATAGCAGAGCTCTTGCCACAGGACCTCCACTGCTGTTGGATCCAGCAGAAACCCACCTGGTGGCTCCTGGGGACTGACCACCCAGGCTGGCGGCTCCTGAGCGGGAGCACCCAAGCAGGGGCGGCTTCAGCCTCACTGGCTGCCGCCTGGACTGAGGGCTCCTGAGCAGGAGCACCCTAGCCTAGGCAGCAGCCAGTGGGGCTCAGGCTCAGGACCCTGAAGCTCCGGACCTGGGGAAGCCCCACAGGAGTGGGGCTCCAGCTGCTGGTGGCTGCAGAGCCCCAGCCCTGGGGAAGCCCTGCTGCTGCAGAGCTTCCCCAGGGCTGAGGTTCTGCTGCTGCCTGTGGCTTGAGCCCCACTCCCGGGGGAACACCCCCTCCCCTCAGTAGGGCTCCAGCAGGGCAAGGCAGCCTCAGAGAACCCCCAGGCAGCCCTACAGTCCTGTGGGGGAAGAAGGGGAGTGGAAGCAGCCCCACTGTCAGCCCAAAGGCTGGCTGCGGCAGTGCATGGTGGGATAGGTGCCCACCTAACCTTGGAGTGTGTGAACACTCCTTTTCCCTACAAGGAGTGCTGTGTGGATGGGGAAAAGCATTATAGTTATAATGCTTGCTTGTCCCACAACAGCTTTATTGTGGGACGAGTCGGTAGTGTGTACATAGCTTAAATGTGTTATGGATCCATAGCCGGCCCAAGGGCTTTTGGCACCTTAAGCAAACTACGATTTTGGTGCCCCCTCTTCCACATGTTATAAGAGATAACATATTAATACTTTAAAAAAAATAGAGAAAAAAATTCGCTTCCCTTTAATTTGGTGCCCTTTAAAGCTTGGTGCCCTAGGTGACTGCCTAGTTCACCTGTATGGTTGGGCAGGCATTGTATGGATCTGAACTTACATCTTAAAGTTGTATCAGCTCTCACCTTTATAATAGTCCAGATTAAAACCCTGAATCCAACCCTTCCCTCCCGTGCACCAAATATTGTGGTGCTTGAAGGCCAGCTCCAAATTCTGTACCTTCATCCCTATTCTAAACAAAGAAATAAAGGTAAATGGTTTGGCATGATTTGATAAGAGCATGACATGGGTTCTAAAATGTGATGTGTCTGTATGATGAAAGACCAGTTTTTGCCAAGTTTACTATAAATTGGCTGTCCTTAACTCCTCCAGGCCTGATCCAGCTAAACCCTTAAAGGTACAGTTAACTTATAGCATGTGAGTAATAACTTGACTTTGATAGAACTACTTGTGCACTTAAAGTTAAATTTGCACTTTAAGACTTTGCTGTAGCAGGTCTAGCTGCTCAAGCCAGATATGTCAGTGAGTTAATGAGCAATTAACAACTATGAACGGATAAGCTGGTTTGGGGTAAATAAGAACCGGATGGAACTTCTGCCCTTCTTTTGAAACAAAGCCAAATGAAGGTCAAAAGAGTTAGTTAGGAATATGCTTTTTTCTGAGTAAAGTGAGAAGATTTTTGAGGTACATCCACCACTAGCAAAAGTGCTATCTTTGTGTCTCCCTGGAGTTCCCCTAGACTTGCTCAGAGATTAACTCATTTTCCTGTTTGACAGGCACGTGTATGGCATTGAAGGAATGAATGATAATGTGGTATGGCCAAAGCTAGTGTTCTGTGACCATGGAGCTTTTAATATGAGGGCAGAGGACTCAGGATTAAAGTTTGTAGCTGCTAAGATGCTAAAGACCACATATCGCTCCCATGACTCAGTTGTTATCAAGCGTAAAATCTTTTGAATACATCCTTAAATGGGGGCAGTGTCCTAACCTACTCTCCTACGTAAAGCCTTTCATAGCAGTAAGCTGGGAAAAGGTTGTTGTGATACCGACAAACCAAGTGCCAGCTCATGCCAACATCCCCACATCTCAAATGCGTGGCTGGAATTAGTCTGGTGCACCTGTGTGCTTGTGTTGTTAAACGATGTATTAGAATTGTCAGAATATGTTTAGTGTTTAGATGTTATTGAATGCTTTCCCCTGTCCTGTTTTATAAAGTAATATTTGAGGGGTTGCACTGTAAGTCTCCATGACTGTGTAAATCATCAGACAAGAGGGGGATGTTAATTAGTATGAAGGGCAGATCTTCCCAAAAGGAAAGACCCATTAATACCAGATGGACTATTGTGGCACTTTGCAACTGGAATTTCCATACCTACCATCAACAAGAGGACAAAAGACTTTAATTATTACTCTTCCTCCTCCCCATAAAGAAAAACAGTGCAAAAGATTCCTCCCATCAACTGGGCTTTGCAACTGAAAGCCTATGGGAAGAAAAGAATAAAACCCATTATAAGAAGACATGGATTCTTATGCTTCTTATACTGTGGGGAGCAAGATTTTTCTAAGCATAAGAAAAGATCCCCAACTATTTAGCCTGGGTTAGGCCTAAACATCATAATAGAAGCTTCTATTACCTTTTGAAATTTACGATTGTAACTGATTTGTGAATGTGTTTACCTACTTGTAAATAATTCTCTTACGCCCTTTTCCTATTTAATAATTCTTTATATCATTTATTATAGAACTGGCATCTGGTGCGAGATCTAAAATGCAGTTGACGGGGGTAAGTGACTGGTCCTTTGGGACTAGGAATATCCTGAATATTGCTGTAAATCTTCAAGTAAGGGACCAGCTATCGCAAAAGTAGGCTCACCTGGATGTAAGGCACCCAAGAGGACTGTCTGTGAGTACATGTTCAGGTTGTTGTAATGCTTGAAGAGTTCATTCTTGATAATTGTTTGATGAAATCTAAAATATAAAACTCACAATCAATTTAGTATTTGTTCCCTGGCTCCTATCAGTCTACCTTGAAGTAGCTATTCTTGCATCATTGCAGGCAGTATTATTTTCAATAACATGCATAAGGCCTTTGAAATCAATTCCCATTCATTTCAAAGGACTTTGCATAGTAAAAAAATGCCTAGTTAAGGCACTTTAATGAATCTGCTCTAAGAAGAGCAGTAACTATTTTATTCTGCAGTACCACATTGCACAAATTACGCTAAATTATTGAAACTTAGATCAGTTTGGAGATTTGATAGGCTGCATGGTCTGGGGGAATTGGCATGATTTTAGGCACTTGATACAATAACTTCTAAGTATCTATCCTGCAGAATCTAATCTAATCTCTTTCTCAGTCTCTTTGTGGTGTTTATACCAATCACTGATATATCTGAGCACTGTATTCCAAACCAAGCTCTGCCAATGAGTGGCCTAAGGCAAATCCCCAGCAGTAAAATGGGTACTTAGAAGATGATTTAGTTAATGTATGTAAAGTGCTTCATACTGTATGTAAAGAGATTCTTACTTCTTATGTATGCTTTTCATACCATATGTAAAGTGCTTCATACTATAATTATTTGGAGCTTTGGTTCAAGAAAGTATCTACAAAGGTTTAGATGCTGAAACAATGCATATCCAAGCCCTTTGCCTCAATGGCATGTCATGCATCAAAATATTATTTTAGTATCCAGTGCAGCGGTCTGCCAGACAGGGAGATCCAGGTACAGGATCCTCATTAAACTGATGCAAAACTTCTTATTTATTTATGTATTTATTTATTGATTCATTCATTCTTTGTAGCTCCCATTTTGTGCCAGATACATTCTACATGCTCAAGTAGGATGTCCCTTTTCCTGGGAGTTTATACTCTAGGGATATTTTTTGTGAGTTCCCATTAAAGTTCATCTGAAACCAAAATGTCAAAAGAGGGAGTTCAGCCAAAACCATTGACTACTACATGGCTTCCCCTAAAACCTATTAGTTGCTCCAGGAATGCCCAAAATTCAGCTCAGATTCTCCAAAGGGTTTATGTCATTCTGGAAATTTGTATCTACTGTGGATCTAGTCAGGATTTTCATTAGAAAAGTTTGGCATGGCTCACTTTCTCAGCAAGACCCCCTTTCCCAGGCTAGCAGAGAGCACTGTGATGAAACCCATCGTCTCATTCCCAGATCTCCTGGGTAAAGAACAAATATTTGTAAGTCAACTCAGATGTGGGGGGATTGTCCATCTGAGCCTTTACCAAGCATACAGAGTCCTATGGCACTCTGTTTGTTTTTCTGCAATAGACTAACACGGCTACCCCTTTGGAACTTGATTACATGGAATTTACCAAACATGCAAAGTACCTCAAATTAATTAGTGATCAGTGATGGGCAGAATGATCCCTGTCACTCAAGATATGAGTTTCAGGCAAATACAAGTATTAAAAGCTTCTGCGTCCAGTTCTTCTTGGGCAAAGGAATATGCCAGCTTGATATTGACACTGTTATTATCTATTAAGCACTATTAGTGTGATTGTTCACGTAAACAATGGAAGAATATATGGTCCAGGACCCAAAAACTTTACATTATAAATCAGACACAGACAGAACAGCCAAGCACATTTTATACACCAGTAAAGCTCAATTTTTTGGCTCAGTAATGTAGGTATCTCCTTTTATATTAATTGCTTCAATGTCATTTAGATTCCTGGAATAAATGCATGGATCTGGAATGAAAAGTGTTATATCATTCCAGATATAAAGAGCAACAGAATATTTTTTATTGTGAATAGCTTTATGTTACTGTAGTCAAATTCCAAAGGGGTAGCCGTGTTAGTCTATTGTAGAAAGACAACAGAGTCCTGTGGCACTTTTAAAGACTAACAGATTTATTTATCGCATGAGCTTTCATGGGAGAAGATCCCACTTCGTCAGACGCTTTGAAGTTATGTGCTGTTCCCCAGTGTTTTGAATCCTAACATCTATTTTGATTTGCTGTTACAGTCTGACCTGATGCTATGTCATACACTCCCCTGCATTTAATTTCCTCCCACTCTGTAACTTTCCTATCTTCAAAGCGTCTGACGAAGTGGGATCTTCTCCCACGAAAGCTCATGCGATAAATAAATCTGTTAGTCTTTAAAAGTGCCACAGGACTCTGTTGTCTTATGTTACTGTAGGTTAAAGAAAAAAAAACCCAAGAGAGAACAAGGATAAAGCCTCCAGCTGACAGAGGGCACATTTCACACGTTTTCTGCTTTTACAGGCATTGTAGCAAAAAAGTGGCAGCTACTTCCAGCAGACTCCTGGAAATGTAAAGGTTAAGCAAAATCCTAATGTTAACATAGGTGCAACCACCATAGAGAAGTAGTAGTTTGGGGACAGACTCAGAAGTTGTGGGGGGAAAGTGTGGAGTTTATCTCGCAACAAGAACACCTTTTGTTTCCCTCGCTCTTGGAATCTTAAGTATAACAGGTAGCATTACAGGTGAATTAAGAGATGGAAGATAAAGTGGGGTAGGGGAAATGAAAGGATCAATCCAAAAGAGATTCCCCCTCTCCCCCCATTAAAATGCATAACAGGCACAAGCTCACCTGAAGGAATAAATGTTTGCTTGTGAAATGTCATGTTCCAAAATCAAGCTATTTTTAGTTGCACACCTTGGCAACCTGTGTATTTTTTGCCGCTCAATATTTTAACTCAGCCATGACTTCTTGCATGCTTTGAAGAGAACACCACACCTGGACTGCTATCTTCTATGCCAAGCTTCAACCCTTTGGGATTTGCAGTGAATTTATGAGAATATCACATCCTGAAACACAGACTTTATACATTGAAAATGAAAATAGTCAGCACTCTAGCACTATAGTAACTCTTTGTGTAGCTGAAAAATAACATTACGGAAAGTTGGTGGCACTTTTTCCCCCAGCACTTATTTTTAAACATATCCAGCATTTCTTAGAGAGTATGAAAAAGCATCAGCCCATGTAAAGGTCTAACAGCCTGTAAAATGCTCATGCTTAATGCAAAAAATTAGTTAGAGAACAGTAATGAAGTTCCAAAATGGCTAAAAAGAATCTCATAACATTCCTGCGTTTGTGATACTGTAATATTAAAAACTGATTTAGATAGATAGATAGATAGATAGATAGATAGATAGATAGATAGATAGATAGATAGATA
>ML685765.1:25452847-25477870 GCA_007922175.1 Pelusios castaneus
ATAGATAGATAGATAGATAGATAGATAGATAGATAGATAGATAGATAATCTGAACTAATGCCCACTAAGTTCTTCTATTCACTTCGATGGAAGCTATAATATGGCCTACAAGCAACATGTTAAATTACACATTGGGTTTCAGTGAGGATAATTTAAAACAGTTTAATTATACATCATCATTCATCTTCTCTTTTTCTCTTACGTTGTCACTCTAAATTCTTTAGGGTCACCCCCTTCCAATTCTAATACAACTGCTGACAAACAGATCCTTCACACTCGCAAGGCTATGAAGTTTAATTATAATTGTAGTATGAAAAAGTCTAATGCATAGACAAACGGCTGAACTGGGATTCTGAAACAAGTAATATCAAATATATATGGCCATCCAAATTTTATGCTTATTTATACCTGTAAATACATAGTTTGACCCATAGTGTGCAAGTGATCTTTTTTTAGACCCACTCCTCTCCCTACAGGATTTACATTAGAGAAAAAAATAGCCAAATTGTTTAATAAATGTCACTGAGCTAAGCTGATTTTATTTTCCTGTGTTGAGCAGGCCCAAGGAGTTTGGAGCTTTGGACGAGGAGACAACATTTTGGGAAGCCAAACTGGACATGCCATTTCACAAGAACAGCCTTTCTGTGAATTCCTGCTTTTCATTTGACTAGAAATAGTATGAAATTCACTACTGTGCAGAGGAATGTAAGTGATACAGAGTCTTTTTCCTGGAGTGGTGCATGGGGGCAAATCTCACTCACAATAAGTCCTTCTAGCTGTATTTCTGCATTTCCAATTCTTGTGAGGACACACATGCTTGTATAGAAAAGATACTGGGGAAAAGAAATAAGCCAATTTTTCAGACTTCCAAAGAAAAATCACTACGATTTCAATCTGAATTTGGGTGACAGTTTGGACTGTTAATTTTTTAATTTTTTCCCCCTACCTTAGCCTATTTTTTGGGAAGTGAAACAGTTCTGTCTTCCAAATTGCTATGCAATTGCCAAATATGAATGTTGTATAGTAGCCTATCGTCCACTCAAAAAGCCTTCAGGAATATTATATGACGGAACTTAAGGACCTGGGAAAGGAAAATACCAATGAATTTTGAAGAAGGAGAACAGGAAATAGTCCTGATTTTCAAAAGGCCTGATTCTGATACACAGTCACTTTGAACCCATGCCTTCACAAGAGTCCAATAAATTTCAATAGCTCTAATTCAGGAGTAAGGAGCTACTCAACATAAAAGTGACAAAATCTGACTCAGATTTTGGGCCCATATCGAACACAAACTTCTTCAAAATCTGGAGGCATCGGACTTGGCGTTAAGGTCACAAAACTAAATAAAACCCCTCTGAAGTAGTATTAATTTTAGCCGTAAAAATATATGAATTAAATTAATTATGACTAATTTTCTATTTTTAATGGTACATCAAAGCAATCTACATAAGAGAAGACAACTGATTCATGAGAAGCCAGAATGGAAAAACAGATAAACTGGATCACTGAAACAACAGAGACAGAAAACTCTCCTTTATGTTTATGTATTAGAGAAGGTTCATTATGTGCTATACGAATAACAACATAGTTTTGCAATGTCACGTTTTCGTGAAACAGTCAATTTAAAGGCAACTGATGGGTTCCAGGTTTGTACTTTTCATTTTATTGGAAAGATTCATGAATTTATATATTAAATTCCCTTTTCAGGTGATTTGGTAATCCTTAAATAAAAAGTCCCATCAGTACTGATTCCAATCTTACTTATATCAGTGTATATTAGTAAATCTATTTAAGTCAATGTTGTTACCGTCCATTGCTGTGAAACCCTTATATGGGAAATCAGGGCTAATGGCACAACAAGAATTAGAGGAGTGGTATCTACAGTTAATATTTTTGAAGGTTATATGCTTTTTCATTATTGGACATAATTTTCCTTACTGTTGCATTTGATAGGGGTGCTTTGCCTCCATGGCAGGATTCTTGATATATTGTATTGTTAATTTAAAGGCTTATGAATGGAAATGTAGTATATTAAACTAACCATAAAGTCTTCACTGTTTTGTAAGTTTATTTTGTCTTTTTTTAAAATACATATTATTTTGAAAAAAACAATCAAGAGATGGCAAATTCAAAAGAAAAAACAATATTAGCAAAATGTCTTGAGAATAAGGAGATTAAAGGGAGGTTTAGAACATTTTCAATTTTGTTGTCATCGTTAACACACACATTTGTACAATGAATTATGTCTGTTTGATTGTTGCCTGCATGTGTTAGCACATGCATTATTTGATTGCAGTGTATGTGTGTGTAGGGGGGTCACGACCTTTATTAAAGCAGTCAATATGGCACACACAGGACAGGCTTCCTAACCCGGATTATATTTCTATCTATCATCATTTTTGATTTGGAAACTGAGAAAAAGAAAATCAATTGGAGTTGGCCATTTGATTGCCTTTCACCTTGATTCCTGGGTCTAAAGAAAGCAGCTAAAGACTTAACACTGCCCCCAAAACAAAACAACAAAATCCCCAACCAACCAACCCCCTCCCCCCACCAGTAACATTATTAGAACTTCCAAAAGTAAATAAAAAGTGGTAGTGCTGAGAGAGAATTGCTGCAGCGATTCCAGGGAGAACCCTGATTTTACCACTGCTGTACCAAATTTGTCATTTAGGAAAGCTCTTGTTCCCTTTATTGAGTTCCACTGTAGCGAACAATTTCTGCCTGCATCCCTCGTGTGTCCTTTTGCTTTATTATCTTTCACTGTGAATTGAGCATCCACAATCAGTTTCACAGGAAGCCTAATTTCACTCCCGGCTTATACATAGGATGAGGCCTTTCCTCTCCGGCTGCCCTCCTCCCCCATCTCCCAATGTTCTTATCAAATGAAGAATTGTGGATAAGGGTTAGGTGCAGATAAACATGAGTGTAGCACTTCCAGAAAGGTCATGACCCCCCCCATAAGGTGCTTCTTGTTATGCCTGACCTTCAGATTTTCATCATCAGCCCGCCTGACAACTTAATAATGCAGAGGTGCAGGATTCATTTCTCCCCTCTGAGCGAGCCAGTACGGGACGCCCTTTTCCCTGATTATTTCCCTGCACTCCCGGCTGCCCTTTATAAGCCAACCAGAACTCCATCAATCATGCTCTTCTCTCCTTTCCTCCTCAGCCCCCAGTCCTGAAAGCTCTAAAGCTGCAGTGTCCCCTTTTGTCTGGTGTCGGTACCCGTGTACAAAAACAGAAAAGCCTAACTGAATGAAAACACCCTTAACAAACAGCAATTCACCTTCCCATTAAAAAAGTGAAGGCTCTTAAAGTTTTCCTCTGCATTTGAATGTATTATCATCATGCTCCATCACTCTTAATGGATTCTGCTAAGTGATGGGGATGAGAGCAATATCAATGGAAGTTAGAGGTTTTCCCTGCTTTTCTTTTCTTTTTTACTCTGCTTTTAGAAAGTATTTAATGAAGGAGAAAACAGTCTCAAATTCCCTCCTCTCTCTCCCTCCACCCATTTTGGAGGGAGGCTGTCGCATGTGGGGACTGACAGCTCACTATTTTCAGAGTCATTCCAGAGATAGATTTTCAGAATAAAGATTTTTTTTTTTTTTTAAATCACCGAACAGTTGGGAAGAGAGAAGGTGAAGTGCTTTTGGAATGGGAGGATATTGATTTGCATCAGATTTTAAAAGCTCATTGTGTAAAATCTGGGCTGACTTCAGCCCGAGTTTCACCAGTTCTTTTTCAGCAAGTGACTCCTGGAGCGAAACCAGGATGGGATGCACCACAGGCATCAGGGGAAAGAGCGGTTCAGTGTATTTTGTGCCAGAGTGCAGATCTTGCAAGACCAGTGTATTATTGCCTAAGGCAGCTGCCATTTTTATCCTTGAGAGGGTAAGCGTCCCCCAGTAAGCTATAGCTCAGCTGGGTGCGAGAACTACACCATATCCAGCAAACAAGCTTGGATCACACACTGACCAGTGACAGCAGGATGCAAATTTGTGCCCAGCTGGATAAAGAAGTTAATATGTTAGCCCAGCTCACCCATTAGCCACTGTACTGGATCTACAAGAATAATAAATAAATAAATGAGCTGTGTGAAGCACAACAGAACCACTTATTTGTCAAATATCCCTGTCAAGGCTGAAATTAATTTTCTTAACCCCCTCTGTGTCTTGCTGAGTTGTGAGTTGTGCCATAAGGAATCCTAAACTTATGGATTTGTTGTAATCTATACCTCCATTACCCCGAGGATATGAAAAACTTGCTTAGAAGTAGAAAACAAAATCCGCCCTCCTCCCACCATGCTATTTATTCCTACAAATTGTTATAATGGGACTAATTGGGAAACCCCTGAATAATGCTTTACCATCTGAATACTTTCATACATTGCAGATTTGGGAAACCCCAACACAGCATCAGAGCTTGCAGTGAAATATGGATCTGGATTCACAGCCGGTGAATGCTAAAGATCTCTCCAGTGCTTAAAACATTGCATTTAAAAAAAGATTTGTACTCAATGGAGAATGCAGTGAAGGGTACATCTTGCCAACAGTAGTGGTCCTCAAGGGCTGGCAAATGATCCGGTGCCTAAAAAAACAATCATCCTGATCCAAAGCCCACTGAGTTAGTGAGAATCTTCCTGCCAACATCAGACCAGGCTCAGTAAGAGCACAGTTACTACTGCTGAGTGGATAATTTATCTGACATATGTCACCTGCTTTTCTGCTTGCGAGATGTCCACCGGGGGCTGAGTTTTTTCTTGAGTTTATCCATTATTCAAAATCATTGACCAAATAACTTTCTATCAGCTATTCTTCACCTGTTCATGCATGAACAGCTCTTTGTGATGCAGAATGTGAGAAGTGTGTCCAATCCAAACTAATCACACAGGTCATGTTATTATTTCTGATCCCCAATTGGAAGGGAATAATTCTTGAATTCTCATGTAAATTACTACTATTTGTGAGTTTGACATTTGTTTTCCATTAATATCCTATACTATTGTCCTACATTTCCAAACACCTCTGCTAGGACTGAGTCCAGGATCATGGAGTCACTTCTGGCTCTTCCAATTCCTTCCCCCTCTCAGCTATTGTCTCCAATGGACAATGGGTATGGCTGAGAATCTCTATCCTTATAAGTAGAATTCATTCATTTTACTAAAATCGTCTAAGTAAATGGTATCCATTTCATGGATAGGGAACCCCAGTAGCTGAAAAAAAAAATGACATCAGTTTTCATTATAATACAGATATATTATCTGTATAAATCACAATAAAAATAAGTTCATTGGCTTGCTGGAATATACTGTCTAGTTAATGCTGCCATCCCACCTTAAAACTGTTTATTCCCATAAATTTCAGACTCAGATGATTTAGGATGATATGCTTTGTACACTGACGCTGATCATTTTAAAAGCAGATCTGAACCAAAACCAAAAAACCAGAAAACCAAATAATCCAAATGCCTCTGATATGTAGGAACTATGGATTTAGGTCCCCTTCAAACTTGATCCCCTCTCTACACTTATCAGTAAGATTCATTTTACTAGGCCTAGTTAACCAAATACATAGAGCCCTGCGCAGATGCACAAATGTGGATCCGGATTTGATCCACATCTGCTCAGTGTCAGTATCTATCTTATCTGTGATCCATATGCCAGGTTTTTTGTGTATCTGCATCTGCATCTGCACCCAGGTTGGGCTCACTCAATCAGTATGCTGGCCTTTGATTAGCTCATTACCTACATGGGCCCCACCCACTTTTTCTTTTTCTTATTTGTGGTTCGCACATCGTGCTGTCATTCAGAGATTTCCTTGGAAACCTCTGACTGACAGCATTGCATGTGAACTGTAAACAAGAAAAGGGAAAAGTGGACAGAGCCTGTATGGGGAATGAGCCAATCAAAGGACAGTATGCTGACTGTCTGACAGTGAGTGGTGGCTCTCTGAGCCACAGCCTGCTGTGGCTAAATCTCTTGATTGGCTGGCAGACCATAACCAGAGCTGAGGTTGGATTGGATGAAGCACTTCCTTTGTTTCCCGGTTTGCTGCTGACATGGATCATAGTGGCAAGCTGCAGAGATCGCACCCTGAGGAGATAAAAATAGAATACTCATTCAAGTTTCAGTCCAGATGCGTGGATCTGAAGTGGATACCCACGGATCTGCAGGGCTCTACAAATACAATACAATGTATTTTACCAATAAATGCACTCTGTGAAAGTATCATTTCACAGCCAGTTGTAATCACTGGGGTTGAGTCTGTCCTCCCACTGGTGTAATTCGGGAGGATTTTATTGAAGTCAGTGAAGTCACATGGGGGTAAAATCTGGTCTGAGCCTCAAATAAAAATAGCAGTAAACTACAGAAAGCAAGATGCCATACAGGGAACATGGTAGCGATATAGAAAAATCTAATGAGGTTGATGTCAAGCCTTGGAAAGATGGATAGTTCAAACCATGAATCTCCATAGAAAGAAGAATACCAATTATGTGTCAGGGAAAAGAATATTGAGATAGAATTTGAGGTTTCAGGTTGATATTTGATGGGGGTGGGGGGAGGGGAACCTGAAGAAAGGAAAGGAAAAAAGAAAAAGGAAGCTTGGGGAAAATAAGAAAACTGGTGGACACTGGGAACATGGAAAGGGACAGACTGAAAGCATAGCAAAGGGAAGAAGAGAACTAATGAGAGGAGAAGAAAATAAAGTAATCTGGGCAAAGAGGCAGGATAGCAGGAACCTGGGCAAAGAATAGAAGGGGGTAGTGGCAGAAGCTCAGCAGGAAGGATGGTCACCATGGTTTGGAGTCAATATCAGGGTCAATAGTCAGAATGGGGGTCAAACGGAAGGTCAGAGCCAAATTCAGGCTAGGGATCAGGCCAAGGGTCAGTACTGGGTGTCAGGGTCAAGGTGGGTGTTCTGGGGTTCAGGCAGGGGTCAAGGTCCAGGGCAGATCAATAGAAAGCTTTTAGGAACAGCAACTGCAAGGTGAAGATGACAACTATGTAGTGAGCCACATCGTTACCTGAATGCTTCCTGGAATGTCCCTTGAGTTTATATAGGGCTGGGAGTCAATCAAGTGCCATGAATCAGTTGTCTGTCAAATCCCTGGAGGCAGCACTTCCTGTGTTCTGTGTCTGCAGTCAGTCATAGGAAGGAGAGTGCAAGCTGGTTTTAGTTGCCAGAGAGTGGCAGTATAGAGAAGTTTATTGCCTACCAACTCTGGGTTTAAGACCTGCTGGGCCTTTAACAGGATTGGATAGTAGAGAGATGTGTAAACAGGTGAAATAGGAAGGAAATCAAAGATGTGAGATATAGACAAGAAATGTGTACTGCCCAGCAGCATCCTTTCCTGGGAATTACATACAGAAAGGGCAGCATGGGCATCTGACCTTATAGAGAAGGAGTAGGAGCAGGAGTTCATTTTTAATTTTGATATTAAAATGCTTCCAGTGGGAGTTGTACATATAGACCTTGGAAGATACCTGGCATTTGGTGACTAAGGTAGAGAAGAAAAATACATAGACAGGTCAGACAATTCCTTGGATCTGAGTTTCTCTTAGTGACATGAATTATGCAGGGGGAAATATAGGTTGTCCTCCACTGATATTTGCCAAGAGAATATGAGGAATATTCTGGATCTGGACCAAAGGGGCATGGAAAGATCCAAGCCCTTTTCAAATTGACTTGGCAAGAGAGGATTCTCTTGAGGAGCTGAAAACCTAGAGCAGGGGTCTGCAACCTGGGGCTCTGGAGCCACATGCGGCTCTTTGGCTGCCCCTTTGCGGCTCTGGGCTCCCCCAACCACCGGGGTACCCTGCAGGAGACCCATGCCTGGCTCTGGGCTTCCCCCAGCCACCAGGGACCCCATGGGCAGCCCATGCCAAGCTCCAGGCTTCCCCCCCCCTGCATAAGGGGACCCTGCCGCAGAAATCCTGGCTCACCTCCCTGCACCTCCCACCAGGAGGCTACACCCATTGTGGCTCTCAAAACACTTTGTTATTGAAGGAATTTTCAAAAATGGCTCTTCTTATCTTTTGGGTTGCAGACCCCTGACCTAGAGAGATGTCAGTCAGAACAGTAAACACCATATGCTTGTCTCACAGCATCTGATGGTAGTGAAGTGGACAGAGGCAGAGAAACTGGCAGATCTGATAAATAGGCCAGTGTAAATCAAGACATCTTCTCCTTTCCTTCCTTCCCAGAGGAGTTCTACAAAACATGAACAGCAGTATTACCCCTAAGGAGCCCCAGAAAGATGATCGGTGTTTTCCATGCTGATTATGTACACTAAACCTTGATCAAAAGAACCGCCATTTTCAGAGAAGTGTTTTGTTTTTTTTTTAAGAGACATTTACTAAGGTATGGAACTCTCTGCACCTAGGGAGCAAATCATGAGTAGGAGAACGGTTCTGTGATCTCTTTCCTTTCAATATGGTGAATTTGGTCAACATTTTCAAACTTTTTTTTCCCTTCCAAGATGTCCTTTTTCAAAACCATAACTTTTCAAAAGAAGTTTTGGTTTTGGAAAAAGAACATTTTGGGAGGGAATTTATTTTAAAATGTATTTAAAATGTATTTTACTTTTTAACATGGGCTTCTTCCTCCCTTCTCGATCCATTCCTCCTGCCAAGCTCCAGTCCCTCCATATTTCAATGGCAGAAGAGAAAATTGTGTGACGAAATCACAATTCCCTCCCTGGTCTTCATTTGGGCCACTCTATTTGAACATGGCCTCCTATTGCAAAGTAACAATCTAAATTCTTGTGGGTGCAATATCTGTTGTTTGAGCATACTGATTTTTATTCATATAATTTTCAATGGGACAAGTTGTCTTCAAATAATTTTCCAGCATTTCTGAAAATATTATGAAATATATTATGAACTACGGAAATCACCAATTAAAAAGCAAAGTGCTCAAAACTTCATAAACTAAAATTCAAGTATTTTAAGGCTGTTTGTTGATGGAGGGATAAGATAGCTTAGCTACTTATTTGATAGACAAGCTCTTAAAGTTGAAGCTGAACTTAAAGCTTTTAAAATATTTCATCTTTTGTTACCATGGACATGTTTGGGCACTTTGAACCTAAAAAGGAAATAATTGAGTTAGGAATTTAATAAGTATAGTCTCTGGCAATTTTTATTCCAAATATTTATTATTTTGTTCACAAAGCTAGCACTTCTTTAGCTTCTTCTTTCACCTAATGTCTCTCTATCATTTTTTTCTGAGATCCAACTCACTCCTAGGATTGATCCGGAACCAGAATAGCATACCACATCTCCATGGGTTTGAGAGGGATTTAGAATATAGATGTACTTGAAAGGATCAACATGCAATCTTTGAATAAGCAGAACTCTCAGGTAAACTAGTGGGAGTCTTGATCACCTGAATTTTGAAGGATCAGTTCTCATCATACTTGTAGGGTATCTCAGTGGTGACTTCTAGTTCAGACAAGCTTTCCACAGTTTTTACTGGCTTAACCAATGCCATCCTACGTTTTGGCTTACCTGTTGCAAAAGACTGTTAGAGAGCTTCTTTGGGGTAAGGCAGTTGCACCCCAGATTATAGCCATAGAAAAGCACTATTAAGTGAACTAGGGCAGGCTTGTTCCTGACAGTATAGTCTATGCTAATGGATCCATTCTAATTTTAAAATATACATGAGGAACACACAGTTAGTTTAGCTACTGAGTGGGTGATTCCACTCTAGTATACATCAACTTGAGTGCCTAGTCTTCAACTGGCAGACAAAGCAACAAAGAGGTCTGAGAGATATGTTTCTTATCAAAAAGACAATTTAAGAATCTCAAAATTTGTGTCACCAAGCAAAGGCTGCATAATCATGTTGCTTCATCAACTATGATGATGATTGTGTGAGAACCCAAATATAATGGAAAAGGAAATAATTGTCACTGAACAAAAAAACAAGTAGTGGTCCCATTGTCTAGAGGATTTGTGACATCTCCTGTTAATAACCATAATCATGATGGTGGCTTCTTTAGAGAAAATGATTGTAAAATAGACTTTTAATCACTATCACTTGTGATCATTCTTTTAGTGTTAATAATTTAAGTCATAATATGGAGAAGGATATTTTTAAATGTATAAAATGTACTTTCGTGTCTATGTTCATTTAAATCAAGTCCTATTAATCAGATGAGTTCTCTTAACATCTTAAATGCTTTCTATTTGTGATTTACAATTTTTATGTTAAAATTCCTCTAGGCCGAAGACACATGAAAAATCTATATTTTGTCATTGCTTTTTGTTATAGTCTTTTAATGATGTAATATAAAAAATCCTATTGTAATAAAGGATACCTGGAACATAAAAACCCTACCCTAAGACACTTTTATCTTAGTGGCAAAAATCTGTAATCATATAACACTCGCCTATGATGGATATGAGCTCAAAAAATAGTTCCAGTGCCATAACCTTTGCACTAAATTAGCAAAAATAAATATTAACTTTTGAAATATGTGATAGAAAATCTTAAATGCAAATCTCACAAATTATTCATTCAAAAAGATATGTTGGTTCATAACCCGACTAAAATAAAAATGTGCTACTAAATGTTTTCACAGGCATAATTCTAGAGATTTCACAGTGTTTTATAAAAGAAAGAAAGAAGACCCTTTGTTGGAAAGTAGGAAATAGGTTTGAGGGTGGAGAGCATCATCTATTTAGGACTGAATTTTCAACAACACTCTTGAAGTCTCCTTTATAGAACTTTAACAGATCATATTGAGAGACACTTCCACCTTGCTTCTTTTCCAGTTAAGCTAAAGGGTAGAGTTAGCTGGTCAAAAAAAGGTCTCTTTTGGTGGGAAATTTGGAAAAACTTCATCACCCCCCCCCCCCATTCCCTCCTTGTTGATGACATTTCCATGAAAACTTGTGGCTTTTTTTTTTAGATGAAAAATGAAACCATTTAGTAAAAATGATCACAGTTTTCAGGTTTTGATTTTTTTATGTCACCCCCCACCAAAAATGTCATTGAAAATTAGTTTTTCTGTAAAAATGTTTATTTTTCATGAAATGCCATTTGTCATCTCTTTTTTGTTGTTGAAATTTTTCCTTATCCTGCAAGAGTGTCAGCAAAGCCTGCTTAACATTTTACATCCTGATAGCTACCTGCTAGTGGGATTTTTTTCCCTCAGACAAATAGAACACCTATATTATCAGCATTGCTCTCATCCAGACCTCAGTGACCAACTTTATAATCCCCTTTACTGTAAATATGGTAACATTCCAAGATATCATTGTTTTAATAATTTATTATTATCATTTATTAATAATAATAATAATAGAATATAATAGATCTAATATACCCTTAAAAAGGTAACTAGGGACCCAGACATCAATAGGAGTTGAGCTTCCACGTTCATCAGTGGCTAAGATTTCATTCTTCTGACTCAAGAAGTGACAGTGACACCAAACCAGACTTGTCCCTAATGCTACAGACTACTGATAACATTTATGTCCATGCTATCGGGAATTCACACTTGTCTGCCTGTGCGGTACTCAGATAAAGTAAGAAATGAGTAGCTATATCAATCAGTTTGCTGTTAAAATTACCCACTGTTTATTTTTCAGTTAAGTCAATTATGCAAGCGGTGCATCAACATTCAGTAGGTGCTGATTTCAGATATATTGGCAGACTTTTAAAAAGATTATATATATATATATATATATCTTTTTTTCATTTTTTATATATATATATATATATATGAAAAAGGGAGTTTGCACCTGTTTTAAAGAAGGCAAGATCTTAAGGAAACACTGGAGAGGTGTTTCTGTAACCAGAAATACAGCCGTTTGGTAACAGTTTTTCATGTTGGTAGTGGGGTTTTTTCTAATGACAATTAAAAAAAAAAAATTTTTTTTTTTTAAATGTGAAACTCCACAGTGACTTATGTCATTAATGTACCTGTTTCAATTTTGGAAACAGTTAATTAAAAAATGGGAGGAGGGTCTCCTCTGCTTCAGGAATGGCTTGAAATGTAACTGTGTATGAAGGAGGGGAAATAGTTTGAACTGTGTAATAAAAAACGTTGGGGTTTCATTGACCAGCATATTATTCCAGTTTTATGTCAATGTAGCTCCATTGAATTATTATTATTCATACCTACATGACTCAGCTTAAGATCAGATGTCCCATTACCCTAAGCTCTACACAGAGACACTGGGAAAGATAAGACTTGCCCCTAAGAGCTTGCTATGTCTACACTTACTAAAATTAGTTCAAATTAGTTAATTCGAACTAACTAATTCAAATTTATTTAAATTAATTCAAACTAGCAAAATTTAGTTCGAACTAAGCAAGTGCCATTCATGGCACTTGCTTAGTTCGAATTAGCGATTTGCATTCTATTCAGTGGGCCAGTTAGTTCTAGCTAAGCAATTCGCTCGAACTAACATGGCCACATTGGTTAATTCGAACTAACTAGTTCGAATGAACCCTTACTTCCAATAGCATATTTGAATTTATTAGTTCGAATTAAGGAAGCCCTTATTTCGAACTAATGAAAGCCTAGTGTAGCCATGGCTTTAGTTAGTTCGGATTAAGCCTCCTTAATTCGAACTAACTTGCCAGTGTGGACATAGCCTAAGGCTGTGTCTAACTCTAGACTATGAGCTAGATGTGTGGGTCACCTGATCATGTGCACATGTTCGCAGGAGCATGATGAGAGATAGCATGGGTATAAATAGCAGTGTAGCTACAATAGCAGAAGTAGCAGCAGCAGAGGCGTGTTTGAGCTGGGCTGAGTACATCATACCCACTATTTTCGGGCAGGTTTGCACCTGATTCAACTGTGCGTTTGCTGCTCTCACCCTTTCTACTCCTCACTACATATAATCATGGTAGCTGTTATTGAACTACTGCGAGTATATGTACCTGAGCAGGAGAATCACACCCCTAATTCAGAGCATAAATGTAGACTGAACAGATAAGACAGGCCAAAGACTCTTCCTCTTTCCCAAAGCATCATAAGAGTTGTCGTATCCCAGGCAGCATTGCAGCACACAGGATCTTCCCAGCTGGAACAGTCCCAATTGAGTTCAGAAGCCCCTCTAGTAAAGGGTGCCCAGAGATGAAGTATGAAAAAGAGGGGTGAAGGATATATGTAAGATTACACAGCAAGTCAGTGGCAGGACCAAGTCCCCTAATTCCAGGCCAGTGCCCAACTCACTGTCCCACACTGCCTCTGTGAAATTATTTTACTCCAGCATAAAGCTGAAGTAACAAAGTAGTGACTTTTTCTTATGGTTTGTTATATGGATAGTGGTGGTAGTGAGGGTTGGGGGCTTCATATAAAAGTTAAGCTATATAAACCAAAGCTACATTTAACGGTTTATTCCTGCCATGCTACAAAGGGTTAACAAACTAAGCCACTAGGACAATGGCAGTCATATGCAGGAGTTCTCCTCACCTCTGCTTTATTAAACGCTTCATGAGCTGGGTTAAAAATTAACCATATGATGCTGTCTGTAGGCCACGGATTCAGGGCTCAGGCAGGGTGTGACCTGTTGAGGCCATCTGGATGAATGCTTTCAACTACAATATCACAGTCTGCTTGCTGTCTTTACTGAAATAACAGGAAGAAAAACTCACAGGGTTGTAAGCAATGAAGTTGCAAATTAAAAAAAAAAAAAAAAAAATAGAGGGTGTTGGCCTAGTAAGTACAAGGAGATACCCATTATAGTAAATGAATCTGGGACAATAATAAATCAAAACCATGAAAATAGTTTTGAATGACAGTGACATTTTTCTCAGCTCTTGCAGAGTCTACAGGGCCTCACCTACTAATAGTCCAAGCAGAACTGGGTTAGTGCTACGAAACAGCAGTTTTGAACATTCATTTGAATTCTGAACAGCAGTTCACTCCATCCATGTTCATGCCACCTTATTATTTGTTTTACACAAACTTGTGTGCAAACAGTTTTTGTTTGCATGAATGTTTGGGGATTAGCTGGTCTTGGCAGGAATGCCTGTATTTGCCTTTATTCAAAGGTGTCTTACATGGATTAGGTATTCAGTAGCCACTCTTTTCCCACATAAAAAAGGGTTAGTCATCCAACCAAGAAGCAGAAAGAACATTGTGATCTCGACCTCCAATCATGCACCAATCACAAATCTTCAATAGTGAATAGATTAATTAAACAGCTCATAAACTACCTATAGAGGCTGTAATTTGTTCATATAAACCATTCAAATAATTATTAACAGTGTATATCTCTAAAAACAAGTTAATTCTATATGAATATAGGGGGAAATGTATATATTCATCAAATAAATTCTTTGAAAAATGAGTAATCCCATCAGTTTTCATAAGGAATATATGGGTATTCATCACTTGGTAGTGGACCAAACTACAGCAGTGTTTCTCAATGACTGATCCATGGACCAGAACTAGTCCCTGAGATCTCCCTGGCAGGTTAGGAAGGAAGCACGTCTGTCTCTGCTATCAAAAAAGTTGAGAATTACTGATCTAAATCACAGAAGTAGTAGTCAGAACGCTTTTATTTTACTCCCAGTACTACTTCTGAACCACTGTGTGACCTACAGAAAGTCTTCACAATGATACCTCTTTGTGCTTGTAGTTTGTGTATCTGTAAAATGGGCGTTACAATAATACTTGTCTACCTCAGGAGGCTGTTCTCGGTCTAACTAGTCTTTGGAAAATGCTCTTAGATCTTTGGATAAAGGGTGCTAGCTAAGCACAATGAATGACAATGATCTGTCAAGGATTTTGAGCTCAAAGAACAGCAAGGTCAAGGTCAATAGGGCCAATTTTGTCCAGTGAATGCTGAACACTTGGCACATTTCCCATGCATGGTCACTTAAAGTCTTTTCCTGTGTCTGACTTACGTTTATCTTCATTAAGTGGAATAATGCAAGTCAAAATAGATACAAGTAAATTGTTTGCTGGACAGGGAACAGTTGGTAATTCCTGGGAAAGAGACTGTAAAAACTAAAGTCCTTTGACATTAGAAAGGGATTCTAAATTGATTCATTTCTGGTTCAAAGCATTGAGCAATCTCACCTGATATTTCATGACTATTGTCAAATGCCTTTCTAGTTTGATAGGGAATGAATTACCCTGACAGTTTATGTAGAAGATACTGCTACCAAAGTTCACCAAAGAGTCTTCATTCACATGTGAAAGCAATGAGAACATCTCCTGTACTTACTGGAAAGCCAGCTCCAATAAGCAATTGTCCTGGGTTCTATGAACTTTAGAAGAGATGGAGGTGCAGTCACATAGAAGACGAACTACTTCTCTTGAAGGAATAAAGCACAGATTGATGGAGTCTTAAGTACTAGAAGGTAACTGGAGTAGAACTTGAGGTAGAGTTGAAAGGAACAGTCATTCTAGGCGGGTTGTCAGAAAATAAAATCTTATACATTTGCATACGAGATCATAACTTCTTTTCCATTGCAGTCCACATATAAATATTTTAAGTTTATATTTAGAAGTTTTCAACATCTCTATAAAATACATTTACTTTAGAGTGTTTTGTTTGTTTGTTTGTTTGTTTGTTTGTTTGTTTGTTTGTTTTAAAGTCTTCTGAGTTAGTGAGGTGCCATGGACACCAGGGGATTTCAATGAAGCTATCTTGGCCACTCAAAATTTGTAAGTCATACTGTGTGACAATGAAATGCCTTCATTTGCCACAAGTGCCTAGGATGGTACATAAACATCTGGAAATAATGAAATATTCTCCTCCCACCTGCAGAGGAGGGAAATTCTGCATTAGACTAAAAAAAATATGTAAATTACAAGGGACAAGGGTCAACTTTCTAAAATTACTGTGGTCAAATCCCGCTAAGCTGTTTAATGGGAGATTCAGACCCAAGATCAAAATTATTTTACAAATCTCCTAGCAATATCATATGGGAACAAGCATGGTGTTTTGTTTCGTTTTGTTTTATAGTGCAGCTAGCCAATGGTCAGCAGGTTCTCATGGCTAAAGAATAATCCTTTTCATGAGGGACACAAAGCAGGTGTGCTTCTTGAGAATAAAACTGTGCCCTGTATTTGCTGAAGTAAGGTAGGAAAGTCCTTCCCAATGGGAAATGGTTGTAAATCAAAAGAAGATCAAGAAACAGAAATAATTTAACCTGAAACAATGCTTTCAACGTCTCCTCAGTGAAATCCTTCCTTCCAAAAAAGTTTATAAATAGATCTTCTGTTCTGGGGAATTTATTAATTTCATTTAGTAGGGTTATTTTTAGCAACTTTTGAGATCTATGAAGATGTTCAAAAATCAGAGTAAAGGGGTTACGTTCTCTCTTTGGTACTGTTAATGAGAAGATTTTGGGGGTATTTCCCAAAATTCTTGTCTAAATGTGATCTACTTTCAGTTTTATTTTATATTTAAAAATGATTTATATGATAGTTTAGGCTTTGCATCCTTGTTATTGAACCCCAGTTTAAGCATTTTAGTGCATTTGTTCTCTAGTGTACTTTAACATAATTCTGTTTCAAACAACACTACTTTAAAGTACACTGGAGAGCTGTTAGTACACATTAGCGGAGTCTACACTGACCAATTAATGTGCAACACGTTATTGCATTTTAGAAATCACACACCTGTAATCCACATTACTGTTCCATATAGACAGGTCCTTAGATACAAGCCAGGAAGCAAGGACATTGCCTATATAAACAAACTACATCGGGAAAAGGGGGAAGTCAACACAATCTGAGTAACCATTTTTGGAAAAACATTGGGGGGTGTGTTGTGTGTTTCTGGATGTTCTATATCTGTGTATTCACGAAAAACTAAAATCAGAATACCTATTTACGAGTCACAATCCTTACTCTACAGGAAGTGTTATTTGATCAGATGTCCAATAATCACAAGACCGAAAAACAACAAATAAAGCAAACTCAGAAACAAAACAGTTATGGAACCGACAAGACACATAATATACCTTATCGGACCATCATGCTCTCTTCCTTTGTATCTCTTCTCCCATCCATTGTTTGTAAATTACACATGCATGAGACGTTGGTTTTGTTATTGGTAAAAGCAGCTCTAAGATTATGTGCTATATCAATAATGCCTACCAGCCAAAGGGATATGAGTCGAGGGTAACTCATTTTTACATATGAACCTATTTCAAGCAAAATTATTAATCGTGATATCATCTGCTAAATAATTAGTGAGGAAGAGGAACATGATGCAATCAACCTGCTACCCCTGTCCATATATCTGTCTGTCTGTTTACGCTAATGGATTGGTCTTTTTAACTAAAGTCTCTTTTCAGGCCCACTGAAGTCAAGAAAAGCTTTTTCATCAACTTCAAAAGAAAACTATGCAGTAGAGGGGACTTCTGAAGTGACACAATCCAAAAACTGAACTGTGCAATTCAGGATGAATAACTATTGTAATATTAAGTAACAAGGTTTGAAGAAATTCATGTTCTTACCTAAAATCTATTTGACACTGCTGGTTAGGCTGAATATCTTGGAGGAATCGGGTTTCCTCACCAGATTTTTTGCTAGCTGATGTTTTTAGTAAGGCCAGAGATAACTCAAGAACATTCTGTTTGAATCGTATTTATTTTGACATTGCAGTTCTGATGCTTATTAGAATACACAGGTCAGCTGCTGAGCTGATGTAAAAGAGATTTACTCAACTGACATCAATGTTGTTACACCAGTTTACACTAACTGGAGATTGGGTCCTAAAATGCAGTCACACAAGTTTATATTATTTACATAACACACACACACTCACACAAACACACACACAGGTTTTTAATTGTTTTTAGCAAAACTGGATTATATTGTTTGAAAATGATTCATGGATGTACATTAAATGATGAAAGAAAGTTCAGAGCAGTTCTAATTTTAGCTAACTTGGTTTACCAATACTGACCAAAATTAGATATAATGTCAAAAATATGTACAGTGTAAATGACCATCTGAGGCACAGTTCCTGAGTTCTAATTCCAATGAATTCCTGAGTTCTAATCCCAATTCTGATCATTATTCTTTTTGTACTTCTTGCCAAATGATTAGGCTCCTTTCCTCAATAATACTTACCTCCCAGAGAAGCTTTGAGGTTTTATTCATATCCGGAAAACATTTTGAAGCTGAAAATTTCCAGGAATTATTATTATCATGTTCCCTTTTTCCCACAATTTATTTTCTATCCCTCCAGCAGAGTAACATGAAACCACGGTCTTGACATATTTTTCATTTTCCTTAGCAAAAATCTATTGCAAAGTCCAGGATTGGTATTTTTTTTAACATATAACACTGGGTTAAAATTATGTGCATAAACATTGCTAAAGTATTGGCTATTAGGCTGTGTGACACCTTATTCCTTTAAAAGTTTTCATCTCTTGGCACAGTCTAAGAAAAGTCTCTCCTCTCTGAGAGGGCTAGTTAAGATGTATCTTGCAGTTTCCCCATATCTTTAGTATGCAGGGAGCACAGAGATGGAGATAAAAGGAGAAATGTCTATCTTTGAGTCCTCTGCAATACAGAATAAGTTATCAACCTACTAACATGCATGTCTGAATAGACTCCTTTGGCAGGAGGGAGATTTTATCTGTCCTGACATGTGAATTCCTCCCTCATGTCAATCCATGAAAGTACTAAAGAATAAACTCTCTAGTAAACTGAATGTGGCATACCACTGGGACTTAGAGAGCATCATATTTTCCCCTGGCTACTTTTTTCTTTTTTTAAATTCTCCAACCGAATCCTTGATATCCATATAAATTAGTCACACTGAAGAACTATTTGAAAATCCATTGCTTTAATCTCACACGTTAGGGGAGGTTGGCTTAATACACTAAATCCTGGGAGTTTGTTGTCTCCCCCCCCCACACACACACACACTTCTTCAGCTCCGCACCGTGCCTTCATACCAACCCACACACAGAAGTAACTGAGTTGTGTTTGTGCCAGAAGCTTTGCAGCTGTACAAGTCAAATGAGCAGGAATTAGTTTTACTCTCAGATCTGGTAGGCCCCAAGGTACAGATATGAACAGCCAAAATGTCCTATTTAGCATTGTGGCATGCCTAACCATGTGCAATGGAAAAGGATGGATAGTTTGAAGAGAGCAAGACAGCATCACACTTAGGGCTGATTGTTGGGAGGGGAGAAAGAGAACTAAGTCACTTTGGTCTGTTTACCTATTACCAGTTACCAGTTTCTTTTCCATGTATACTTTGCAGCATTTCATAGGTAATTTAGAAACTACTGTCTCACTACTTAATTTTACCACTCTTAGACTATGTATACACTTGTTAATTTAGGTCGACTTAGCATGTCCACACTTAAATTTTAAGTCGACTTAGGGGGGACCCTACAAAATCAACCTAGAACATCCACACTGGATCCCTAGGTTGACTTCTAGGGGCTAGGTGGACCTGGGACAGGCCCATGGTGGCAGGGGGCTCAGCCTTTGCCCCATTGTACCTGGGTAGGGCTTTAATGGCAGGGCTCTGCCCTGCCCTTTGGGGGGGCACGCCAGGCTGTGGCTGTGCCAGCCACCCTGGCAGAGAGGGCAGTGGGGAAGCCCTGGAGTCCCCTAAGTCAACTTAAAGTCGACTTAGGGGTACTCCACGTCTACACTGGCTAAAGTCGACTTTAGAAAGTTGACTTAAGCAGAATGTCAACTTAAAACGAGGTTTTAGAAAGTCGACTTAATTTTTCCTTAAGTCGACTTAAGCAGCTGCTTAAGTCGACTTAAGGAAAGTGTAGTGTAGAAGCAGAGTAAATTAAGTTGACTTAAGCAAGCTTAAGTCGATTTCATTTACAAATGTAGACGCACCCTTAGACATTAAGGCCTTGATCTTTGATTTGGGCCCTTAACTGTTCTGTAATAATAACAATGTTATGTTAATTCTTTTTTAGGCAGAAAAAGTCAATGAATCAAAGGAAAGGAAAGGAAAGGAAAGGAAAGGAAAAGAAAGGAATACATAATCTGTTGTCTGTCTTTTTGGTCTCCCATCTTTATCTTTATCCTTAGATCTATATAGCTTTGTATGCATAACAAAAACAAAGTGTTTAGATTTTAAAGTGTTTGAGGCATGCGGATAACCGTTTCTAAACTTGTTAGATGCATATATAATATTTCTGCATGTTGTAAAACTTCACCTCCATTTGCTTTCCTTATTTTTACTTTTGGTTTACTTATTATTACCACCAGTTCTCTGTGTGGTATCTCTAACACATAGTTCACAACAATTTTCAGTGCAGCTCATCCTTGGCTCCTCTTTCTGTCCATTCATACCTCCAAAGTTTCAATTTGACTTGGAGGCTCAAATGACCTCAGTAACTCAAATGAAAACGCCAACTTTCTCTTGGTTTAGATGCAAACCCATAAATAGGCCTTCAACTTTTGTTAGCCATATTCGTTCATGGTTATGCACTGTAACCAGAACTGAACTTTGGCCACCCATGAGGGATCAAATCCTGAACCACTGAGTTCAATAGGAACAGGATTGGAAGCTATAAACCCCCAAACCAGTGTAAGTTTGAGCATAAGCAAATAAATACATGGTGGTACTGTGGTCCAGCCTTTAGGTTTATTAGATTAATAGCTTCAGGGACCATTATGATAACTTCCAGAAGAGGCCAATATTATCAGTTAATCTGATTTCATGCATAGGAAAGGCCACATAACTTCAGACAATAATTTCTGCAACAAACCCGTAACGTCTGTTTGGGCTTCTTTTGCAAAGATATCCAGTTTTCATTGAAAGGCTTCAAGGGATGGAGAATCCCTCCCTTTATAATTAAAGGAGAGAATTGCAGCGCGTAGAGCTCATCACAAAGCTGGGGTGCCTGGGTCTGCTGCTGGGAAAAGGTTTGCTAAGGAGAAAAGAGGTCTTAGTTTTACGGATGGCCACCTCCCAAGTGTGGTAAAATTAGTGAGAGGCCACCACAGCACTTAATTTGGCAAATCAATTTCACCAAATACGACATTTTCAAGCTTCTGTCTTCAGGCCTTTTCAACTAAACTAACACTAAGTCTGTTGCAAAAGCTAACAGATGAGTAACACTCTTTCATTTTATGGATCAAAGGATTTCCCACTAGATTAAGGCTTTTCTTTTCCAATATTGCAAGTTCTTCATTTCTAATGCAGAAAAAAAGTCTCAAGTGTCAGATTTGGAGTATTGGGAGATGGTATTTTCCTGAGATCAGAAAGCTGCCAAATGAAGGGAGCACCAGCTTTTCCAAAACATAGATATTTACCCTCTAACCTTCCCCTTTAACCTTGAGTGCCAAATGAGATGGCAGGAAAAAGAGCCGAGGCAACTAACATTGAGTGAACTTAGTTAAAAGTAATGGTAGGAATGAAAGGCTGGTCTGTTAAAGAAGTAGCATCACACAACAATTTAAACATGGGGAGGGGGAAAGAAAAGAAGGAATTGATCAATGTTCATGTGAAAATATATGTATACAAATTGCACAATAGATAGACTTGATCTTGCCCTGTTTTATGCAAGTGTGTTATATGGCCGAGTAGCTGATAAAATCATCTGTCTGTGTATGTGTGCACAGGAGCCAATTTGAAAATATAGGAAGAGAGGAATTGCCATATTGAATCAGACCATTGGTCCATCAAGTTCAGCATCCTGCCTCCAGCAGTGGCTTAATCCTTGTACTTCAGAGAAAAGCAACCCCCAACACGCACAAAGGACTTAGCCAGTTCTGTACATCATATGGCGGGGGAGGACATGTTCTTCCTGACCCCTGCAGGCAACCAATTTATGTCCCAAAGAATGAACTTGGCTTGTCCTTATCTTATGTGTAACTACAAATGTAATTATTGGTTCTGAGTAGAGCTGCAAAACAGTATTCATGAAAATACATTCAAATAAAAGCCACTAATTCACTCTGACATAATTTGTGACCCTTTTATTTTCCATGAACATTCAGATGAGTGATTTGTTTTATCTATGGAAAGCAAAAGTCTGCTAAATTCTCTTGCCAATAAGTGTTTATGTGAAAGCTTGCTCCAGAATTGATTTAGCCAGTCCCCTCTGTCCTGTTTATGAACAGTCCAGCTGTCCAGCCCTGAAGCAGAAGCAAAACCATGTGACATAAGTAACCAATCAGTGAGAATATTGAATTACACATGTTGAATATGGGCTCAAAGCAATGGCCACATCAACTGGTTCATGAACACTGAGAGACTGAAATGTATTTGCATAAAATATTCATTGAGTAATTTGAATATAAATAAATGCATAGCAAATCAAAGCTTGTTTGTTGGTAATGCATAAAGAGAAGAAAGGGTGAGGTTTCTCATAGAAACTGTTCTCTGTGAAAAGTTGTCCCAGATGAGACTGTCACAGTATTTAACATGACATCTTGCTTTAGCGAAGCCCACAGGCTGGCAATACAATTTGGGCTTGATACTGGATGAAGTGCAGAAGGATGATTCTTAGTTGCTTGCTTCTGGTACAAGTTAAACATGCAAAGGGCAGCTTTAACATGCACGAGTGACCATTTGAGTGTAGTGTGTTCTGGCCTCCATCTTCTTTCCCTCCCTTTTCTCCAATATGCCATTTCCTCTTACCCCTTACATGAAGGGGGTGTGTTTCTGGTGAAAACCAGCTTTATGCAGGTGGAGATTTCCCCTTCATGATAGGAACTATTTTGTGGCAATCTTAGATTGATTTTACAAAACCTGTAAACCTGTGTTTCTGAATGGGAAGGTAGGACTAACTTCAGAAGAGTTGCAGAAGAAATTGGTACTGTATCTAGTTCATGGCCAATAAAGTATATAGAGGATTCATCATTGTTGTTATTAGACTGAAGTAGGTGAGAAAGTTTGGAAAGACTAAAAGGCTCTTCAAGATTAGAAATATGATGTGCTATTTGTATCACAACAGGCTACGAAGCAGTATGTAAAATGTCGTAGCTAGAGCTTGTCAGTTTCAATTTGCGGAGGTTTGTTCAAACCATTTATCTGCTTTCAATTCATGCCCTTCAAGTTTAACACTGACTTTCAGATTCAAACAAACCCCAGAATCCGACGTGTAACATAGTCACACTTTGAATGGTTTCCACCCAACTTGAATCGGCCCTGGTTCGTCTGAAATGTATCCCACACTGCCTCAAAAAATAGCTTGGTCACTCGCCCCCAGAATTTCCAACAATGCTGGGAATTTCAGCAAATCATTGGGTGAAACTGGCTTGAATTTTAAGTTTCTAATGCCACCGGGCAAGTAACATTAAAACTCCTTGTAATTTCAGTACAGCGGGGATCTCCACGTTTGCAGAAAGGATTGCACCACGATGGGGCTGGACTCAGAAGATTGGAGCCGCCCCATTTTGAACAGGTTGATACGATTGCCCCAGTTCCCTCCCAACTCCTGCCTCATCTCTCCCAGTTCTTAAAGCAGCCTCATCAGCATGAAGATCACAGTGCAGAGACCAGAACTCAATGTGATGCTCTGCTGTTAGATCAATTCCCATTACAGTTACAATTTGTTTTATATCTTCTTTATTTTGTTGCTTCTTTAAAAAAAAGAAAAAAGGAAGAAAAAAAAAAGTCTGTCACATACCCTCCTCCCCCACCTCCCCTAGGGCCTCAGCTTGTGCCTGTGCGTAAGTCCTGGGGTCTTGGGTGTCAAATGTCAGGCCTTGTACTGAGCTGTCAAAGAGGAGAATAGGCTGAGATGATTGATGACTGGAAAGCCTGAAATCCAAACCTCTGCTGCAAATGCTTCTTTTACAAAAAAGCTTGGGCAACCCACAGTGGCTATATTCAAGGTCAGTTCGCATACCATTACACCCACTGCTTTGGGCTTCTAACAAGCCAAAGCATTCATAGAGGATTTCTCCTCTCTCTGTCCCTCCGCTCCCCCCACCCCCATCCCTTCCCCTCACTTCCCTGGCAACCCCCTGCCAAAATTTTCAAGCACTTAATCCCAATTAAAAAAAAAAAAAAAAAAGGCCAGTTTTTTTCCCCCTCCTCTTTTCCTTCAGGCTGCATTTACTACGAGGAACCACGGGCTGAAGCTTTATGCTGCACAAGTCAGATGACAAGATTATTAATGGGAGCACGGCAATGTCATATCTGATTTCATGCATATTCATGAATAGAGTCATACAGCTGGGACCATGCACCATGGAGAGAGAGAGAAAGTTTTCCACCCCCTCCCTGCCGTGAAGAATCTGATCATGGAGATTAAGAGTCTTGCTTTGCAAAATTCAATTGTATTCTTTATGTGTTAAGAAAAAGGGGAACCACTTGTATGTTAATAATGAGGTGATGCCAATGTGGTACAAATATCTTTTTTTACCCTGTCACTAAATTCACTTAGTGGCAAAGTTCCTGGCCTGTATTAGAGAAGAAAATGGAATGACACCAAAATTCACCTTAACAACCCAAAAGTCTTTTTAGAAGGAGAAAAATATTATAAATATTTTATCATGTCTTAAGAAATTGAAAATTGAACCTAATTATCACAAAAATGTTATAAATAACTGTATCCATTTTCTGGTTTGTGCATAGATATATGACATTCCAAGATGAGAGAAACATCATGTAAAAAATAGTAAATTAACACATGGCTAATTTCATCTCAACATCTCCAACACACTCTGCAAAAATGTGGACTATCATTCCTATTTTACACATGGACGGACTGCAGCAGAGACATTAAAAGGTTGATCCAATGTCCATTTACTTGAAAGATTTCCATTGAACTAAAAGGGCATTGGAGTAAGCCCATAATGGCTTGTCTGAAATGGCAGAGCAACTTAGCAGCAATGCAGTTATAATGAGCCGCTAACGTCAATCTTAAGTACTACATGGAGAAACTCTCTCTCTTCTAATACAAAGACAAGAATTACAAATGACAAACACTGGTGCACTTTTAAAAAGATCTCCACCATCCTGTATCACACTTTCATTTTCAAGATCTCCATCAACCATCAATATTACTGCTGAGGCCATGATAGATAGATAGATAGATAGATAGATAGATAGATAGATAGATAGATAGATAGATAGATAGATAGATAGATA
>ML685765.1:25477880-25496435 GCA_007922175.1 Pelusios castaneus
ATAGATAGATAGATAGATAGATAGATAGATAGATAGATAGATAGATAAAATACAACAATTTAGAGACAGAGTATAATAATCCTAATTTAAAAAAAAAAATCTGTAATCCAGACACTTTAAATATCCTATTCAGCTAGCCAATAGTTGGCAGGCAACATATGTCCCTCATGCCAGATAATGTATCCTCAATAAAGGTCCTATGAAAAGGGCCGGCCCAAGGATTTTTGGCGCCCTAGGTGAATTATGACTTTGGCGCCCCACTCCACGTTATAAGAAATCATATATATATATTTTTTAAATAGAGAAAAAATCACTTCCATTTAATTTGGTGCCCCTTATAGCTTAGCACCCTAGCCAACTGCCTAGTTCACCTAGATGGTTGAGCCAGCCCTGCCTATGACAAATAAAGCACCAAGCACAGCTATGGAATTATTTTAGGAATTGGTTGCTGAGAATTTTCTGACAAAGAAATATAACCATATGTGGTATGATCATCTAATTGAAGCAGTGAGCCCTTCAGGAGTCATTTAAAACTAGTTCTGGATAAAGCACTGCAGTATTATAGGAAACAATCTTGTGTTGGACCCAATGAATAGGCGGGATGACCTTAGATGTCTTTCCATCATTAATTGCTACCTTTTGATGCCAACACCACAGTCTTTCCTGACTATGCCAAATAATCTAGAGGTAGTGTGTGCTGTTCAGTTAGCTGTACAGTTTTTGCTACACACACTTTGGCATAAAGTCATAGCATTGGAAAAATAGACAAACTCATTCTCTCTGGAAGGAGAGGGGTTTTTTTAGAGGGTGCAGCCCAGAAGAACCAGGATGGAAGTACTGATATCATTATAGGATTCACAGATTTGCAGAGAACCAGTGTTTTATATGTTTCCAGTACTACCTGCAAACTACCTCCACTAAGAGCAATTGAATGGCTACAGTGGAAGAACCAAAATAGAAGAGCTAGATGATCATATTGGTCCCTTCTGACCTTAAAGTCTATGAGCTTTTATAATTTTGACTGTTAGTGGCAATGAGGTTCTGAATGGCCACAGGGTGCGGTCCACTGAGTACTAGAATCATACTAAAACAGTATGGCCTAGTGTCTAGAGCACACGAGCTGCCCAGGAGATTGGGTTCTAGGACCAACTGCCATTGGCCTGCTGGGTTTCCTGGCAAGTCATTTCACCTCTCTGGGTCCTAGTTTCTCCATTTACAAAATGGGAATAAAGATATTGATTTCCTTTGTAAAGTGCTTTGAGACCTACTGATTAAAAGCACTATATATGCTATCATCATTGGGATGAAGGTGGCTGTAAATTTGTCATAACAGGTGATTAGATGATGACAACAGTTTCTTAGTCTTGAGCCTTCTACTCAAGCATTGGCATACGACATTGTTAAATATCAAACCTTGTTTTAATTTCTGTATTTTAGGATATTACATCCTATCTGTAATCATTTCTCAAGTAGTGGATAATTTAAAGCACTAAAAACTGCCATTTTTCTCATTCAGACAAGCAAAGCAAAGCAAAGAAAATAAAATCAACCAGTAGAGATTAGAACAGTGGGAAGAACATGACAATGATATCAGAACAGAGGAAATAACATGTTAATGACATTCAATATTCTCCCTGTGTCGAGTCATCAGCATTTTTATTGCCACTTTTCCTCAGAAAACAGTATAAGAATTTATTGAATCAATCTGTCTCTATCACCTGTGATATAATATATTTTATTCAATAAGATACTGAATAATATTGATCCTTCAACACCAGTGACTAGTTTTAAGAACAGGAGCACACACAACAACAATTACAAGTGTAGTTCTTTCTATTTTTTAAATGTCTGACCTGGGGGCCTTAAAGACCTAATATGAGGGAAAGGGCCCCCATATTCCTTGAACATTTACTTCACCATTTTTTCTGGTTGCTTGTCCTATCTGCATTCTGGTTTGTGAAAGCTGACCTCATCACTCATACAGTATAAATAAATAAAATAAATAAATAAAAGCCTCATGCTTGATTGCCCCAAACTCTGCTTTAAAGCCTATCTTATTTCTCTCCCTTCGCTCCACAGGGAAGGGCTGACTGTTCAGTCATTTTCTATCTAAAGCATAAAAAGAAAGCATGTTTTCTGCTGTTTATCCACTAAGCTCCTGAACTTCTGTACTAGGTGCTCCCCTTAGCCTATTTTGAGCCATGTAGTTGAGTTATCTTCAAGCTACCTTGTCCTACATATACCTCAGTTGCTGCATCTCCCCACCCTGAGCTCAGACTACATGTGGGCTTCCTCTATCTTTGTATCTTTCTACAGACTACCACATATAATACCTTCAGAGCACTGCAGTCTCCTTTTCAAAGGTACCTGAGCCAGCTGATTGGCTCAGACCTGACTAGGTGATCTATAGCAGATCACCTGTTTCTATTTGGATAGGGAGGAGACTCTCTTCTGGCGTGACATTCTCATCATCCAATGAGAAAGGCACTAGCAGCAAAAAGCCAGAGTTGGGATTTCTGACAGCTGTCTAAATCTGATGATGTTTTGAAGGGGCAGAAAGACATTCCCTCTGCCAACTCCCTATCCAGTCAGGGCCCAGAGCTGTCCCCTTCACAGCCATTTTAATTGGGAACCCTGCTTACAAGCTTACTATAACTGAGCAATTAGACTGGATGAAGCATTTGTAGTAAACAAAGTAGGGAACAGCCCTGCATAGTGAAAGAGAAGGAAGATGTCCTAACAGCTCCCTTATGTCCTAAACAGAGCTGGGTGAATAATTGGGTCATTTGCAGTTCAGCCAGCAAACTCAACTATCAGGGAAAATAACTGTTGTGTTGCTGAAAGTGTTCTCAGAATCCACCTCACATCAGTAAAACATGGGTGCTCCCTCTCATGACTTTTAGCTCCTTTATTAGAGCACTGGTGTGAGATGTAGGAGACATAATTTGAATTCCCCTGTGGAGTAAGACTTAAACTCAGCTGTCTCTGCTCTCAGGTGAGTTCTCTAACCATTAGGCTTTAGGCTAGAGGGTGAGAGGAGAAAAAACCCACTTTGTATAAATAAAGACTGATTGGGCAAAAAGAAACAGTGTAAGAATGAGTCTATAGTTTGATGATTGCTGTCAGAGATGTGGATTCAAATCTTCTATCTCAGACAGAGGAATGATTTGAATCCACATCTCCTACCTCCCAGAAAGTTGCCTTAATTATGAGGCTGCTGAGTCACTCTCATTACCTTTGTATGTGTAAATATTCATTGTGCCAAAGTGCAACACCTTAATCGAGAGAGATTAAAAGATATTCATCCTAGGGGCTGTTGGTTAGAGACCTGAATTTAAGTCCCTGCTCCAGCATGGAGATTCTAACTTGAATTTGCCATATTCCTATCCAGTGCCTAAACCATTGGGCTAAGTGGAATTTTCTCCCATGAAAGCTCATGCGATAAATAAATCTGTTAGTCTTTAAAAGTGCCACAGGACTCTGTTGTTTTTCTACAATAGACTAACATGGCTACCCCTTTGGAAATTCACCGGGCTAAGTGTTATTACATGGGCTGAAGTGACTAGTACCCAATTTTCTGATGCTGACCCTGAAAAACTTTTCCCCAGCTGAAGCCATCATGTCAAATTTGCATACTGTTTTGGTTCAACTGAAACAGCATTTTTCAGTGAATAAACAATGCATCAGGAAAAAAAAATGTGCCCAGCTCTACTTTCTAGTTTCTATGATTCCATGTAAACTCACAGGAAAAGTTAGAAAATGCAGCTATTACTGAGTTATGTGTTGATGGTTTCACCCATGGAAACCAAAGGGGATCAGAGCTTTGGCTACAAAAACTTTCTGATTCATTCAGGGAAATCATTATTCCCCTCTATTTGGCACTGATGAGGCTGCATTTTGAGTATTTTGTCTAGCTTGGAACCACCCCCACACCACCACCACTACCACTACAGAAAGGACATGGACAAATTAGAGAGAGTCCAGAAGATAACAAAATGATTAGAGGGCTGGGGAACATGATTTCTGAGGGAACTAGGGTTGTTTAGTCTGCAGAAGAGAATAACGAAGGGGGATTTCATAGCAGCCTGAAAGTGTGTTCTAAGGAGGATGTTCTCAGAGACAGCAGGTAACAGAAATCTGAGCAACGGTCTTAAGTTGCAATGGGAGAGGTCTTGATTGTACATTAGGAAAAGCTTTTTCACTAGAAGGATGGGGAAGCACTGGAATGGGTTACCTAGAGAGGTGGTGGAATCTCCATCCATTTCAGGTATGGTTTGACAATGCCCTGGTGGGGATGATTTAGTTGGAGTTAGTCAGGCTCGAGCAGGGGATTGGACTAGGTGACTTCCTGGGGTTCCTTCCAACCCTAATCATCTCTGATTCACTGCTAGTGTTGCTCATCAAGAAATTCCCATCTCCCCAGCCCCAGTGAGTGAGGGGCTTCTCAAATGAACTATTGCTGACTGGTTTTGCTATTGTTACTGACAACTCCAGTATGTTTCTCTCTGTCTTAAGGTTTTCCATAGTGCTATCTCCATTGTGTTAAAACTCTGGGCAACAGGTACAATCAGACCACTTCTGCTTGGCAACAGATAAATGTCATTTCCAAACACATCATAATAAGTCATTGTCTCTATAGTCACATCCCTCTGAATTTACTGCTAGTTGAGTCCCTTTACTTAATGCTCTATTAAATAGCCAGTGGCAAATGTGAAGTCTGTTTTTGAAGTTCCTCTTTGTGGACTTATGAAAAAGACCTCACCACATCCTTTCAGTGCCTGCTCTGCAGCTATGCCAGCTAATGCTCTCTCTGAGCTCCTTCAAATTCTGGCTATTTGCTGTCCATAGTTCTACAGCCCAACTCTTCCAAGAAGCTGTGTGTCTTTTACTCCTGCTGGGGTCAGTAGCAGCTGAGGGCTTAGTGAAAATGGAAAAACAGAAAAGCACAGTGAATTCAGTTTCTTCTGCCTCTGCAGCTGGTAGGTGGAAAGATCATGCGCATCAGAGAGGAAAAGCTGTCAGAGGCCCTGTAAAATGGCTATTAAGATGTGCGCTCTCCTTCTCTCTCATACTTCCCAGTAGTGTGGCTTCTTGCCAACATATTGCACCGCCTCTGGGTAACTAACACCTCCTGCTTGGCTGCCTCTTTACTCACCTGGCCCCACTGGCTCTCTCTGATTTCATTCCTGCCTTTCCTTTAGGCACCAAACTTGTCATTATTACATTTTCCACTCCCTGCTGGGGCTTCTCCTTGCCTCCCTAATAACTCAGAGTACTTTCAAAATTTGGAGGCTTAATTTGAATTTTTTTTTTTCTATTTTAGACCTGTGGGAGTAGCAATGTGTATTTGGAGGAAAGAATGCCATTTCTCACTCTGCATCGCACAATATACATGTTATGTGTCGTTATGCATACATGGTATCTATCGCTGTGTAGTTTCAGCTCCCTCCTTCCCTCATGATACTGAGGCACACTCAGATCAGATACTGATCTCCCACTGCTTCCCATTCATTTGACACCAGGGTGTCTAGTTTTATACAAATGAGCTACTGCATGGAGCTCATGGCTCAATTTTTTATATTCGAATGGAAGACATGGAGCTTCTCATGACTAACTTACCAGTGAGTCTCCCCTTATGCCTCATCATGATCTTGGGTGCACTCACTTGGACACCACATCTCTTTTTTTACTGATGCATAGTTGCATATATCCATTGAAGCAGGAGAGAGTTTGATAAAAACTGCAGGGCCTTCTCCCCATGTGGTGCACATAGCTCAGTCCCTAGCACTCTGAATGAGTCATAACATGTGTTATGGGTTAAAGAGCAGACCCAGGGCTAGCAGGTGCCAGTCTACTAACTGCAGTCAGAGAAGGATTTTGCACAAGATGTTTATTCTAATAAAAGGATTCATAGCATTTTACAGGATTTCCCAATAGTCCAGTAGGATTAAGAAGAAACCAGCCAGGTGACTTTTTGAATCATTTTAGTCAAATAATGTTACACCATATTCATAAGAAGTAGAATGAACATACATCGAATGGACACAAGCAAACATTTGTTTCAACTTTTTTTTTTACTTCCTTCATAAGACACTGATCTCACAAATGGATCCAAGAGGATGGGCTCTGCCTTCCACAGAGTTCCATTATATCCAAGTTCCAAAGGTGTAGCCATGTTAGTCTAGGTCAGCCAAACAAACAAGGAGTCCTGTGGCACTTTTAAAGACTAACAAATTTATTTACTGCATGAGCTTTCGCGGGAGAAACATCTCACATTGTCAGACGCTTTGAAGATGGGAAACATTCTCATCTTCAAAGCGGCTGATGAAGTGGGAGTTTTCTCCCACGAAAGCTCATGCAATAAATAAGTTTGTTAGTCTTTAAAAGTGCCACAGGACTCCTTGTTTGTATGGCCATTTATTAAGTCCATGCTCTTTGATCCATTTCCATGGCTGGGGCCTGATACAGGGTGCTTATCTACTTTGTCCTGTGTTCCGTGAATTTCCTCCCCCCCCCACTCTCTTCGTGCAACCGAAGGGTTTTGATCCTAACTGAGAAACAGCCATGTGAGTCTGGATTTCATTATTTGAGGGTCTGCTTCTTTCCCTCCGCACCATTTTATGGCTGAAGTACTTTTGTTGAATCCTCACATTGTGTCTTGAGGACTATAGGAAGTTTGTGTATTCAGTGAAAGACTGCTGTCTTTGGTGGTTCACCAAAGTCCAAGTTTATTGGACTTCAGAGTATTGTTGAGAAGGTGCTTCTCTTACTTCCACTAGGGGATCTTATATAAGCCTTTTCCCATACCTGTGCCAATGCCTGATCAGACTTGAAGCCTATAATCTAAATAGGAAAAATTCAAGGTAAATTTTTAGCTTCACTGGAAGACAGGAACAGAATGTATCCTCCTTTGCACTGAAATGGAAATACAGGCCTAGACTGTATTCTCATTTATACTGACATTTTGGAAAGGATAAAGAGCTGATCAGTGCTGGATGGGAAATGACTTTCCTGACACATGAAAATTTTCAAGATTTAATTAAAAAAGAAATCGGATTCCATTTTAAGAGAAAAGCGAGACCTTTCACAAGGAAAGAGAGACCACAGCCCTCTCCCACCAGATTAACAAATATACCACTGGTAAGGGTACTTACCTAGAATGCAGGAGACCAAATCTCTACCCTAATAAGTTAGAATGAGACATGAACTCAGATCCTCCACTTCCCTTGTGAGTACACTAACCCCTGGTGTATTGACTGTTTCAAAAACTTCTGACTAGCTCTAGAAATGATAAATATTTTGCTAAAACAACTGCTGTCCCTCCTCCAAAGGAACACTTGCTATACATTTTGTTATGCCAGTTATATCAACTGTGTTATTGATTGGCAGAGTCCCGATTTTTCTTTTTTTTGGGGGGGGGGGGGGTTGTTTTTTTGGTTTTGTTTTATTTTTGCCAGCTTCTGCAGCATGGCGCACCGGTCACTTACTGGTGGATTCTCTGTACCTTGAAGTCTTAAAACTATTATCTGAGGACTTCAATAACTCAGTCATAGGTTAGGGTCTATTACAGGAGCAGGTGGGTGGGGTTCTGTGGTCTGCATTGTGCAGGAGATCAGACTAGATGATTGTAATGGTCCCTTCCGACCTTAAAGTCTATGGGTGCATCTACACTGGCAGCTTAGGTCGATTTAAGGAGGCTTCAGTCAACCTAAACAAAGTCACATCCACACTGACATTTAATTAAGTTGACTTAAGGAATGTTTAAATTGACTTAATAACACCTTGTTTTAGGTTGACTTAAGCCTTAAATTGACTCTTTAAGTCAACTTAAAGCCAGCGTGGACGGGGATTAGCGTCTAAATCAACCTTATTAAGTTAACTTAACAAAGTCGACTTAACTTTTCTAGTGTAGACATAGCCTATGAGTCTATGCGCTGATACATCCAGAAAAAGCATGAAGGTCATTAATGTCTTTTAAAATCCATTGAACTTCCACAGCTGCTTTTATCATAGTGTAACCCATGTGCCTAAAAAGGCTATCTCTGAGAGACCTGCTGAGGGTGGGTTACTGTTGTTGGGCAGATTAGTGACCCACAACTGGAAACAACTGGAAACTTCCAGTAGCAGGGAGTGGTAGCAATTTGAGCATGCTCCACAGTGTACCCTGCTGGTGTGATCAGTCAGATGACTGGAGAGCAGCAGCCTGAGCAGACAGCAGGCAGGAGCTGCCTTGAGGGGAGACCATGTGCTCAGTGTTCTGGAGAGGAGCTGAGCCAGGAGTGAACAAGATGTTTTCTCCATGTGAAGGAGTCATTTGCACCAGACCTTGCAGATATGCATATGGGACTGAGGACTGGTTGCAGAGGAGAAGAGAAAGCCTGCATGTAATGCTACAGAGGATCCCAGCAAAGAAAGAAGAGGACAGCTATTTCTTGCCACTCAAGCTTCCACGCTGGAACAGAGACTGTAGCTGAGAGTTGGGTGAACTCCACACAGACTTTGGGACTCTTGGGTATCTTTCATGCAAGGGATTGTTCTTGGTTAATTGTAGTTTGTTTTCTTAGGATAAGGTTCATTTAGTTAGTAGTTAATAAAGTTCATTGTTACGTTTGTTTTTAGTAGTATTTTAACGTGTGAGTGTAGCTCTGAGCAAGCTTCGCCGTGAGTCCTGTACAGACTGGATCCTGGGTCTCCAGCTGCTTTCCCCATAGGGGTTGGGATTGATTTCTGTGGGGCACTGGAGAAGGGCAACTAAATGAATTTAGCCCACCCAAAGGTTACAATAGCATCTCAAATTATTACAATTAAAGAATCATTTAACCAGTGCCAGTTAAGAAAAAAAACAGTGCTGTGACACTTATACAGAGATGGGTGGTAGTGAACCCATTTTTCCCTATGTGGTCGATGGACAGCATTGACGCCACTGAGAGTGTATTGATCCCAGCGTTTTGCTGACACCCATGCTTTCTCTTTCTCTTTTGCTCTCTGAAGTAACTGTAACAAGCAAGGTAACACCTCTCAGGTAAACACATGGCAGCTAGTAATTCAAATGGGTAAAGATACAGGACTCTTCCAATGCCAACTGACGCTCAGGCACCAAATGCATTTGAAATTTACTAATCCTTTTTCAAAAGATGCAAATTGCTAAATCAGTTCTAATGCCAACTTGGCTGCTTCCCCTTAACCAAAGAATTTAATAGAGCAGAGGTCCCTGGAGGAGAGAAAATAGATTAACCCCTTTCCCCCTAAAACTTTGGTAGTTGGTTTTACATACTGTGAGCCTCAGGCTGCTACTTGAATTTCACTTCAAACGTTTGCTGCAAAGTATCAGCTAATTTTTCCTATCCGCCTGGTTGGTCTTTAAAGGAGAAAATTTCATTAACAAACCATGGATATAAAATATGAAATAAGAGATCAGCTGCTGCAAAGGAGAAGCCAAACATCACTAAAAAGGATTAGTTTCTTTCACTGTCTAGAAATTTCTCATGGAAGACCTTGGCTGCCCTTTTGATATTAAAACTTCCTAACTAGTATTACACAGAAGTTTTAAATTAGAACTTGCTGTCATTGGGACAGTTGTAAACTGTGAAATATGTCCCTGTGCCAGCTGAGCTCCTGAAAAGTACGTCCCTAACCCCTGGAAAACAGCGGGAAAAGGGTGGATATTTGTGGGAAATTGCCAACTGGACCCATTAATTTGTGTAGGATTTTTGCAAATTCAGCAATAAAAGTGAGCCCTCCCAATAACCCCCATAGTTCTATTTTTTTTAAAAGTAGCAAGCCATCGAGTCATAATAGAAACAGGTTTGATCAAAAATGGGGCGTATTGGGTCTGATTCTCCTCTCACTTGCAATGGATTTGGTGGAGTTACTTCTGGTTTAAACGGACGTGAGAATAAGGCTTGTTGTTTTCAAGGCTGCAATCAAAATAAAAACATATATATTGTCTCTAAATTGTACATATGGGAACCACCCTAAGTACAAAGCAGCTGTGTCATTCCATGTGCCTGCCATGTTTCTTGGAGCTCCTAAATCACACGGGGGGGGGGGGGGAAGGTAGGGGAATAATTTGCAACACACCTTAATAGCATGCCACATTCTACATTCACCATCTCTATTCAGCTACACTAGCTATGGTAAGGGATCAGAGCCATGGCTTTGTCTATTTCCTGACCATTTTTTCCATGGGGAACATCTTGAATTTAATCCCCATACTCCTCCAAATGCTGGGAGCAGCATCTAGAAATCTCTAATGGGGCTGCATGGGGTCATGAGGACTCACTGCCCTTAATGATTGTTAGGTCTAGGGTGAACAGATTGCAACTGTGAAAAAGTGGGATGGGTGGTAATAGGCATACAAGACAAAGCCCCAAATATGGAACTGTTCCTATAAAATTGGGACATCTAGGTCCCCTGGTTAGGTCCAAGCATATTGGAGCACTGTTTATCAGTAGTAACCAACATTGTTACTAATAACTAGAACAGGTCAAGAAAAGATTGGTGGGCATTTCTATGGAAATTTGAGTTTTTAGTGAAAATTTAGGTATGAAAACATTTCAGTCAAACTTAAAAAATAATAATAAAAAAGGAAATGCTACCACTGTGCTACTTAAAAGTTTTAGTCTGGATTCTTCATCCTTCTATTCTCCTTTCCAGGCCAGGCTCCCAGGTTGTCCTATATCTGTTACAATGCACCATGATTTGCCCTCTTGTAGAGGTGTGGTAGTTCATCCTGGAAAACCCTGACCATGGTACATCATGGGAGTGTAGTCTGACCCCGGAGCCTGCACTCAAAGAAGAATGGGATCATGGAAAAATGAAACTACAATTCTCATGAAGCACTGTAGCAACATATCCAAATCAAAATATTTCAGTTTTGGGGCATTCCATTTTTGACACTTTTAGACACCTTTCATGACAAGTTTGTTTAGTGAAAGCCACAATTTTTCATTCAAAAAATAGTTTTCACAGAGAATTTTCAACTATCCCTGCTAATAATACTATTAGGGTACTGAGTCTCCTCTCATTTAATTTGGTGTAATTTAGGGGAAAGTCCAGTGAAGTCAATGGAGTTATACTGACATAAAAATAATGTAAATGAAAGAAGAATCAGACCATTTATTATTAAAATGGACTTATTTTTAAACCATATTTTTCTTTTCCATGCAGCACTTTTTCCCCTTATATTTTTTTTAAGGAGTGAAACTTCACTCTATTTTAATTTCACTTTCTAGTTCTCACACTGTGGGATAATGTAGATGTCTTGTGTTCCAGTACTGCAGGAGAATGTTTAGTTAAGTATCCATAGAAAATATTTTCATTTCATAGTTTTGTTGTTTTGTTTTAAATATGAAACAAATTTTGGACATGAAGTACTTGCTTTTGTTCCTTAACAATTGAGGCAGCTAATCAGAACACACCCCTGGGAAGACCTTACCCAATAAAATTTGAGATTCTCACTGCACAATGTTTTTCAGCAACAATATCATTATGCTCTTAAGATATCACCACATCTGTTTTATTCTTTCTCTGCTCATGAAGTCATAATCTCCTCAAGGATGGAAATGTTAAAATCACTAACAGAGCAAGATATACCCCAGTAAATTGCAAAATCCTCATTTAATCTCTCCCCCTTTTACCTACTCCACATTTTTTTCTTTCTTTGTTTTATGACATTTTCTGACAACAATAATCTCCTTTCATTGCTGGTTCTGTCAGTCACATAATGGACTTTTCCTTCTGTTATCTGACCAGTAGAGCTCATAATTAGTGTTTAATTATAGTTTATACAGCCACTTTGGACTGAGAGGGGAAAAATGCTTTGTTACAGTCAATGAAGTATTAAAAGCTATGTCCAAGGTAGGGATGTGTTTATTAAACACTTGGGTAAGCAATAATAAACTAACATTGATCGAGCAACTTGATAGCATTCTTTTATGTGCTGGTTTAAAAAAAAAATCCAGATAGAATTAAAAATAACTTGGCATGGTGATGGAATGTCCTCGCTAATAACACATGGTTACTGCAGGGGTCTCTAGCACTTGATGTAACCCAATCTTTCCTAAAAGAAAAGAGTAGTTTACAAAATATGCAACCACATCACTTCTACAATCTGAAAAAGGTAGGAGTAAAGAATTTAGTAAGGTCTAGCAATCTGTTCCGAGCCAATTAAAGATAAATGCTGCTGATCATGAGCATATTGTGAGGGAATTTGTTACCATTAGTGGTGAATCTTTGTTTTAAATTTGTTTGCTTTTCATCCAATTTTAAATTGGGGGTTCTCATGAAATTATGGAGTTTCTGATGATTTTGAACCAAAATCCCAATAAAATACAAATACAGTTCAGCTGTCAGCAGGTGCCCCCACAACCATCAACTGGCTGAAAAAAATTAGTTTAGGTTTGGATCTGATGGGACTTCTAGGCCCCACGGACTGTGATGGAAGAAACAATAGTATGTGAAGCCAAGGGGACAGAGGCATGTAAACTACCATCTATATATAGTTATTCTGCAACTCATTACCCAGATTCATACCACATTCCAACCTCTCACTGCACCGTCCATCTGTCTTGTGTATGTCTACAAGAGGATTGGCAAGAGACATTTTAACCAAGTCGCTAATTCAGAGTCTAAAGGCCCCTCCATGGGATTTTTGTCATGTTTAATTTTCTGGAGAAGAGAAGTGAGCAGTGAGGTCCTGTTAGGGATTGAAAGTGGGTTTTTGATGTCCTGGAAGACAAATGAGAGAGAAATAGTTGTATGTGATTTTAGATGGGATCCAGACCTCCTAAATCATGACCAGCAAGAAGACAAATAAAAATGCCCTCCCACTTCATAGTCTGCCTGATATTTAGATTGGGAACAGACTGCAAGGCAGGCCTAATATTTACATCCCAAATATTTGTGAAGGGAGAGGGGCTGTTTTGTGGTATATTCATAGCTACTCATATCCTAAGCAACAGTAACTTCCTCCTTTTGCAATCTCCTTCCCACGCAAAAATGTACATCCACTCATATAAACCCATCTCTTGAAAATGTGATACACTTTCCACCTTCAAGATAAATTTAGACTCCCCCTCTTTGGAAAGTGAATCAAATTTCAACCTCTCCTTCTGGAAAAGGACAGCAAATAAAAGAAATAAAATCTTTGTAAATCCACTACCAAAAGTAATCCACCAAAGGAAGTTGTTCTGGTGTGACAGCAACCTTCTTCCTTATTTAGAACTTATTTAGTTCTGCTGAGATTGGAGTCCAATGAAGTGTACAGACTCTGTGTGCCATCAATTTGTTCCTTTCACAAGTTTTGTTCCTGTAACAGGGAAGGGGATTTCACCATATTTAAAATAAATTGCTAAAGATATTATTTATTCATATTACCAGGTGAATATTAATTATATTTGACCTTTTTGGTGCATACGGTTGTAGTTATTTAAACAGACTAGCACAGTATCGGACACTTCTTTAAGTGGAATTTTGTTCTATTTCTATTGAGCTTTCTTTTCACTCTTTCCAGCTGATGAAGTCATATTGTTATCAACTGTATATATAACATTGTAACATGGTATCATCATATCTTGGGGAAATGGAATTTGCACAGGATGCCTGTGCTGAGCTCATAGATGAATTTCTATTGTCCATTATCGTTTATATCTAATATGAGCCATTCTACACAGCTCGCCTCTAATCCCCATGCTTGTTAAGGAGCTTAAAGAATAAAATCAGTTGATTTCAGGGCCTTTTGGAGTTCAAGGTCAAAGTGATTATTTCTTTTTTTTTTTCCCCCTCACTCTCTCTCTCTTTTTCTCTTTATTTTAAGGCATAGATTCATCACAGTTTCCAAAGTTCAGTTCTTTTCTGGTTCCCTAATTAGAAGCCATACCAAGAGCATATCTCGAGGCTTTTATACATGAGATCAACCCCTTGCCCTGGGACCAATTATAGAAAAATAGCTTTACACATTTTACTGTTTGAATACCTGATGTTCATACACGCTGTCATGTTCCTCAGTGAATCCATGATACAAAATCCTACCATTAACAGTTTGGGACATGATCATATTAACTTAGTTTAATACAGATATAGAGAAAACAAAGTTAATATGATCATATATTATATTATAAATATAACTATATCTAGAACTGACTTTTTAACTATTTTTCCATATCTGTCCATACATAACTCTCTCTCTGTATATAACTAAATTAAAAAGCTAACTATATAAACTTTCTCTCTCTTTCACACACACACACACACACACACACACACACACACACACACACACACACACAAAGTGGTTAGAATGCCACTTTCCTCCTTGAAAAATGTAGAACTTTTTATCAAAAACCCCCAAATCAAAATGTTTTTACATTTCAGTTTTACAATGAAAACCTGGCATTTTCCATAGAGGACAGAAATTCTCCATGAAAATTTTTGTTTAGTTGAGAGTCAGTATTATAAAGAGCTTTATGGTACCGATACATTTTTACACACACACATAAAATGATGCTGTATATAGAATATATTAAGTACATATACAAACATTAATAATGTGTGTTTGTGTCTGTAAAGACTCCTCTATGTTAACGAGTGTTTTCCTTTTCAGTGTAAACAGCTTTTGAATGTGTCAGAGAAAAGGTCAGAGATTAAAAAGGATTCTTTAGGATTCAGGAAAGAGGTTTATGTTCCCCTTTTTGAGAGCCAGTAACACATATAATGCAACAGTGTCTCCAGAAACACTCATCCCAGCCTACCCTTCACTGCTCACAGCATGCAGTTACTCCTTCTGCTCTGAGTCCTCATCATTGACCTCCTATTAACCCTTGTAGTGACCCAGAGATATTTGCAATAAAGACACAGGATTGAGGGGTTCCTGAGTCTCAGGAGACCCAGAATCACTTCTAACAGACCAGAGGGAATTTTGAATCACAACCAAAAGAAGGGAGCTTTGGAGACCTCCCCTCCTCGAGTTGTTAACGGTGTTTCCTTGTGTGGCACAAATAGTGGCAACCATTGAAAGTGGCTGTTTCATCAAGAACCTATTAGGAATTCATCTCAGTCTCTATCGGCATTTACCAGACATTTAACCTTTAAGAAAGTGCTGCCTAAGTGTGACATCATAAGGGGCTCCATGCTCTTGAAGTGCTGTAAAAAGACTAATGGAGACAGCTCTGTTACTTTCGCCAGCCTCGTTCAGTGCTTTCCCACTGGATAAAACACTTGACTTTTTCTCCCCTTAAGTCTGTAATGAAGACCAAATACCACTTCTTCCATTAATTAGCATGGCTAGAGAGTCAAAGAGTCCCTTTGATCCTTTGAACTGGTGCTAGCATTCAGAGCCCACTGCATCTAAGCCTCTAAGCCACTTGCAGTATCTATCCCTCTTCTTCTTTCCGTGCACAGCTTTTAGAAAAAGCTAATATTAGGTCAGGGGGTCAGAATCTGCTTCAGTCCTGCAGAATAGTGCACTCCAGAGTTCAGGCATATCACAACAACCAAAATATTATGTTACCTTATACAATATTATGTTACCTTATAGATTTCTCCCCCCATATGGCTTGCCCCCAAAGCCTCACGGGATAGGGCACCAGAAAGTTATGTCCAGATACTATCTGCCCTCACCATCCTTGCTGACTGTTTTATTTTACCAAAGTGTAGCCAACATGTCATCACTCAGTGAAATTCATGTAAAATCACGTAACTAGGGCGTACGTGAAACTGAAGTGGGGCAGGTCCTATCTAGAGCTGTGAATTTCACCGTGTGCACAATATTTTGTCAAATATTAATGGACTCTTCCCAAGCACTACTTTATCTCACCCGATCATCACAGGTCAATGCAGGTAAATCACAGAGCACGACTCGAAGAGCATCAGATTTGGACTTCGTTGAGACAACAGGGGGAGTGAGTTATGGAGCTGATGACTTTTCACTGTGATTACCCTCCATTCAGTCTTCCAGAATTCAGACAGAAGCAGTGTTAACAGATGTGCCCCTGCAGATTTCATCTGCCATGACAGTGCACACAGCAGGAGAGAGATGGTTTCTAAAGTTGCCAGAAACCATGCCATGTAAGGTTTTATACATCTAAATCAACACTTGGAATTGCCTCTAGTGCAGGCTATGGAGAACAGATATAATATATTTCTCCCAACTAACACAGCTACACTAGCCAAAGATTCCAAATATTTTTCAAGAACGTGTCTTGAAGAGTACTTGGCAAGAATTTGATTGTGGTGATGAGCAGAGCTGGTCAGGAAATATTCACACAGTATTTTTTCTGTTTCTTGATGATTTTTTTTTTTTTTTTTTTTTTTTGGTGACCTGCTCCAGTAATGAAATCAGCAGGGAAAAGTCTGCAAACTCCCAGCCAAAATGGAGATAAAACAAAAGTGCTCTGGCCATACACACTCTCAGAGTATGCAAGAAAATCTAGAACCTTAGAAGAACCCCAGATTATAAACCTCTCAGACAAAACTCTAAGCAGATGAGAAAGGGATAGAAGAACATTTTCAATTCCTCTAGGGCTATGTCCACACTAGAAAAAGTTAGGTCGACTTTGTTAAGTCAACTGAATAAGGTTGACTTTAAGTAGACTTAAACCCGACCTTATTAAGTCGACTTAACAAAGTGAACTAAGCCGACTTAGTCCACTTTGTTAAGTCTACCTAACCGCTGTTAAGTCAACTTAATAAAGTTGACTTAAGAGTTACTCCCCATCCACACCATCCTTAAGTCAACTTAAGGAGTCAATTTAAGGCTTAAGTCAACCTAATGGGCGGTTCTTATTAAGTCGACTTAAGCTTTCATTAAGTCAAATTTAAGGAATTTCTTAAATCGACTTAATGTGATGTAGACAGGGAGAAATTTAGGTCGACTTAAGGGTCCTTAAGTCAACCTAAATTGTTAGTATAGACATAGCCTAGGAGATCCATGGAACTGGCACATCCTGGTATTCAACCTCTCCAAGGTGGTGTAGAGGACAGCTGAGTTTTCCGAAAGCTCAGGAGATAGAGGGAAAGAATGGGAGGCTATGCTAGTAGAGATTATGTGAAGATGGTAATGGGGATGTCTGGAGTAAGGGAGAAGCCCAAGGTCAAGTTAAATTAATGTTCTTCAAACTCAAAGCTCTGTTTTAAGCAGAGCTATAAGGTTTAGTTTTTGACTCATAATATAACTCACATGTTTTGAATTAAAAGTTAACACTTGCAAAACTACATATGCAAACCAGACCCTACATCTCTGGGTCCAGCCCTTCTAATCTAACTAGGCTCCTACTCCTTTACATGAAGCTCAAATAGCTTATTTCTGAGAAATCATCTCTCAAACCCAAAATGAAGAGATTTGTCCAGCTCTATTAAGGAAACATGTCAGTCCTAGGTTTCCAAAAGAGAGAGAGAATACGAAAATAAGACTTTATAAATTATGAAATGCAAGTTGACAGTGTGTCATAAATATGACGCTTACCTCCTCTACCACTCTTGAATCTGAAAAGTCATACTTTTAAAAAAAATGATAAAAACTACAGATTCAGCAAACTGAAAAATAATGGGCAAGTTTTGCTGACCAGGGAATAGTCTGCAATTTAATTCTTTTTTTTTTCTTTTTAAACATTTACTGTATATTTTTCCATCCAGCTATTACTTATGTTAACAGAAAAGTCCATTCCCCCTTCCCCTCCTCCCCCCCAGATAGGTCCCATTATGGACAATGTGAATATCACAGTGAAATATTCTCTTATACTTGTGGATGCCCAGTGAACCCATTTAAGGTCCCTGAGGAAAATCCCCTCCATCCACCACCCACACAAAGAAATGTGTTATGTGGTCTACCTTCTTTTCTTTTTGTGTTTAGTCTCATCTCTGTAGAATCACTGCATGTGATAGTTCACCTGAGCATACAATCAGAGATTTAGTGACAGATAGATTTAAAAGAGGAGGGTTTTTTTGGGGCGGGTTGTTTGTTTTAAAATCTATCTAAGGGAGGAAACATAAATACGCACACTACAAAGGAAAGGGTGGGTATTTTGATGAAGGCATTGGAGTTAAACTCAGGGACTTCCGAGTTCAGTTCCTATCTCTAGTACAGACTTTCTGTCTGACCTTAGGCGAGTCGATTAGAGCCAGATTTTTAAAGGAATTTAGGTACCTAATGATGCACACAAGGAAAATTTCAATTTTGTCAAAAAAATTAATTTTCTGTTTTGGAAATTGAAATGATGGTTTCCCAGTTGTCCCTTTGGAAGGCTCATCACTTGCATTTTCTGCCTAGAGGAAGGAAAGTAATATTGACAAGTGCCCTGCCTGCAGGCAGCCAGGGAATGCAGTCTGTGCTGGTGGGGGAGGCAGGAGACAGAAACCTTGGGTGCTCAGCCTCTGGCTGCCTGCCTGGAAGGCTCTTGTCACTTTCATTTTTTGATTGCAGGGCAAAAGTGACATGGACAAGAACTTTCCAGGAGGGTTCCCTTTTTGGTGTTGGTTTTCCCAAAATGATCTTTTTCTGCAAATCTTTCTCATAAAAGATTCACATTTTGGACTTTTCATCCTGATTTGGATGATTTG
>ML685765.1:25496535-25630417 GCA_007922175.1 Pelusios castaneus
CCCCCCCCCCCCCCCCCCCAAAAAAAAAAAAAAAAAAAAACCACAATTCTTTTTTGTAGGAAGGGATTTCCATTTTCCAGCCACTTCTAGTTTTCAGTAAAGTCTAATGTTGATTTTTTATTGATCTAAAATGGTTGCACCACTATGATTTGTTCCCTCATATTTTTCTTTAATTTTTAACCCAAGCCTTAGGACATAAGAACAGCCATAGTGAGTCAGACCAATGATCCATCTAGCCCAATATTCTGTCCAGCGGCCAATGGCAGATGCTTCAGAGTGAATGAATAGAACAGGTGATCATCAAGGGATCCCTTGGGAAACAAATTTCTTTGCCAAATAGCTACATTTGATAAATATGACGTCCCCTTTAGGAGGGTTACATCACTGGCTGACCCCTTAGGAAGGCCTGTTTACAAAGACTCCTCCTTTTTGCAGATACAAGTTCATATGACTATCTGCATGTGACCTAGCACAGTGCATGGTGTGTTATGTAGCTTAGTTCAGTTCATAATTGTCTTATACAGACTCACAAGACTCAAAGGAAATGAAAAGTAGTAGGAGCTGAATTAACTTATCTCCATCAACTCCAATGGAGCTGTATCAGTTTACATCAGCATAGACTATGGCCCTGTATATTTATGATGCATTCGTGGACCACTGTGGCAAAACCACACAAGAGGCTTCACCTTCCACCTCAGCACTTAGCAAAAGTGGTTCTGATTGTTCACGTAAAGGGATGCCGTGTTGGGGAAGGGCAGGGGAGATCAGGAGGAAAGTGGGCACATAGTTCACAAAGAGCGGGGGGGGGGAGAGGAAAATGTACATATAGTTCACAAATGGGCATACAGTTCACAAAGTAGTGAGTGACTGACTCAATGCACAAAATCTATCCTCATAATCTAATGGTGCACATTTATGCTTTATCCGTTATACTCCCAGCAATATCCATTAAAACACAGGTGACATGGCCAGCAATCACTGCAACAGAAGATTCCCTTCCCTCAGCTCCACTGCACTGCCATGTGGTTTCACCTGAGCAAAGCCCTTTTCCTTCCGCTCTACTCTACCTCCCTCCCCCCCTCCCCCCAAATTGGACCCCGGGGGAGTTTTCATTTTGTCATATGCAGTTTTCACATTCAGTGGTCTACTGCAGATTTCAGTACTGGATAATTCAAGGCTGTGCAAGCATCACATGAGTCCAAACAGACCATAGAAGAGGAAAATAATTCAGGTTAGGCTAATGGTTTGGGAGCGGGAATCAGGAACCTCTAAATCTTAATCCCGATTCTGGCATTGACACCTCAAGGTAGGGCTACCCTATAGCTGTTACAGTGGCCCAGCAACGGTGATGGTGTATCATCATAGCATTGATGCTTTCTCCATCTATGGAAGGGGTTTCTTTTCTATCTATTTAGTTAATCCACTTCTCAGGGAAGCGATAGCTAAATCAATGGCAGAATTCTTCCATCGATCCAGCTGTGTCTATGCTGGGGGGGTTAGATCAACCAAACTACGGTACCCAATGTGCACAACTTTTCATTTCCCTGAATGATGTAGCAAAGTCAATCTAATTCTGAAGTCTAAACCAGGTCTCAGTGTCCTTTTGCAAATCATGTAACTTATCTATTTCTCCTTGTGGAAAAGTTCTAAGGAGTGCCATTCAGTACCTTTTCTTTTCTTTTCTTTTCTTTTCTTTTCTTTTCTTTTCCACAATGCAATAGATTTTAACAGAGAATTGTGCCTGCTGCAGAGTTCTATCACAAGATTAAAAACACTTATAGAAGTTATGCACTTGCATTGAGTCCAAAAGGGACCATTTTGTATGATCTAATTTGCCCTCTTGTGTAACTCAGTCCATGGAACTAGAGCTGGGTAAAAATTTTGGATAAAACTTTTTTTTTTTTCCCACTTAAAAGATACAGATGCAGATCAACCAAAGAATCTTCTGAATTGACGATGAATTTGCCAGATTGTTTTGGTTAAACTCGTCTGTCCAATACCAGAAAAATTTGAAACAAAATGGTCTGACTTTTTACTTTGAATTTTACTTCATTTTTTTAAAAGGTAAAAAGACTTTGGATTGAATGAAACAGTTTGTTTCATTATCAAACTGACCCCCCCCCACACACACACACACACACCAGTTCAGCTACCAAACCAAAAAGAAAATCAGTTATTCATACAAGTCAGCATATAACTTCAGCTAATAGTTTTTGCCCTTATCTCAGGAAACTGAGGAGGAACAACAACAGAGGAGTCGAATCATCCGTCTTTCAGTTGGTAACTGAATTCGCTAGCTCATTCTGTTACTGAGACACCTTATAGAACAGTCTATAAACATAGAAATAACAGAATGAATACACTCTCTGTTGAATGCTATAAGATTTGACAATGAGATCAGTTGTTTTTTCATTTAGTTCCCCACCCCATCTATCCCTTAGGATGTGGGGTGCAAAAGTGTCATGTGTTGTCCTCCCACTCCTAGAACCACTTGATGACACCACTATTGCTCCCCCTATTCAGGTTACAGAACCCTTCTGTTTTTTTCTCAGCTTAAAAAATAGCAGCTAAGCACAGGAGAGTTTTAACTACATCATCTACACCATTAGACTACAGTGGATCTTTACCTCCTAACGCTGGAAAAAAATCACCTAGTATTCCAGTTTGCTAGATTTAGGGTTGACAGAGAAGCTCAGTGTGGTCAAATGAAAACACCAGGATCTGAGTTAAATTTCAGATTTAACAACCATCAGGAATCCTGGATGTAAAAAAGTTTGTGTTTGGGCCATAGGAATCCAGCACAAATCCCAAAGGATAAACAAATGGCTTTTAAAAGCAACTTGATAAGTGAGTTCAGTTTTCCTGCATTTGCTACAAGTCTTGGATGGTGGTGCATTTAACCAACAAGACAGATTGCAGCAGCCGTTGCTCCGATCAGCTGCTGTCAGCCAATGGATGAATGAAGAGGGGTCAGGATGGGGGTTGGGTAAAGTGTTTGGAAAATATAGTTACACCCTTCCCCCTCCAAACCAACACCAAAAACATCCATGCTTGGATATTTAACCATCAACGATTCTCAGTTAAGCTCTCACCATAGAGATGGGAGGGGGAAGGAGAAAGTATTACAATGAAAATTGATTTCATTCCAGGTAATGTTTCTTTCTAGTGTCTGGTCCCTACAAACAATTTGTTCCTTTCAGAAGGCAACAGATTAGGGAAGTACTTGGTTAAGGGGCAGTAGAGGGCACTCCAGACCAGATCAGGTTAAGTTTTGGTCACTTTATCTCCTGTTGACGTAAAGATCCGAGGCCGGGGCCCAGGGTTTTCCTGCAGAAATGTGTTTACAAGCAGGTCAAGGACTTGCAGACAGATAACCATTAGCAAAACAACTTTTCTATTGACAAAAGAGCAAAGAATGGTGTATTTGCAGATGAATTATCTTGTTCCTTTTTAAAAAAGTCAAATAAAAATGCTGAATCCTACCTTCTTCTCACAACTAGTTAGCATTTAAGAAAAGTTACTGTCTGTCAACTTGCAAAATTACACTGAGCACTTGTGCCAAGTTTCAGTGCTCGGTAATAAATCTATGCTTGAATTTATTACTGGTCAGCTAGTGTTTGGGACTTGTTAACAGATCTGTTAACTTAGATTCTGCTTGCAAATTATAAATACGTTTCTAGCTATAGTGGTGTATAATGTTTAGCATGGAAAATTCACCTGGTGTCAGGTTTCATTCCCAGTGCCCAAACTCAGATAGGTTCATCAAAAGGTTTTGCTAAAGTTCAGGAACCATTCAAGCAAACCTGGGCCAATTTATGGTTTTGTTCATAAAGCATAGGAGAATTGCAGTTTCAGTTCAAAACCAAGGAAAACTCGACAGATCAGACTGATTTTTGTTTTGTAACTTGGTGTCTGTTGAAGCCCCATCACTCAAAGCTAAAGTTTGGTAGGTAGAAACAAACAAATCCCCAAAGCCCTTACAAAATAAGAACACTAAGTTTTCCATAGGTTTCTTCCTAGCTTGTTATATTTGCAGAGAAGACATTAGTTCAAATCACTATGCACACAAAGTATCTTGGTCTAAAAAAAATTCTAAAAATGTTGCTCACATATAACTAACATTTGTTAACCAGTCATTCGGCATCAGAAGATAAGCACTGAGGGAAGTTGGTGCTCACAAATTCTTGTTTGATCTCACCATACAAGCCTGTATTGCAATGTGTGTGCAGTCTGTGATCTCTGAATTAGGACCTTAATTTAAGACGTTTTGGATCTTAAATGTGACAGAAGGCATGTGTTAGCAAAAAACCCAAAGTATGTGAACATAGGAAAATCAGGATGTTTCGTACCTAATAATAAATAAAGCAAAATAAAATGAGATCGCCTATATGGAACGAGTGGAAAACAATACATTCATCTTAAAGTCCAACACTTTGTGAAGACGAAATTGGTGTTGCAAAATGAACCTGTGCATCTGAACTGTCCATTCGGGCGGGGGAAATCCTTGGAGTACGAGTGTCTGTACGTGTGCATGAGTGTTTTTACAAATGAGGAGAATACAAAATAATTTTCCGGTCCAGACCAGAAACTGAGATGAATGCAATCATGGGACATCGTGAGCAGTCTCATTAAAAGGGTGAGTCTCAGTTTTCTCTTTAGTCCCTTTTTTGTTCTTTAGCACCCTCCCCCTCTCTCACACACACCAAACTGTTTTTTTGCATCAGCGAAGGGTCACAGGGGTGTTTGCAAGCCTCTCTCCATAGAAGACCGACAATGTGCCATGTGCAGGCTTAACAATGAAGTGCCATTCAAAATCTCTCCCTTCAGATTGTCCCTTCCTTTTAAAGAGACAGCCACTGTGAATGAAACTATTTTTTTTTTCCAAGGAAGGGCTAGCTTGTCTTTTATGAAGCAAGAAACAAAGGGCTATGCTACTGTGTACAGTAGAATCTAATATTAATCTAATATTACCTCATTAATTATCTAATTAGTCTATTATTACCTCCCTTAGCTCCATTAATACTATTAATAACTGAATAACGTTTGCTATCCCCTTTGCTTTTAAAGCAATCCTTCATGTAGGGAAATAATATAAATAAAGTCAGGTACTGTAAACTCTTCCTATTAAAATGGCATTTTCAAAGGCTTCATTTGTACACGGCTATGTCACTTAAAGTGGAAAAGTTTCTGTGTGAGTTCCCTTCCAAGCTGTTAAAGATTAGCTTGATGTAGATAAGACTATTCCCCAAACTCATTATCTGTCTTCAAAATGCACCTTAAGGACTACTTAATAAAGTCAAGGTTACATGAAGAGTATTTCAGTGAAAACCAGTGAATGACTATTAATAAATCTGCATTACAGATTGGTTATTTTGTCTCTGTCTTTCATCTGAACGATAGATGATCCTTCTGTTCTTTTTTAACAATAAGCATGTGTTGCTGCCTTTCACAGGTCACCAATGAATCAGAGGTAGCAGCAGTAGGAAAGAGCATTTCAACATGTTTACAATTAATGTGTTTGATACAATATACACTATTTTTCAAGGAAAAGGTCTTGTATCTGTGGCCGGTAGCAAACTGAGTCATGCTTTTTCCAGTCAGCTCAAGCGTATGTTAAAGCAATCACCATGCTACTTTTTATTTATTGCATTTTTATTCCTTGAGAAATTCTGCTTTCCTATTCATTTCTGTATTTCTGGGCACCCAGAACACATGATATTACTCTGGTGATCCACAGTGCCAAATATCAGTAATGAGAACCTAAGATTGAGAAGACAGAGTATTGAAATTTACCATTGATTGAATTATTAAAACTATTAGCCCTACGAAGAGGGGTTTGACTCCACTCCTGACCTCATCCTTGCAGAAACCTCACAGACTCCACTGGCTGTGCCCTCAGTGAAACTCTATTTCAATTCCCATTCACCAATATCACCACACTTCCCTGTGCTCCTGCTTATTTACAGTGTGCATGGAGTTTGGGACCTTCTCAGCAGGACCTCAAGAGAACAGAGGTCTCCCCGCTCTGATTCCCCTCTGTGACTAATGACTAAATCCATTTAGCTGGGCAACCCTTCCTTCCTGTGCCTCTTTTATCAGCCCTCAGATGATGGTGCCAATCAGGTTCTTACCCCACCCAGTCCACCAGTCTGATGAAATAATTACCACCAATCCGCTTCTCCTGGGGCACTAATTACTGTCTACGTGATCAGACTGCGAGCTCATCGGCTCTCCCTCTGCTCTATGTCACATCCTCTGCACTCTGTCGCTTCTTTTATTCGACAGTAGTGCCCATAACATTACAATATGTAAGAGCTGGCCCATTGCAGAAAAACAATGCAGTATCTTTTTTCCAAAGGCTTTATTAAATTCCATGGACAATTCACTCCAGACAAGATTCTACCACCCTAATTCTCACTGACTAGTGGCTTTCTCTATTAGTGGCCCCAGTGATGGTGCCTGAATCAGCATGGCACAATCGTGACTTCAGTTATTATTAGTAATGTCCTTTCATGTTCTCTGGATGTGGAGGACCAAATTATGCCCCAGGATGCCTTCTTGCAAAACTCATCTATGTTAAGCAGAGTAGGGAAAGCTTTAGGATTTTTTTTTAATTTGCCGTTTATATAGAATTCTGTACAGATGGGCATGCTTCATCCCCAAGGAACTTCCAACTGGTTGATTATCCAAACTTATTGAAGCCATTGGCTGGAAAATTGTTCTGGATGTCTAAAATGAACTGACTACACTTTGCTAGTAACTCCTGGCTTGAGTTAGGTGGGAATTGATGTGAAAATTGTTTCATTTTCTTTATGTAGTACTTATAATTTCCTCTGAAAGCAGGAAGAAGTGAGGCTACACTCAAATAGTTTAAGAAAAACAAACAGCGGAGCACATGTTTCTACACTTTGAAATTGCTTTTGGTTCGGTCTCATTCAAGCGGAGGGAGGATTGAGGGAAGGTCAGGTCAGTTTTTATTATACACAGAGCAGTTTGCTCAATCTGAAAATGTAATTGGTTACTTACTACTCAACCAATTTAGATCAATCTGCTCCATAGAGGTGTTTCCATATGTGTCACATTCCAGTTTCTCTTCTACAGATGGACCCAGATCCAAATATCTCTGAACTCCAAGAAAGGTCAGGGAGTCCTCTTGCAACAGATCAATAACCTCTCCTTCTTCCTCTCCCCCTCCCAGTTTGAAACCCCCTGAACTTCACTTAGGTTTTAAGTTCTTTGGGCCAGGGACTGTCTTTTTATTATGTGTACATACAGCACCTAGCACAATGAGGTCTCCCTGTTCCTTAATGTGGTTTCTGAGTGGTGCTGTACTAAAATAAAATAATAAATAACTACTGTGTGAAAGCTATATTCTGTTTACAGATCATGACATAAAAGCAAATATTCTGGCATGAGTTCTTCTCTAGTTTACAAGTAGACAGTTTTGGCATATACCCTAGAAAATTTAGCAGTTGGAAATGGAGTCAAAATGGAAAGATTAATCTGATTCCCAAAGCTTAAAGATGTGGAAGAAGCGGACTCAGATCCAAACTGTTTCTCATTTTAGCTTTGCTTTTGCTAAACTAAAACTTGCCCCAAATGGCAGTGCCAAAGCAGTGGGAGTGGTCCTGCTTTTAGCAGGGGGTTGGACTAAATGACCTCATGAGGTCTCTTCCAGCCCTAAGATTCTATGGGTGCGTCTACACTTGTAAATTAAGTCGACTTAATTTTACTCTGCGTCTACACTACAATTTCCTTAAGCCGATTTAAGCTGTTTCTTAAGTCGACTTAAGCTGTTGCTTAAGTCGACTTAAGGAAATTTTACGTCGACTTTATAAAACCTAGTTTAAAGTCAACTTTACTGGCTAAATCGACTTTATTAAGTCGACTTAGCCAGTGTGGATGCAGATAAGCCCTAAGTTGACTTTAAGTCTACTTAAAGGGCCCCCAGGGCTCTCCCACTGACCTCCCTGCGAGGGTGGCTGTACAGCCAGAACCTGGCATGCCCACCCACAGGGCAGGACACAGCCCTGCCCACCCTGCTCCTATACCCTGTCCCTGTCCTGCTGAGCCCCCATTGTACCCTGGTACAATGGGGCAAATGCTGAGCCCCCTGGCACTTTGAAAGGGGTGCCCCCCTCCCACCATGGACCAGTCCCAGGTCCATCTAGCCCAGGGGTCTGCAACCCAAAAGATAAGAGGAGCCATTTTTGAAAATTCCTTCAACAACAAAGTGTTTTGAGAGCCACAATGGGTGTAGCCTCCTGGTGGGAGGTGCACGAAGGTGAGCCAGGATTTCTGCTGCAGGGTCCCCTTATGCGGGGGGGGGGGAAGCCTGGAGCTTGGCATGGGCTGCCCGTGGGGTCCCTGGTGGCTGGAGGAAGCCCAGAGCCAGGCATGGGCCTCCTGCAGGGTACCCCGGTGGTTGGGGAAGCCCAGAGCCGCAAGGGGGCAGCCAAAGAGCCGCATGTGGCTCCAGAGCCCCTAGAAGTTGACTTAGGCATCCAGTGTGGACGCTCTAAGTCGATTTGGCAAGGTCGACTTTAAGTCGACCTAATTTTATAGTGCGGACATGCTAAGTGGACTTATTTGGCCAAGTGTAGATATAGCCTATGATTCTATGAAATCCCAAATCCCCTAGTTTTGTCCATCCCTTTTGGTAGCAGAAATACAGATACAAATTTGGCTGGTTCCATACCTGTCATTATTATTTGTATTATCACTTGTCACCCAAGTGACATTATATGCTAGGAGAAACAGAGGAAGGCATTTAATTGACCCTCTTTGCCTGATGAAAGAATTAAAACAAAACTTGGTTGGAAGAAGGTGTTAATCCCTAAAGGATGTAGGGAGGGATCATTTCAAAAGCACCAAGAACTGGCCTAATTCTCTTCTCACCGAAGACATGTGAGGTTTACTACTGATTTCAGTAAAAGCAGAGTTAGGCCAACATTGAAAGTGTTTGAAAGTCCCACTCTAAAATTTTAATTGTAGGTAGAGGAAGAAAACAGACCAGAAATCCCACACTGTCATCACTTTTAATATAAATTTCTCATCTCCCTAGTTTGTCCAAAATTTACACTGCTCAGAGTAAATTAGGCGGTTGACGGAAAAGTGATTTGCTAGTTACCCGTGAGATGGCACTTTAGAAATGGAGGTTTAGGGGCAGAGGGAAGGCATATGATAAAGAGTAGTGTGCTTTGAAAGGTCCAGGCACTGCTACAAGAAATGGCATTACCTCACACTTGTCAAGACTCAGAAGTTTTATTACCAAGGAATTTCACTTTTGCCTCTTATTCTTAACACAGTGACCAGCACTGGAACTGAGAAGATTTGCTGATCTAATATAGATACTGATTTCGTAGGTTTGTTCAGATTTATACAGACAGCACCTTGGGATCAGGAATTACATTTAAAATGTAATAAAATGTTCTTGTGCACTTTTACTTCCAAATGCTGTACTTAAAAAAGTAAACATCAAATAATCTCAGATATCTTTCAAGAAAATGTTGACATAGCTCAAGGAGCTCATACGGATCACTGAGTAGTTTTCTAAGTAAACTTAATAAACTCATTTTCTTATTCTGTAACTGTGCCATGAAGTGTCACATCACTGGGCTGGAGGGAAACTAAGCCACATAGGTTTGTTTAAATATATATTTTAAAAACCTATTTTATATATTCACGGGCAATATAAAGTTCTATGTATGTATGTATATAGCTACAGTATCTGTATCACATTTTGATTGTTTTACTGTCATTTAGTGCCAAGCTTTAGTCACGTGACTATGCATTAACTTGTTAATAATTTGGCATATTGTAAAAAATCACTCATTAATTAGTATATCAAATTATTGACATTACCATAGTGGCTAGTCATGGACCAGGATCCCATTGTGCTAGGTGCTGTACAAACATGACAGAACTTGGTCCCTGATTGTAGGGTGAAATTTTGATCCAACTGAAGTTAAGGGCAAAACTCCAATGATTTCAGTGGGTCTGGTCTTGATGAGAGAAGCTGAGCCTGAGTCTGTCTTCAGTTCTTCTATGGAGCCCATCATTGCAGTATCTAAGCATCACCAAGGCAAATTAGATACCTCAGCCCAAGTAAACAGACCTCAAAAATTCACTGGATGCAATAGCCTGTGAAGTGGCTATAGGCTTGTCCTGTCACTAAGGCGGATTTCTTTCCATAAAGGACCCCTGGAAAAACTCTCATTAACCCCAACAAGCTTGAATCATAACCAAAATGCTTAGCAAAGGAATGAAGTCTGTGAAGTCCTTATGCACAGAAAAATTTCAGTGCATAAGAAAATTCAGAAGATTATAGAGCAAACCTTGTCTGTCTCTAAGAGCAATAGAAGAGAAACAACACTTTCCATTGTGTGTATTGCCCAAATGTTGGGGAACATAGCACAAACACAGGATCATCCAAACCAATCAGAAGGGGCCATATCCTTGCATAATTCAAGATACACTAGGCACAGAACTCAAAAATGGGCATGACTCTAAGTCAGCTGCTTCTAGGCTATGTCTACACTGGCAATTTAAGTCGACTTAAGGAGGCTTAAGTCGACTTAAATTAAGCCACGTCCACACTAGCCTTTCATTTAGTTGGCTTAAGAAATTCCTTAAGTCAACTTAATGAAAGCTTAAGTCAACTTTGTTAGTACCACTCATTAAGTCAATTTAACTCCTTAAGTCGACTTAAGGATGGTGTGAACATGGAGTAACCCTTAAGCCGACTTTAATAAGGTCGACTTTAAGTCGACTTTAATAAGGTCGACTTTAAGTCGACTTAAAGTTGACCTTATTAAAGTCGACTTAGCAAAGTTGACTTAACTTTTCTAGTGTAGACATAGCCCTAGATCCTGAGGCTTATTCAGCCTCCAACGTTGCTTAGAGCAGCCTAAGGACTGTTCTAAATTACACTGGTCCCAGCCATATACCTTGCTGTCCCAACACACCGTGTATGTATGGGGATTGGGGTGTATAGAACTATGTTGTGTACATGCTACTCAAGGAGTTTCCTGCTTTGGTCTATGTTAGAGTTATCTTGCTTTCTAAGCTTCCTTGGCAGTGCAAAGCAGTCCGGCAGATAGCTCAGGATCTGACCCTATTTGTTTGCTGTTGTCTTGAAAACTGATGCACACCAACGAGAGAACTCAAAAATCAAACAAAAGATTTGTGAGCATACTTTCTAGAAATAAAAATGTCAGGAACTGTAGATGGCACATAAACAACTGCTTTAGGGAAAGCTGTATGACTGACCCCACTTTTATATATATCTGTGAAATATATGAAGAGAAAAGAAACAGTACAATAAACTAAATAGTGCCTGATATTTAAAAGCTGAAGGCTAAAAATTGAGGAAGGAAAAGGTACCTTGACTGCGAACATTAGCTTCTGCCATTGCAGTAGCGGCAGTAACATTCCTGCATCAGGGAAATATTTGTATCTTTATTATCCTGCAAAACATTTTCATACAATTAAAGTGGGCATCCACACTTACTGATAACACTGAATATGGTGTTTTCCTGCAACTAGAGTGTAAATATGTATCATTGGCCTGTAAGTGTCTCCCCCAATAAATATTAATAACAGTGCTCTGAATAGATGAAAAGCTAGAGAAGTACCAAGTGTTCTTTAAAAAAAAAAAAAAAACAAAACAAATTGGTAGGAATGATCTTCCCATTCTATGAGAATTTTTAAGATTTCAAAATATGGTTCCCATTTCAAAATTCCACCCCCCCCCCCACCTCCCATTTTCTCCCTAAAAGTGAATATGTAAAAAATGATTCTTTCCCATAACAAGATTCAGTTGCAATGAACCGGTATTTTCTGCAGAAACGGACAATTTTCTTGAAGAATTCCTGATCAGCTCTGATAATAAATAAAGATTTGCTTTCTTTCTACTACCTTTCTTCTGAGGATCTTAAAGCACATTAGAAAGAATAGTCAAGATTCTCCATCCTGGCTGTTTGGCACTGTCTCCATAGCACAAAGTGGCTGGAAAGTTGCACTAGAAAAGGCTAGTTAAGGGTTCACTTAAGAAAGCTTGCTGCATTTTCCATAACCATATAGGGAGCAGTGTCCAGTGAGGAAAGGTAACGTAAAATATTGACCTCTGGGTAGTGTAGCGGTCCCTGTGGGTGACATATAGCTAATTTGCACCTCCCACACACACAGTTATGCTGAATGTAAATTATTATACATATTTTGCAGATGGGGAAACTGAGACAAAGGGAAGTAAAGTTATACCCAAGATCACAATGCAGCATTTCAATAACGTTTGGAAATAGGGCTGAAACATCCCCATTCTTACTAAAAATGATGTGTCCTTATTGCACTTCTCCATGCTGCATGATTGTTTACGCATTTATTTCCCCTTTTCATCCTTCCAACTCCCTTGTCTGTTTGTGTTAATAAAATGTGAGGAAATCTTCATCTTTCCTGCCAACACGCCATTTTGCCATACTGAATTGAGAAACGAGTTGGTAGAGACTTTTATGCTCATTCACTTAGATTGTTAGCCTTTCACTCTGAGGACTGAATTTAAATAAATGGAGACTCGGGAAAGTCAGACAGACATGAATTCCATACAGAACATTAAAGTATACATTCTCCTCCTTACCAAGCTCCGCTTTTCTGTCCAAGTTAAGTAATAACTTTGGAATATATAATAAATCTAACTAGGACCTGCAGAAAGCACTTGGTTTGTCTCCCTTAATTGGGGAATTTAGCATGGTGAAGATGATGGTAAATTATCAACAAAGCCATTAAATTAGAAATGGGATTCTCCAAATGAAGAAGGTGTACATAGAATCTGGTTCTTTTCAAAATTTCAAACCAAATTATTTGGACAAAGGGAAACTGTACCTAAAAAACATATAAACCGACACTCTAGATCTTGCTTATGCTAAGCTGAATTCAAAGTGGTCTTGTTTTCCTTCCAGAAAGAAAGAGAAAGAAAGCAAGTGTGTGTGTGTGTGTGTCTTTTAATCATGTTTTCCCTCAACTACTGATTAGAAAAATTCTGTTGGCACTGGTTGTTTGAGGACTGCCTAAATCAGTTTCTGCCAGCAGGGGTCACTGAGATGCATTCATAGCTAAATAATGCATGTGAAAAGAGTACTGGGGCAAACACAGTGGAAAAAAAGATATAAGGAGAAAATATTTAATAAGTTTCTCCCTCCCACTTCCTTTGAAATGTGGTGTGTGTGGTTAAAGTCTAAATGGAAGCCTTTTGTATTGTTGTAGAACCCTTTTTCACATCTAATCTATAGCATAGAACACTTGATCTCATGTCTCACATTATTATCCTCTAAAATAATGTAGATTGCAATCTAGCACTGGGATTAAAAACACATAAAACCTTCCAAAACATTTGTTAAGACTTCCCGTATACTTTCAGATGTTAAACCCAGAAGCAAAAAAGTACTGAACTGTGGCACATACGCTAATGGATATCGAGGCTATATCATGCAAACCCAACTTCCAAAAGCCTTCTAACGTGAATACATATAAAAGAATAACTCAGAACTGACATTTTTTATCAACAGGCTGCTTTTGCTGAAAGTTCTGTCTAATGCCATCTTTAAATGATACAAGCCTGAATCACTAATGCAGAAACTATACTGGTAATTATAAATTTGTGAAACTTTAGTGATTCAGTCACAGCTGCAAATATATATTGGTAGCTTGAATACAACCAATAATCACTGAATAACTCACCGTATGACCCCATCGTACATAACAAATGAGATTTTTATTTACCAGGCTATTTGGAAATCCATTTTTGTTACTGTTCATCCAGCTGTAAGCTTGACAAAATATGTTCTCTGAAACGTTTCTGTGAAGAGGCTGAAAGAAACTAAATGTTATTAGAAGGTAAATGCATGTACATTATCATATATTTTATACTACCTATATAATTGTCATTCACAAAAAAAATATGTGGGAAAAACAAATAAAAATCAAAATATTTCATCAATGGGCTTCCATAATTATTGAGCCAGTTTTTTTTTCAGTTGGTATAAGTTAGTGAAGCTCCACTGATGTCAATGGAGCAAGACCAGTTTACCCCAGGTGAGGATCTCTGACCCATTGCTGGGATAATGAAGCACATGGCCATTCTGTTCAGAACTGAACAAAACCTCTGGGTTTCACTTTGCCTATCTTTAAAGGTCCAATGGTGAAAAGCAATGGAGATACTAAACCCTGAATAGGGATTTCTGGCCTGAGCCCTGAGTGGCAAAGCGATAAATTTATGATATTTTTGTAAAATGCAGTATTTTCCACTGCAAATATTTGTACATTTTGTCATTAAATTGAGTAACTTTGCCATTAATACACTTACATTCACTGTCATTTTTAAAAATGTCTTTGCTTATAAGGTGATATTATTTCTTAAATTTTCATCTGAATGGCATAGAACTAAATTTTAATTGCTTTTTGTGGGGAAAAAAATACAGGTATGTCAAATAATAGCTGTCAGGACAATAGCTAGCCTTTAAAATATGATGCAGCATGGCAGAGCAAAAGCCATTAAAGCTTTCTGGGTGTTGGCTCTTTAAAGCCCAAGGGTTCATCTTGAAGTTGGTCACTGAGGTTTGGGTAATAAGCTTAGAGGGACTTCACGGAAGTTAGTAGACCTTATATCTGCTTTCTGAACATGAATAATACTTCCTGGCCTTCACCCAAAGCCCTGGGACATCAACAGACCTTTTTCCCTGATCTTCAGTGAACCTTGGAATAAGCCTGACATATTATTAAGTATAATATGTGCATAATTTAAAGATATGCCAAACCAGCTTACTTATTCTGAACTTCCCTGAACCTAGGGAGAATTAGTTCTGTTATATACAGACCCCAACAGATGATGCAATACAACCCTGTTACCATAATGGAAGACACAGAACGTGTACAGCTAAACTCTGGGGAAGTATGTGTTAGAAGCTGGTTGCAAACTATGACACACATTCATCTGCAAGCAAACCTTGATTTAAAAAAGATGAGAAGTGCCTCCTTTTCCAAAGAAAAATGTGGAAAAGCAGATCAGGCAACATAGTTTAATTTCCAGAAAATTCCTCTCCAGCATACTGTTCCTGAAAAGCTCTTCCCCTTATTTTACTGGGTTTTGTAATATTCTTGCACTGTACTTTTATTTTATTTAATAATTTATTTATTTTTATACCAAAGTACTTAAGAGTGCAGTAGCTTTTGAGAAACCCTTTCTCTTGCTTGTTCTTTATTTGGTTTCATTTGATAGTTATGAACTGTGGCTAAAGAATAAATGTGGCTTTTCTGTGCCTCTCACCTGAGTTATTTATGTCTGATCTGGTAAAAGACCACTGACTTTGGAAAGTTTGATTGAGGCTGGGATGATATGGCAGTTTGAGGCCACCTGAATTCTGAGTCTAATATACTCTCTCACTCTTTCTTGTGTGTGTGAGTGCATGTGTGTGTGCATAAACCAATCTGTAGTATGCGTTAGCACACTCCCTAACCTGAGCTCACAGTAGTGGAATACCTTATTGTATGTGTTAACACATGGGAAAGGCTTTCTACCATCAGATCCACAGCAGGAATGTTTTTTTCCTCCTCCTTCCACACATGGAGATCTGACTTTTAAAGGTGACAACTTTTTTTATGAATATAATTTTGCCTAAGAACTGAACATTTAAAGTGTGGGGGGAAAAACTCCTTATCTAGCTAGCTAGCTAGCTCATTTCATTTCATTTCATTTGCACATATTTTGGCTTCCCTTTAATTAAATTGTTAAAGTACCTGCTGAATGCTGATCATTTACATTTATTTTACTCTGTAGAAATGTTATAGACATTTAAAACTTCCTATATACATCTCCCAGAAGAAGGAAAGGTGGAATACAATGAAATGGTCTAGAATAGCTATCTGCTTGCCAAACAGTGCAATCTTTCTTATGGAGATTGTTCCAAGATGGATATAAACAGGTCTAACCTGAGCTTCTCTGAAGAAGAGGCTGACAAATATGTCATATTATGCATGAAGTTATTTTATGACAGAGGCAATTGTCCACTGGAGACTGAGCAGACACTGCTAAAATCATTTCACCTCAGGCTGCAAGCTGCATTCAAGCATCAGGACCAGAGAGGATTCTTCTCCTCAAACCACTGTTACCTTTTCAGGACCAGAATATTTATTTTCCCTTGCACTCTAAGTCAGTAGGGCAAAAGCATTGAGATGGCCTAGCTAGGTGGAACCATTTAGTTGTTGGAGGATTTAAATGAGTGCTATAGTGCACCTCTTTTCAGATACACATTCTTCAAAACAATTCCCTCCCAAAAACAAACTATATTCCAAGTTGTTCTCAAAACAAAACTATTTTTTCCCTACCACAATTTCAAATGGGGGTGCACAGATTGACACCATGACCACACTCTATTTGCAAGTGTCATAGGAAATGAAAAGAGGGTAGATAGCACAAGCTATTTAGAGAAGCCTGAATTCCCCCTTCTCTTGCCAGAGAATTGTGCCATGAATCAGACTATGTTTTTTAATATTTATAGTCCTGTGCTGGAATATGGGATATGAGCAAATCCAATGCAACCTAAATTTGAAGATTTCATTTGCATTAAAGGCCAATTTTTTTCAATTCATGGCCAGATGCTTGGCATCTATTGGGTTTGCATGCACACACACAATCAAATCCCTTGAGGATTCCCCATGTGTAGGGAAATCCCCAGGTGGTCTAAAGTTGTCATATCTGGATTTATGCTACTGACTCCTGCCCCCTGCCATAGTAGATATGCCAAGGAGAAGTGTAGCTGGAGAGCTGCACCCTGGTAGCCTAGCCTAACAGAGCATCCTCTAGCGGGCTATTTCAATTGGCACACAATAGAGCTGACTAGAGGCTTCTCTGACCTGCATCATCTCAATAGTAGAGATAATACAGAGTGGTTGACCAAACCCCAGTGGCCTTTTCAAGCATATTCTGCAACTGACAAAAGGAGATATACAACACAAATTTTCACATGACACTCATGTTTTCTTATAGCTTTGTGCATTTTGCATTTTCAAAACAACATAAATTAAAGCAGAAAAGAACATACACATTTACATAAAAGCAGGCATACTGGGTAAGACCAATGGTCCATCTAGCCTAGTATTCTGTCTTCTCTCAGTGGTCAATGCCAGATGCTTCAGAGGGATGAACAGAACAGGACAATTTATGGAGTGGTCCATCCCGTGGTATCTAGTCCCATCTTCTGGCAGTCAGCAGTTTAGGAACACCCAGAGCCTGGGGTTGTATTCGTGACCATCTTGGCTAATGTAATGCCAGGCATTTATACATCAATTCAAGCATTCAGCAACTGCATCATAGAAACAAAGAAACTGAAAGGGATCATGAGAGGTCATCAAATCCAGTCTCCTACACTCATGGCAGGACCAAGTACTCTCTTAAACCATTTCTGACAGGTGTTTGTCTAACCTGCTCTTAAAAACTTCCAATGATGGGGTTTCCACAACCTGCCTGGGCACCTTATTCCAGTGGTTAATCACCCTGACTATGTCTGCACTGGCAAGTTAGTTCGATTTAAGGAAGCTTAATTCAAACTAACTAAAGCCATGGCTACACTAGGCTTTAATTAGTTCGAATTAAGGACTTCCTTAATTCGAACTAATAAATTCAAATATGCTATTCGAACTGAGGGTTAATTCGAACTAGTTAGATCGAATTAACCAATGTGGCCATGTTAGTTCGAACTAATTGCTTAGTTTGAACTAACCATCCCATTGAACTCAATGCAATTCGCTAATTCGAACTAAGCAAGTGCCATGAATGTTAATTCTAACTTTAGTAATTGTAGACATAGCCCCTGAGAGCTAGGAATTGTTTCCTAATGTCCAACCTAAATCTCCTTGCTGTAATTTAAGCCCATTGTTTCTTGTCCTATCACCGGCGTTTAAGGAGAACAATTTTTCTCCTTCCTCCTTGGAACAACCATTTAGGTACTTGAAAACTGTTATCATGTCCCCTCTCAGTCTCCTCTTTTCCAGACTAAACAAACCCAGTTCTTTCAATCTTTCCTCATAAGTCAAGAGTTCCAGACCTTTAATCATTCTTGTTGTTCTTCTCTGGTCTTTCTCCATTTTGTGCTCATCTTTCCTGAAATGAGGTGCCCAGAACTGGACACAATACTCCAGCTGAGGCCTAATCAATGGAGTTGCACTGATTTTTGCCAGCAGGAGATCTGGCTCAAAAGACTAACCATCATAATCATCCCAACCCCAAATAATACTGAGAACTAACCCATTAAACATATACTTAATTTAGTTCAATATCAGACCTACCACCAGGCATTTTTGGACCCTAAAACCACAGGATTATGAGCCACAGATCCTTGTTAATACTACTGCTAGGCCCCTCTACAGAATTTTTTTTTTTGTGCTCCTTATTTATTACAGTTTTAATAGAAATTCAATGGAGGTCTTATCTGATGTTATTGGGTTTAGGTTCCATGGTTCTTGTTATATTCGACCAAATTCCCTTATCTTTTCATTGCTTGTGTTCTGTTATGCCAGAATCCAAGCAAACTGATATACTTATCTTCAGTTTTATAATAAAGGTTTAGCTTCCACAGGATGAGAGACAGAGAGAGAGGGAAGGGAAAGGAAAACTGCATGTAAGATAACAAAGACTATCAGGTTGTTTTGTAGTTAGCATAGAAACTTTAATGGCTAATCAAAATAATAGACACATAAGCAAACCTAAAGGGTCTAATAGTGTGTGTGCTAGGGAAAGTCTATACTGATGGCAGCAAAATCGTCACCATCAGTGCAATCTTCCAGGTTAGATTGAGCCATCTGTGTAGATGTGCTCAATCGAACACAGAACTGGAGATGTAATGTCGGTCGGCTTAGTGTGATGTGTAGGGAGCAGTTAAGAAGTCGGCGGGAGATACACAAGGTATTTTATGTACCTTGTGTATCTCCCGTTGACTGCTACTGAAAAGCTTGGCAAGCATAGACTAGGGCTGAGAGAGGATAAAATCCTTTGCTTACAGGTAACAGAAGGACACCTATTTACAGTAGTTAAGGATCTGCCCTGAGATTAGCATTATTTTGCTTCCATGAAAAGCATATTAACAAACCTGTGAAATAATGAAGGAGGACTTGCCCAACAAACTGGGCTAGTTCCTAAAGAAGAGGGAGAAAAACCTGACCGGTTTGTTCTTTAGACCGTATACTGCAACAAAATATCAAGTTCCTTCAGTTTAGGTGAGAGATGTTAGTGACTCTATAGCGAAGTCTCCCCGGCATTGAGCTGAAGAAGTTGTACCTCTAAAGCCATGAGCACTTCCCTTTCATGTCAGCAAATGAGCTATTTGCAATACCAGTTCCACATTCATTTGCAGCCTTGCCAAGTTCCAGCCAGAGACTGTCAACATTTCTGTGGCTTCTGATCTTACACAGCCATCAGTTTAAAACAATTTCCATGCACATTTATTCTGGTCTAGATATACACAGAGGGTCCCAAAGGTGAGAGGGTGCTTGCATTACTCTAATCCAGTTACTGCTGAGTTAAAATGCTTTCATTACCATTTCAAACCCCATGAGAGGTGAGACATGGTGAGATCAGGGCTTCTTATTATGTTTTAAAACCAAGCTGGCTGAAAGAAAGAATAGCAATATAGAATAAGCAATGTATTTGCATACTTCCCCTTCTACTTCTTTTTCCCCACCTTGCTGTATTCTGTTACTAAACACCTTTAAAGTCTCAGCTGTCCCATAGGTGTTTCATGCTACTTTGATAGATTTTCTAAAGGCTAAGTGGATTAAAAAAAAAAAAAGTTATCTATGTCAGGGGCTTGATGTTATGTGTATGTTCCATTCTGTTTTCCTTAAAGAAAACCATACATGGTGTAGGAGAATCAGTAAGGATAACTGAGAACTGATTCTGGTCTTCCAGAGCCTGAGCTCCGCCACAGATGAGACTCTTGGAGATTCTATAAAGTTTTTGTTTGTTTGTTTGTTTGTTTGTTTGTTTGTTTGTTTAAGGGATGTGTGTGTGACAGCTCCATCTGCGTGTCTTGCTTTGGTATGAACAAGGAAGTACTGGCACATTTCATTTGGAATCATGTTCTCATGAGACTTTTAGTTAGAGTCTTGTGAAGCCTTCTCAGTTTTCTTCATATCTGACTCTCGAAGAGAATAACTGGGTTTGACAGGTACATGCCCCTGTGCATGAGTTCCCACAGAATTATTGGGTGCTTAGAAACAGAAGTGTTACCAGTGGAGAAAATCACCCACAATATCTTCTTTATTCAGGAACCTTCAAAATCTTGCCAGGTTAGGAAAGGGTGAGCTCAGATGGGATGCTGATTCAGCACTTCACCACTTACAGCCTCTGTCTTACTAGGGAGACAAAATTTTCAGGCGATGTTGCATCATAGAACCTCAAGGGAAGTTACTGCTACCTACTCTTCCTTAGGGACCATCACTCATGCAGTCATCCCCCATCCCAAAAGTGTAGGTTGCAAACAGAGGCAACTTTTGGGGTAGGCAAAGCAGGTGCACTCCAAGGGCCCCAAGCAGTAAGGGGCCCCGTTGCCTGCTTCATCTACCCCCCAAATCATGTCTGCCTTGATCGGCAGTGGGAGAAAGAGCTGGCTCAGGGGGCCAGGGCTGTGTGGGGGGACCTGGGGCTGGAGGGGAGAGGGTCACAGAGGGGGGCCTCTTGAGCCTATAGGGGGCCCCACATGGGTATTCACCTCGGGCCCCCAATAACCAAAGACGGCCTCTGGTTGCGAACCACATGTCCTCCACTCCTAAATACAAATTTAGTTCTGAGAGTTCCCTTGTAGGTTATTCTCAGTGGTTAAAGTATAATTTGATGGGCCCCGGAACCCTCCTAATCTCTGGGCCTTCTTCCCGTATTGTCTGGGCCCCCTTCATGCATGTGCGGGCCCCAGCCACGGTAGGCATTTGCAGCCACTTCTCAGTACCACATGCATCGGTTATCGCTCCATAAAAATATTTATAATTTTATATGGCGTTTATGTCTATAGCAATTATTGTCACAAACTAGCAAACACTGCATAATGCAATAAGTATTGTGATTAAAACGGTGGGCCATCAGACCTGCCAGCAGCCAGGGCAGGGTGGAACATGCGTTCTGCCAGATTTTTCTATTTTTAGGGGCCCCGGAACTCTGGCCCCTCAAATTTGTGGGCCCTGGAAAGGCATTCCGGTGCGTTCCCCCTTACTTTAACTCCTGGTTATTCTGGGTATCATGATGGCCTAGGATCACAAGTATCACTCTGCCTAGACACTGATTCTTCCTATTGTAAGGAAGCAAGGGTGAAAGGTTTGACTATCACGTACAGCCTCTTTATCGTTGGCTGACCTGCAAATCATGCGGTAGCCACATTTTAGTCTCTTACAGAATCTGAGGGGTTGCAGCATAGGGAGAAGAAAAAGGGGAAGATGCTCTCTTTTTCTGATAGAACATTTCAGAGAACTAAAGGCCAATACAGACCATTTCACTCCAGTATCTTTAACAAAGCCAGAGTCAGTGTAACTGATTAAATGGCAGGTCAGAAAGAGCTGTTCAGTGTGATAGACACAAGTCACCGTCGTACTTCAAAGCCAATGCTGCTATCTGGTAAGTGTACTTTACTGATGGATGCTTCGATCTCTTTGGGAAGAGATACACAAATATGTCCAGCACTCCTGGGATTTGTTGTTATTATGAATTCCCTATTCGAGGATGGAAGTATCTACCTAGGATGCATTCCTTTGGTCTGCTTCCAAGGTGACCGTAAGAGGGGTTTCCAGAGGTGGCCTGGCTGAACACATGCTGATGTGCCAAGGTTTAGACTACAGGAGACTCGGGGTACATCTACTTTGAAGTTAAAACTCTGCAGCTGTAACATGCCAGTTGACTTGGGCTTGCAATGCACAGGCAAAGGGAACTTTTAATGACAGTGTCGACATTTGGGTTCTGGCTGGAACCTGGGCAAAGTGGAAGAGTCCTGGAGCTAAATGTCTGTGCTGCAAATTAAACTGCCCCTTCACTCAAGCTCGGTGAGCTGGGTCAGCTAGTATGGTGCAGCCACAGGTGTCTACTTGGAGTGTAGACATACTCTGAGAAAGGGAACAGAGAGAGACAGAGAGAAGGTTGGAACCATCAGTTTGACTGGCCATGCATGAAATTTTGATAGGTTTACAAAAGCTGTGCCATGTTTTTGTCAAATGTCCACTTAGCTCTGTTATTGCCACTGATTTCTGAGTCACTGTGTTTAGTGAAGTTATTGTTTTGGCTTCAGTCTTTAACAGTAAGAGTTTAACCTTTTAGAGGTCAGTTTTACTAAAATGAGCATCTTCTCTTGGGAGGGAAGCAAAAACTAAGTCCTATAATGGCAGGGGTGGAGGTTGCATAAGATCTCTCTTCCCAGTCTCTCCATAGATCTGCCACCTGATAGATATTATTGGTTTTAATTGCTAATCTACCTATGCAGAACTCATCACTGTAACACCTTTGAGACATGATCCTTCTCCATCAACCCACACAGGGGAGGGAGGTGTCTGAGGGCACTCCATTAATTTTCTATATTATGTCACCGCATAGTGCTGGGAAAACAAGTGTTAGAAGACTGATATTCCTCTCCCACACAAATGGTTGGGCAGGGAGTAGGAGGAACCTTAGCTCTGCTCCTCAAATTATCAGCCGGAACTGCTGAACCAGAATGGACAGAGAGGAATGTCAACTGTACCGGGTTAAAGCAGTTTGCTTCTTTTCAGATGTAAGTGGGCAATCAGGGACCACTCTGCACCTGGGCTAGCACACTTATATGTTGTACCTTACTTAAGGTTTATGGTAATTCCACAAACTGAGCCCAAAACTGTAATCAGCACACTACAAAGGGCAACATATGCTTTATGTTCCTGCCTTCTCCTGACGTTTTTTCTCCTCAGATCATATGAGTGAGTCTTGGGAGATTGCGGTAGGTACATGTTTGAAAATTATATCAAAATACAGAGAGAGAGGAACACACCCTTTCTGTCATGACGAGACTATAGATGACAAGATCTCAGATCAAAATTCCATGGGATCTCCAGGAAATCAAACAAGCCCTTTTGGACATTTAAGGAAGTTTTGGTATTAATATTTTTATATATTCATGTGCTTGTGCATTTTATAGTTCTCAGCCAGGAATACAACTTGAAATATTGCAAGAGAGAAACCCGGTTCTTGTGAAATTTCAAGGCCACGTTTGCAGCAACATTGCATTCGCACCCAGATGAGCTTCAGAATTTGAAGATCTGGGAACTTCTCATAATAAAATCGTTCTAAGTTTACCCAGATCTCATTTTCACCCATGGAAACAGAGTGGCAGTAAAGAAAAGAACAGAGGAATGAAACAAAATCCAGCTGCCATTTTCACCTCAGCTCTCTCTCACATACAAACACAGCCCCAAACATCCAAACACTCAGATATAGGACAGCACAGTCACAGACACTGGATTCAAACTACCTGTAACTTTAGGGAGTTCAGGATGAAGAGCTGAATATTGCTATTTGAGCTGCTGCAGCAAGATGGCTCACCATCATTGCAGGGCTTCTTTCTCTACTCCTCCTGAACAAATATACTAGTGGTCTCCTTTGGTTTGTGTCTTAGCCCTTTGGCTAAGTCATTTTTGATCTCTTCCCTTTTGTGGCAGTCCAAGGTTTCACACAAAAGTCCCAGCCCCAATACTCTTTTAGGCTCCTTGCATCTGGAGCATTCTGGATAGTTGTCTGGTGAAGGTAGGAAAACCTGGTTCCTCCATCTACCGTGGTTTCCAGCCCCAGGATCTTTGGGGAAGTGGTTAAGGTTTGCCTATGCAGATCTCTTTCTCCTGCCCTGAGCTAGTGCATTCACCTTCTCTGCAGGTGGTTCACATTATCAGCAAGTGTCTGATCTGTAACCCAGCCCCTAGTCTTAATCCTCAAGGTAGAAAAGAAAAATAAATGAAATTAGCAAAAATAAGGAGCTGCTGTCTATTTTACTGGATCCTCCAGCTGACGGTTGTACTTGTCTGGGCTCACAGGCCATCAAAGGTTCCCTGCTGTGCTCCACCCTATGCACTGACTATTGCTCTGTCCACCTCCCCAACCTGGACTTCTCTTTTTTTAATCTTCTTCTCCAAGACGGCCATGCCTTTTCTGAGCCCAAAGATTCTGTTTAACCCCTTCTTGGAGTTTGGAGATTATATGCCCCAACTCAGCCCCTCTTTACTTTTAACAAGTGCCAGCCCATGGGTTGGAGTTACTCTTATCCCAGAAAGGCAGAGAAGCCAAACAATGCAGAGTGTTTAACTGCTGTTGTATTTAGCTCTTCAGCCTTCTGTACAGTTTAAAACTGTAGGTTTTATGAAGCTTAAATATGGTTTTCTATTGTTCTTTTAAAAATATTTCCTCTTCATCTCCAAATTGTGTGTTCGATCAGGGAGAGAAGGGTTGTTTGAGCTGTAATAGCAAGTGAGAGATCTTAACACTGTGTTTAACATTGCTAGGAGCTTGAAGCAATGTCCTAAAGCAACAGGCTTTCCCTCCCTGAGCTTAAAAATTAAGACTCGCTGAAGTATGAAGGTCAATGGAAGAGTCAGGAAAGGGTAAAGAGTCTGGCATAATTACACAATGTCTGAACCAACCTGGCTTTCCCAACAAAAATATGTCAAGCAATACAGACAATTCATAGATTCGAATTGCCTTTTTGTGACGCTGCCAGTTCTGTATTTGAAGAAGCCTGCCAAGAGTCCAAACCCTTTAGTTGTGCATTAAATACAAGGATTTGATAAAAAACTTTAACTTTTGATGGCATCAGATAATAACCTGTGGAAAAATTCCTCTTCTGCACAAGCCTAAATTTTAATATTTCTTGAAGTGTTTGAACCCAGACATGACTGCATGGGATTACTGAATGACTCTCAGAAACTAAAGACCTTCTGCAGAACAGTGCAAATGACCAACTCAGCAATTTGTCTAATGCAACAAAAGTAAATGAACAACCTTCATGATTAAAAATAATTAGTGGTCAGATCCACAGCGGGTATAACTCAGTGTAGCTCGCTGAACTTAAAGGAGCTACAAAAATGTAAAGCAGCTGAAGATCTGGCCCTAAATTTTTAAACTTCTGTAATTGTAACATTCTTGCATTTTTGTCCCCTTCTTCCCCAAATTTAAATAGCAGAGAAAACAGATTTTTTTTTTCTTTTTACATTTAGGTAGGTGTGAATACCTGATGTATTGTGACAGCTGTGCCTTTTGGGGGTTTGTTTTTATAAACAGAGATTGATCTGACTCAAAAAGCCAGATCCAAACACCCCTACTTTGAATATGAAAATTGGACTCTTAATCCAGATTGAAATTTTGCAGCAAGCCTGAACCCAGTCTCCATAGCTGGACAACATCTGATTTTTTGGCATTTGAAATTTTAATCGAAATCTGATTTTTGCTGCTTGGTCCCATCTGTAGTTCTTTTTAAGTATCAGGTAAAGTTAATTAACTTGAGAGTTCAGAACAGGTACTAAAAAGCACTCCGAATTACAGATTGTTCTCTAAAGCACATCCAAACTATGCAAAAATGTTAAGTTAAAAAAAATGTCTGGCTATTCAATAAGAACAATCTTGTGAGATTTGCAGTGTTTCTTGTTTATAGCCTCTGCTGGGAACTGGAGCACAGAAGAGTATGAAAATAGAAAATAATGGGGGGCCTGGGGGGGTGGAAATGTTAATCAAATATCACAAATCCACTTATTCATAGAGATAGAACCTAGAACATTCATCAGTCAAAACCAAAGATGATTGACATTCAGAGTTTCCATTCTATGGGGAATTCTGACAGTTTAATTGTGTGTTTGTTTTGAATTGAAACAAAAACCAATAACATTAAATTTCTCACTAAATTACATTTTAGGGAAAACATTCATTTAAGGGCAAAATTAAAACATTGCATTCAAATTTTGATTTTTTTTTATAATTTTATATTGTATTATACTTTATAATAATTATAAAATAAAACAAAATAAATTGTAAAACGATGATTTAGTTTGATATGAAAAATCCAAATGTTCCATTCTGATAAAATTAGGTTTCTGCTTCATCAAAATGCTTTTTTTTTCCAAAACAAAATTTTGTCAAAATCAACACATTTCTACATTTTTTTTCATTTCAATGAAATGACATTTTCTGACAAAAAATGTTCTTCTGAAATTTTTTCACCTTCTCTACCAACACCGCAATCCCCTAGCCCATAATTTCACTAAAGAAACTTCTAAAGCTATATATAAATTTCAGGCTCCTATCTTCTAATGAGCAAGATTCACTCTTGTTAAGTAGAAAGCCTATACACTCATAAAACCTATTTAAGCCCTCAAAATAGTGGTTAAGTGGGATTTACAAGCTATATATTCCTAGGCTGATCCTCTGCCAGGAATTAATTTCACCTTATGTGATCTAGATACTTCAGGGAGACCTGATCACAGGTAATGGATGACACAAAGACTTTAGGACCTTTCAAAATATTCCATTCTAAAAATGGGGGAGGGAGGAGCAGAAGTTTAGCATCAAATAATAGGAAGAGCTCTTTTCATCCCTCTGTTTTCACCTCCATATCAAGTCACTCTATAAACCCAAATTAAGCAAAAAATAATAGAAGTGGAATTTTTACATAAGCAAGATTGCAATTCCAGCATTCTATTAGTCACATATGGTCCAAATGACTCCAATTTCAGTTACCAGATTTGGGGGAAAGGATAAATATGAGGGTTAACTCAGCTATAGCTGAATAGGGAAATGAGAAGAGCAAATGTACATTAGTCAAAGGAAGAAAAAATAATATCCCAGAAAATGAATAAGAGATAAGTATCCTCAGAATAATGCTATATAAATACATTTGCTGTAGGTCACATAAAAGATTCATGGCACACACAGGTACAGGTCAAATTACCTTTAAATATTAAATTTCTTTCCAGCAGTAGAGAATTTCAGATTTATGCTGTTTTCATAAGGAAAAGGATGCACCCCGTGCATTATTATTTACTGACAAACCATAGCTTCTGATTTAGCCTGCTAGAGTTAGGTTAGAGACAGTCTTTTTTCATGAACAAAAATGGGGGATCATCATTACTCTTATCTCTTGTCCAGAGAATTCTCTTTTTGGCTCATTAAACCAACATTTTCTTATCGTGGAATGATAAAAAATAGCAATGGAAAAGACCTATTAAGTCATTTACAGTAGTTCATTGCCCCACCAGTGCAAAGTATTTATCTAGGGCTGTGTCAGGGAGAGGCACTGGTCCTTGTAATTTGCCTGACAAAGTATAGGAAGCGTGAGATGTCCCTGACACAAAATAGAAAGCCAGTCCCTGGTATCAAAAAAGTTGAGAAACACTGCCCTCGGGTCTATTTTGTCCAGTCTGGTTATAAAAGACACAAGCAATAAGTCTTCCGTCACTTCCTTTGAAAGACTATTCCGCTTTCTAATAGATCTCACAACCTGGTCATTTTCAAAGTAACAGAACCCCAGTCCTATCAATGGCAAGAAGGCGGCAGACCACAACTAATACATGGCAAAATAAGGTGCAAACTCAAAACTATAAATAGAATGGCATAGGAAGGAGAATGACTGGATCAAGAAATGGGTAATGTATTTGTACTAGTAGGCCAAATTTGACCTATATCTGTTCAGAACAAAATGTGTTATTATGTGATGGTTATTTGGAGGCCTATGTGAAATGAGTTATGAGTTTCGGACTACTTTCAGGTAAACAGCTTTCTACTATACAAGCACAGCCATCGCTTGATGAGGCCTGGAAATTGAACTCAACATCAATTTTTGGCTAGACTTGAGCAAATTTAAAGGGAACAATTTGTTAAAAGGAATTTAGCCTCTTTTTTTTCTAATCTCTGATTAGATCACAATTTCCTTGAAATTAATCATTAATAAAAATATTATTATTTATTATTATTTGTCCCATGATAAACAGCCACTAGGCACTGTACAAGAACAGAACCAAAAAATATTTTTCCTGTTCCAAAGAATTTATAATCTAAGTAAAATTCCTCAATACATCTTCCATGAAATTTAATATTTGGAATTTTGAGTTGTGTTAAGTTGTGTTGGTTAGTTGTGATTTGTTGTGATTCGTTCATAAGTAAGAGAAAATTGTTTCTGCTCCCCAAGTGGATGAGCCTCACCCAATTCCCACTAAAAACCAAGGAAAAGCCTCCTTTTGACTTCAAGAGGATTTAGATGAAGACCATGATAGGAAGGAGTCCTGGAAGAAGCCACTGGTGAGTTGAACCACTTTTAAGAAAGAGCAGATAAGCAGAAATATGGAATTTTAGTAATTTTGAACCCTTTTTTTTCTGGGCCAGTTAATACTTGTCTATGTAATCAAAGCTTGTCCATGGCATTACGACTTGTGCATGCCATCATTCTTGGGGTGGGGTGGGGAGTGGGATAATCTGTTGTAAGTATTAGCTAGTTGCAGAATTTAAATTACATATTGTCACAATCACACAAAATAATTGCATGTGACTGTACAAGTCTTAGTTCTGAAAGGTGCAGGCAGGTTATTAACCAGCCTATCTAACTGTCACTGTACTAGAGCTCTGATGAGAGATTTGGGAAACTTCACTGTATCAACCAATGCCCCATCCTATGTTAAATATACCAAATGCTTTGTATTTCCTGGTCAGTAATTGTCTGAAATCACTAGTCACTGACAAAGTAATTGTGCTGGCATGCATGATCCAAACTGTGAAGGCTGTGACCAGCTCCTTGTTTAACTCACTAGCCTCTGTGACGCTGATCTAATGAAGGATTTAAAGAATGAGGTACCTATAGGTTTTGGTTTTTTGTTGTTTTTTTTTTTTTTAAATTGGTGTTTATTATTTGTATATGATTATTCTTGGCTGGTGAGTGAGATGATTGTATCCCTAATTCATCATTGGGGCTTTTTGTATGGATTGTTTTCATTGTTACTTAAATCTAAAGGAATAACAAAGAATAACAGAATGAAATGAGTAGTCATGGAAATGAGTCTAAAATTCTCAGTCCTCAAGGCGGCACTTCCATGAGTAAAACTCAGTCATTGGAAGTTCCAAGAAAAGTGCATATTTATGGTTGCATTTTTTAAAATTTCAACAAATGCTTGTGGGAAATGTTTGCATTATGTGCCCAGCTCTCATTTCAACAGTCTTCATGCTTCTGCTCTGTGATGAGAAGTCATTCTTTCCACGTATGGCTTTTTCTTTTTCTGGTTGCCATACCAAGAATACCATCTGGCACTAGTTAGCCAGCTAACTTCATTTTCCAAAGTACTCACCTGGCCCTACACCGCTACATGTCTACACCTCACATCTTCCTGCCAGGGAACGCAAGCACACAAAATTGTTTATGTGTAGACTTTAATATGGAAAGTGCCTTTTTTTTTTCTGGAACCTCTTCAACTGAGTGTGTTTATAGCCACCACCCATGCTTTGTGCGTTATCTCTCTGTAACGTTGTGTGATTATGGATACAAAAGTCACCACCCATACAGGATAGAATTCTCTACAATGGATGTTTTGTTCATATACATTTCACTGTCTGTCTCTTGTCACACTAACAATATCCCTTGATAAATGATAAAGTCAAGTCTGGAGTAAAGCTAGACGTTTTATCAGCATGTTCAAACTATCCCCTTACAGCTCTGTACTTGCCAACTGCACATCCTTTTCCTACACAAAGACTCAGTGCACATTAAAAGGCACTTATTGACATTGGTGTTTGTTTGCAGAAAAGGTGCAGCTCCTACTTGCTGTGACACTCACCCTGAGTAGCTCCTCTCTCATCTCATCACCAAGAGAAAGCCAGTCTTTGCAGTTATACACCCTACCATCCTCTTTTCTCAGGTTTGAAGATATTTTGCTCTTTGCCAGCTCGATCTTCTTCATTCCTTTGCTGATGCTCATGGATGCCCCTCCATTTGACGACAAAGTCTGTCGCCTTTCTGCAGGAGAAAAAGACAAATAGATGAAGCACTGATGTCTTTGCAGGCTGACATCCTCAACCATAGGAAACTGATAGCCTTGGACAAATGTTCAGAGGAAGGGGGAAAATAAGCCTCCAAATATCTTCCTGATCTCAAATTAGTGATCGGTTTAACCCTTTGAAGGAATCACTATAATTTGGCATGGTGCCCACATTGATTGGTTGGCAATATTTTGATACAGTTTTGAAATGAAATAGTAAAGTGTGAGATAAAGGTGGTATTAATGTGTATTTCTCTCTGCTTCATAAATTCCATCATTTATAGGTGACTTTTTGATAACCAGTCTCCTTTTTTTGTACTTGGAAAGCTTTCAACACGTTATTGCTTCAAGTCCTGTTAGGAATCTTACTACATAGTGTTCTGTCTTGTCTTTTTTGTCTGATGTGGCCTCTCCTACCACACATCACATCCCTTCGCTTGTTTATTCTAGATTTTAAAGGTCTTCAAGAATGGGATCTTATCTTCCTCTCTTTTATAGTACCTGATGAAATTAAGTCCTGACTGGAGCCCTAGGAGGTATAAATAAATAAATAGCTTTCTATCTAGGAATTTCAATGGTAATGAAATAAAGAACAATTTTTTCAATCAATGTAATCCTTGCTTTAAGAACATATTCATACACTAGAATTAAAGTTGTCTCTTCACCTGCACTCATGAATAACAAAACACCATAAAGAGAGGTGGGCAAAACTCAGTTGGTTTACCTTCACAGAGGCTTGTATGAACACTATATTTGCTTCAAATCATCAGATTAACCTCCTGTGTCCTAAATTAAGTTCCACACTAAGGCCCTGTGTCAGCAAAGTACTTAATTGCATAGGAAGATGCCATACTACAAGTTGAGCATGTGCTTAAATTATTTGCCGAGTCAGGGCCTAAATGACCATAAAACTCTTGAATCAAAACTCAGTTTAAAAATAGGTCAATATATACAAGGTAGAACATAAATGGTCTGAAATACATTTTAAAATACCAACATTGTGCCCCATTCTTTTTTCCTTTGAGAGTTTCTGCACTAGCATGGGCTCCTCCAGCTATGCCTGAGTTGAATATTTTAGTGTAGAAAAGGATAGCACTGTAATGATTGCTTATCACTGTCTGCTTTCTCTTTGTACACAGGCGAGGGATTTTCATTTCCTATGTCATTTATAACTAGCTGAGCTGTGTATTTTTTTATTTTATTTTGTGTCCATGTTGTGAAAAAAGGGGCATGCTACAGATTTCATCACCATGCTACACATCAAGCTAATATTAAGTCATTGTTTAACCTTAAAAGAGCTGCTGGAACCTCCTGGAAAACTTCACAAAAGAAGTACATTCTGCTAGAGACTGAGGAACAGGAAAAGCTTTTCCAGTCTGAATCCAGACAGTATCAATAGTGACAAAATTTACTGTTATCTGAGGCCTATATTAATTTCTAGGGGACAGGGATATACACCAGGAAAAACTACTATTAAAACTGACTGTGATCAGCAAAAAGAAGCTTGTGCCACTATTGGTTATGATATAGAGTACATGTCCTGCCCATAATCTAGGAATGTCCATCTGGGATCTCCATGGTCACTGTATTCTTCTCTTGTTCTTCCTTCTTCATACTAATCCATGTCTCAGTGAAGTCATATTAACCTTCTATTGTGAGGTAATTCATGAGGGAAAAATCATATTTTTTTCCTAAAATTGCCTGAGGGGAAATTTTTATTACCCGCCCCCACATCTCCTTCCAGAAAAAAAGTCAGCTTAATTAAAGTGAAAACTTTTTTCTCCTATAACAACTCAATAAATGTTTGCCCTAAACCTTTCAATTAAAAATATGTACATTCCCCACCTTAAAAAGCCCTCTCAAAATCAACTGCCATGCCAGTAACTGACTCCCTTTCTTCCAGGCAATGTTGGGTTTCTAGAGAATCTCTCTCTAAAGTACATATTGAAGTGTTGTCATCAAAGCAAAAAGACAAGAAAAGCCTCTTCCATATCCGTTGCTCTTCTCATGTGTCTAGCATAAATAGTAATTTTAAGACTGCTAGATAACAAAATATATCTGGCTTCAATCATCTAGGCTTGCAAGTCATCGGATTGCTCCTTTCTACTGTCTTTTGCCATGAGGGCTTTTCCTAACCAGAGAAAAAGCTTTTAAGCAACTGTGTAGATACGTGCCAAGGACTAATTGAATGAAAGGGAAAGATGTGTGCCAGAACCAGGGGGCCAAATTTTCCTCTTATAGTTAATGGAGTTATTTCAAATTTACATAAGTATTTCTTGGATGAGAATCTGACCCAGATACTTGGTTCAAAGAAGCAGCAAGACACATACAATCATACATAATTGTCCAAAGTTAGAAAAGAGTTGAACAATAAAAAAAAAAAAGTGATGTACAGATCAATGAACCTTTGAATAAAGATTCCTATTTCCTGTTACAGGCAACACTCTATATTTCCCAACTCTGCAAACCAATGGAGAAATTGGCTAAAGGTAATATATCTGTTTTGTTTGACACACCTCAGTACAACTTGTTTTATCTGATGCCTTAATGGGTGGGAGAATGACAGGTGGTATTTTGCATCTGCATAACAGCTTATGGAATAATGCTTATCAGCTATTTTCATCATTGTCAGCATGTACACAGATCATTTTATAATTTAGGACATGTCTTTTTAGAAGGCAGAATTAAGAAGCTGGAGTGGGGGCTCTGCACTACAAGTGAAGATGTGGCATTCTAATATTGGAGACATTTCTATAGTATGTGATCCGACTTTAGGCTTTTAAGGAGATGAATCTTCTTCCCAAAACAGATGTCACTGTTCTAAAGGAGGAGCAAAGTTTATAAGGAAGACTGTCCCCACATTTTTTTGGAGGAAGTTTAGTCTCTAGCTGGATATTCTAACAAAGTAAAGCTCTGCAGGAACAGGTTCCCTACTTTGCAGAAACATTCCCAATTTTTTAAAAAATATATAAACAGTTACTTCTCTTTTGAAAAACCAATATGAATTTTTTAAAAAATCAAAATGCTTCATTTCCTTAAATGAAATGTTGTCAACTGACATGTTTTTATTCAGATGAAAATGGCAGTTTTATTGGGGGGGGGAGGAGGGAACATGTGGAGGAAAATTTTCTGACCAGCTCCAAAACTAAACCATTCTTCTGCTAAGCAGCCCCTGGGGAACTAAAGGCTCTAGATTAAAAACAGGGCCCTGTGATGTCAATGAGAATTTTATCACTGACTTTAATAAAGCCAGGATTTCACCCTTGGAGTGAAATGGAATCATAGATTGGCTCCAAACTGTTCAATTGCAGACAGAGTTTAGTTAGTTTTAGTTAGTTCGAATTAGCTTAATTCGAACTAGCATGGCCACACTGGAATGTTAGTTCGAACTGAGCAAGCACTTGCTTAGTTCGAATTAGCGATCCCCATTCATTTCAATGGCCAGTTAATTCGAACTAAGAAATTAGTTTGAATTAACATGGCCACATTGGTTAATTCGAACTAGTTAATTTGAATTAACCACGTAGTTCAAATACCCTATTCGACCTTATTAGTTCGAATTAAGGAAGCCCTTAATTTGAACTAACTAAAGCCTAGTGTGGCCATGGCTTTAGTTAGTTCGAATTAAGCCTCCTTAATTCGAACTAACTTGCCAGTGTAAACATAGCCAGTATGTCATTTCTGAAAGGTTTTAGCTCAGAGACTTGGTTTGTCCATGATCTTGGCTGAGAGGTGCATCAACAGAGAATGTGAAGAGACGAGACTTTAACACTCTTCCTGGCCTTGAAAAACATTTAGGTAGGTAGGGGTGGAATGGGGGAAATCAATCCTTTTATGTCTATTAGACTACAACAGATTACTCTGGTCTGACAGACCTGCAGAACTGGCCTAGCTACTAACCTTGATAAGCACTTAAATCTAAACTAAAAGAGAATCCATTTGCATTTTCCTTTCTGCTACTGAACATAATGCTTCATTTTACAATTGCCATTGAGGGTTATTGCTATCTTTACCCAACACATTAGACAGTTTGTGTGTATTGTCGGCTTGCTATCCCATCAGAATGTCTCAGACTGATGGCATTTTTACACTGATGTAGCCTTTGTCCTGCCTTGATGCTATTATCTTGGATGTGTTTATTCCATCAGGTCTCTTCAAGACCTGAGAACTGTCCTCTGTGAAAACACGTCACTCACCACCTCTTCTTCCAGTCTGATTTAACAATGCTCAAGGTCTCAGCTGACACACACACACAAAAAGCTTACTTGGGTGGGCAGGCAGGTAAAGCTTCTTATGACCTTAATGGAGTGAAACTTATATGCGCTGGAGCAGTCTTGAACAAACACTGAGACCATGTAGGCCTCTAACAATACCGCAATCAACATGTGAATTAGCATTTTCTCCCCTGATCTATGACCTCACTCTCTTTTTTTTTATTCCAGGGTAAAGGAAACAAACCACAAGCATTCATTAAGCAAACAGCTGTGGACTGGAGGAGATCAGAAATGCAATCTGGAAACCATGTGTGCTTCTTGTGTTACAGTAATTGGGAAATGATGATCAATGGCAAGTACGGTAACACAATTGTTATAGGCACACTGAAAAAAAATCAAAATCCTAACACCGAATAATAGAGCCACTCAGCAAAATCTACTTGATCACTAAAGAACTGATCTGCAGCCTAAAGCGTATGAAGAGCGGGTGTGCATAGTCACTCAAATGATGACAAATGGCCTTTTCAGAGTTTAAAATGAAAGCCGACCCCCAATCTATTTCTATACTTTTAAATAAATAAATAAAATCAAAAAAGAAATTGGGTTTCCATAGCAAAATAACATATCTGTTTGGTCACCATATTTTATTATATATTAGTCTGTGTTGTATGTTCATTTGTTGGACACTAAATTACAGTTTTATGTACCATATCAGTAATGAACATAACCAAAAGACGTCATGCTGTTCCTTAATTATCTCTATACAGCAGTTTTTTTTTAAATTTCTGACTAGTCTACTCAGGAAACCAAGCTCTCTCACAATGCCACGGGACTTTCTAAAATCAAACAACTCTTTGGATTAAAGTCAGCATGTGAAATTCAGCTTCGGCATGCAAAGAACCCAGTTGTCTTGTGGTGTAAATGGGGCAGCATCACAGATTTTGGTGAGGTTGCATCTATTTGAAACAGCAAAGAATCTGACCCACCAGTTCTACAATAAAGTTTCCCACCCCACAATATTTTTCTGTCAATTAGCATTATTCTTTTTACTTCTGAACTATATAAATGCACAGCCTGAAATTTGCCCATATGTAAATTCAACATGACAAGTCCATGCACAACTTAAGTCTTCATAAGTCTTAATAAATGGTGCACAGATTTTTGTTGGTCACCTCCACAGGAGTGACATTTTAGTCCTCATGGAAGCATTTGGTTAAACATCCTTGGAGAATGAAGTTGTTTATCCACAGAGTAGGTATGACCTAACAGCAGTGCAAACAGCCTGAGCTGTAGGGCTGTCTGGACCTATAAGGTTTAGTCTCTATTTTCCATTCAGTCATTAGCCTCATTGTTGAGACTGCCAAAAAGGGCAGCTGGTTATTGGGATAGATCCCCACCAGGAATTGGACTAAGACTGCCAGATTATTTTCCATAGGCCACCAAATAGATCCCAGTTGGCTTTGGCAGTGGGTTTCAATTACTATTGACCTAAGCTGGATTTGTATCAGTGACCAAGTGCTCAAAGGACCTGTCTTCAAGTTTCTCAACTGTTTGGTTTTGTTACAAATGGATCTCTCTCTCTTTTTTTATTTATTTAAAGTTTTAGTTATTTTATATTATTAAAATTTAGGTTCCGAGATTTTTAGTGGACATGAAAGCACCATCTGGATGCATGCAAGATATAGTGCAAATTTCTTTATGTTGCTTTGGCCATGCACCCCTGTCCTGTACTCTCTTTTCTCTTACAGAGGAGTGGTTTCTCTCCTCAGAAAGGGGCTGTTCTTTGTGCCAAATTGTACAATGTGAACCAATGGCCACTGGAGATTAGCTGAGAACACCAAACTTATTACAATTATGCCTTAGGACAAATGATTTCATTTTTCTTTAGAAGGGGTTCATTGTTGCCATCTCAAACACAAGCTATTATTTATGGTCATAAATTCTTATCATTATACACAAGATCATTTAAAAAGTATAATGATACAGTAAAACATATGCTCTGGAGTTATGGTACTAACACTGTTACAGTGAATCCTTTTATAGGGAAGTCCTAAACATAATATGTGTTGTGTAAAGTCCAGAGACCTTTCCAATGCTTCAGCAGTGCAAAATGCCTGCTCTAGTGAGTGAATACCATTATAGTGAACAATCATTTGGCAGCATAGGTTATTTTAATGGACACATCACTTTAAACGAAGCCTTCACCATCTGTTCTGCCCTCTAATTACAGATGCAAAAAGAACATAATTCACAATTGCATCATAAAAAAGTAAGATATAAGTGATTTAAATGCATGTGTATGTTCTTTATTCAATGCAGCATGCAGCTGTTATGTTGTTTTCATGTTTCAGACACAAATCAGGATGAAAATGGCTCTCGTTTGATGGAATGAATTCCCTCACACAGGACATTTTGTGTGTGGCAATCCAGAAATTTACTAACGGTGAAATTCATCCCTTGCCAAACAAAGACCAAGCAGCTGGACTTTGTATGGGGAAACTAAGCTGAGGTGAGGCGTTGGAATTTACAACCCCAGCCAGTGTTGCATGGGGCTACAACACATAACCTTCATAGTCACTCTCCTAGCCTATGGGCTAGAATATCAAGCACTCATGTTCAATGGACTAATCCAAAGAATATTGAATTCAGTGGGAGATTATTCCATTGATTTAAGTAGTCAATGGTTCAGGCCCTCATCCAAGGTTTTAGACCACTGAAGCCTCAAAGTCATATATCCCATTGTCTTTTCTATCCCTATTTCAGCATGCTGGTCTATTCTGACCCAGTGTAGAACCTATCCTTACCAATAATAGGGCCTTCAGCTCTCCTACACATCTCACCATGGGACTTCTTCCATTGCAGCAGAGTAAAGCACTTCCTCCAATCCATTGCACCAGAGTGAATTTACCCTATGATAATATTGCACAGTATATTCATCAGAAAGAGAAACTGTAAAGTTCGTTGTGCGTGCAAACTCATCTATTAGTAGCTTCAAATGGCAGAAATATTCAAGCAAATAATCCATTCTAAAGCTTAAACGATGCCATAAAAATGAAAGAAATTTCAATTATTCTTAAGTGAGTCAATGTAGTTAAAGTGCAACCTTTTATTGGATTAACAAATCAGTTAAAAATAGCTCAAACAAACTTTCAGGCTGATAATGTCTTTCCTTCAAATTTTAGCAGCTTTTAAAGTGAGCTATGACGCAATCCAACTTGTTCTTAAAGACCAACATGGCTTCAAGCATTCTATTCATTTTTCTTTCATGTAATAAAGATTGCTTTATTTAAAGATGGATTTATTTGCATCTATTTGAGGAAAAAAGTCAAAGTTAGAATGAAAAATATTTATCTCCTCCCCCTCTCCCCTCAACCCCATAACACCGTTTGTTTTTTCCTTCTAGTTTCACCAGGAATGGTAATTTCTTTTGACACAACTTTATTCTGTATTTATTTCTTTTCATCAGTGAAATGGTTTTTGTTCTCAGTTGTAGATAGTTCTTTTATGGTCCTGGCTACCCAGGCATAAGAGCTCAGGTAAGACCCTGAATTTGCAAGGTACTTAAGGAAAGACTTAACTTTAAGCATGAGTAATTTCACTGAATTCACCTAACATCTTTCAACTCATCATTGCATGTAAAATGTTTCAGCCGAGCTAACTGATGAACTTAATAATTTTTTTCTTTATTCTTTTCCCCATGTGGATTGAATTACCTCAAGGGAAACAAATTTAAATAAAAAGTTTGACTTTTACGGAGATAGTTTTATTTTATAAAATTTGGGCATAATTTATATTTTTTGTTCTGTGAAGTCTTCTATCTAAAATGATCACACAACATTTTAGGAGCTGAATCTATCTCGTATGAACTCTTGTGGAAGGTGGATTATCTATCTATCTATCTATCTATCTATCTATCTATCTATCTATCTATCTATGTTTGTAGTTCTTGGGCCTTTAGAAAAAACATGCAGTGTTGTCAAGAGGATGGAGTGCAAGTCAGAAAGTCAGGAAGTCTTATGTCTGCCAGAGATCCAATTTGTGGATTTGGGTTCACTTTCTTTGTGGCCCAACTTACCCCATTTAAAATGGGAATAATAATATTTGCATCCTCCTTTGTAACGTATTTTGAGAACAATGGATGAAAAATACTATTGAGAAGCTATTTTTTTATTATGTAGAAGAACTGTTTGAAAAAAAATATTACATTTTTCATTTAAACTGTTTCTTAGCCAGTTTATCAGACAATGAGAATGTTGCAGAAACTCAAAATTTGCACAAAAAGTTAACATTTTGTTTTCAAAATATTTTCTGCTTTATTTTGACAAGCTCAGTGTGATACACTGTACATCCGGATTCCATTCTTTGTTCGGAGCACATACAGTCCAGCACTCTGCATACAATCAGTGCCAAACCCTGACCCTTACCTCTGTGGTGGAACTAATGTCATTCTTATGCTATTTAAGCAGGAAACAGGATGCGGTGAGTAAGCTCAGAGAGTGTGTCTACAGTGGCAAGTTAGGTCGACTTAAGGAGGCTTAAGTCAACCTAAGCAAAGCCACATCCACATTGGGCTTTTCTTAAGTGGAATTAAGCACTTCCTTAAGTCGACTTAAGAAAATCTCAAGTCGACTTAATAACACCTTGTTTTAGGTCGACTTAAAGCCAGCGCAGATGGGGATTAGTGCCTAAGTCGACCTTACTAAGTCGACTTAAAGTGTTAAGTCGATTTAATAAGGTCAACAAGGGGCTATGTCTACACTAGAAAAGTTAAGTCGACTTAACTTTTTCTAGTGTAGACATAGCCAAAGTGAGTGTAAGCCCCACATTCCATCTTCCAGTGAGCATCCCCCCACATACAGCAGGTTATTTGATCATAATGAAGGAGGGACCATACAATTAGAGCCACCCTGATTGGATTCTTTGGCTATTTTCTCCATGTATTACAATATTACAACAAGCATAGTCAATTCCTCTTGACAGAGTTATGTATGTTGCCCCATAAGCATTTATGACTTAAAATGTAAGTCTGAAAGCTTTGACACTGATATGGAATTTTCCACCACTACAGTTCAGAGACTGAGTTCAAAATGCAAAGAAAATGCCAAGACAGCTGTGTACCAGTAAGAATGCAAGCTGTTTCTTCTGAGTAAGACATATCCTGGAATGAATACAATCAAGCAACTCCCCCAAAATAAAAATTACAGTAACTCAGCCTTAAAACAAAGGCATTTGCCAATGATGCTATATCTCAGCATCAGTGGAGTGCAAGATGCATTATTTCTGAGTAAGCTATTACTGTTAGTTCCAAAGAACAATACTGACCATTGATGGAATTTCTCAATACCAAAATATGCACCCAACATAAATGTTTTAAGTCAAGTAATTGGTTTTGATATTTCCAAGATACTTTTCCAAAGTATGCCAATTTTTTTAGGAAGTAAAATTGCAGTGTGGATGTCTAATCAAAGTCTACTATCTGATGGTTTCCCCCCAGTCAAACTGAATGAAAACCTTCATAGCACACTTTTTTTGTCTTTTGGGCAGTTAATGCATAAAAGACTAGGGACAGATAGGGAACCAAAAAGACTTGTCCTTAGTCCAACGAGTTTTGCTTGATCCAGGCATGTAATCAAAAAGGACAGAATCGCCAGCGTTACACTTGCCCCCTTCTGATCCTGCAGGCAAAGAATACTTCAGCCCTTCAATAAGTGAGAGCAACTTCTGGGGTGCTCTAAATTAGACTACCTAGAATAGTCCTCCTATTTGCTTCGCTGGCCCAGGCTCACCAGAGTACAACATGCTCTGAAACTGTTCACTCATTCTCTTGCCACCACATTCATACTGTGAGGCTGGAAGCAAGTGTCATAGAGTTAATTTTACACCACTCATGACTATCCTTATGTCCAGGGAATCCTCAGCTGTCCTGATAGGGCATACTTCTGGCTTCTTGCTTTGTTTGAGTGAGGGGCCAAAGATCTGACCTAATCTATTTAGCGCCAAATTGTCATTCACCCCTAAGAATGAGCAAGGCATGGGAGAAAGGCATAGAGCTCCCTCTGTATATATTTCTGGATTACCCAAAAGGGGCAGGGATGGACAGGATGGAGCTGAAATCATACAACTTTCACTTTTATCTACCCGAGGCACAAACCAGAAAATCCAGTCATTATAAAGCTAGTCCAGCCTGCATACACACTCTGTACACCATTCTAAGTAGCTAATGGAAGCCATTGCCTAAATGACACAACAAGTCAGTGTATTGAAAGAAGTTCTCTTTCCAGACTTCATTGCAACTACATTAGGGCATTCTGAGAATCACCTATACTTCTGTTCTGTGCTGATTGGTTGTGGTTTGCTCCAACCCACTCCCTTCCCATCCTCCCCCGTCACAGTCTCTTCACCTCAGCTTCACTGCACACTTGCCCCTCCTCCCTTCTTCCCATTCAGCTGATCCCCGCCTAAGTAAACCTGCCTCCAAAATAATAAATAAATAATGATAACTGTGCAATGAACATGAGGCTTGCTAACATCACATTGTTCACTCTGCTTGAATGTTATACCACTTCCTCTTCCCTGTGTCTGTTTTGTCTATTTAGACTGGAAGCTCTTTGGGACAGAGACCACCCACTACTATGTGTCTGTTCGCTCCCGGACACAATAGAGCCCTATTTTCACTGGTCCTTAAACATCACCATCATAAACATAGACTCATAGGCTATGTCTACACTGGCAAGTTAGTTCAAATTAAGGAGGCTTAATTCGAACTAACTAAAGCCATGGTTACACTAGGCTTTAGTTAGTTCGAATTAAGGGCTTCCTTAATTCGAGCTAATAAATTTGAATAGGGTATTCGAACTAAGGGGTTAATTTGAACTAACTAGTTCAAATTAACCAATGTGGCTATGTTAATTCGAACTAATTTCTTAGTTCAAATTAACCGGCCATTTAAATGAATGGGGATCGCTAATTCGAACTAAGCAAGTGCTTGCTTAGTTCAAACTAACATTGCAGTGTGGCCATGCTAGTTCGAATTAAGCTAATTTGAACTAACTAAAATTAGTTTGAATTAGTTAGTTCGAACTAACTAATTAGAACTAATTTTAGCAAGTGTAGATATAGCCATAGACCCTAAGGTCAGAAGGGACTAATATGACCATCTAATCTGACTTCATGCACAATGCAGGCCACAGAACCTCATTCACCCACCTCCTGCAATAAACCTCTAGCTTCTAACTGAGTTATTATAGTCTTCAAATCATGATTTAAAGACTTCAAGGTACAGAGAATCCACAAGCAACTGAGTCATGCCCCATGTTACAGAGGAGGGCAAAAAACTCTCACAGCCTTTGCCAATCTGTCCTGGGGGAAAATTCCTTCCCAACCACAAATAATTCCATTATTATTAGTCCTACAAGTAATAAACATGTGTATATGTGTAAGATGCACCAAGTAGAAATTTTAGACAGGCAAAGGCTTTCTCTGTTCAGTAGAAGAAACAAGGAGTCCTGTGGCACTTTTGAAGACTAATTGTTTTGACGCATAAGCTTTTGTGGTTAGAACCCACTTCCTTGATGCAAGGTGCTTATGCATTAAATAAAATTGTTAGTCTTTAAAAGTGCCACAGGACTCCTGATTTGTTTTTCTGAAATAGATTAACATGGCTACCCCTCTGGAATCTGTTCAGTAAGATCACTGAATTACTCAAATGATAGAAACAAAGAGTAAATGCCGAATATGAGGACACAGGGACAGAGTTTAAAAGGCATTTATAGGCTTAAAGATGCAGATAGGCACCCAGTGGGATTTTCAAAAGTGCTTAAACAGATTAGGTTCCTAACTCCTGTTGTTTTTTAAATACCTTTGAAAATTGGGTTTGTGGTGGCTTCATTCGATTTTGCTTATGCAAGTATAAAGCTAGAGTAACTCCTCAAAAGTGATTTTCAGAGATATTGAACACTCACATTTGCAAACTGATCTCAACTGATGCTGAACATCTCTGAAAAATAGGCCTCCGGCACTTAAAAACAAAGGCACAAAAATAAGTACCCACTTCAGATAATTTTTTGCTGGCGAGAGCTGAGACACAGTTTGCCAACCCTACTGAAGTTAATGGGAGTTTTGCCATTGATTTCAATGGGACCAAGGTTTCACCCCAGAGAGTTGTCCATTGGATCACACTGTTATCCCTTTGAGGTTCACAACCTTACTGTGATGTAGGTACACATTTTACAGATGGAGAAACTGAGGTAAAGAGGCAACAAATCCCAAATGCCTCTTTCCTTGACTATTACAAATATTTCAAGGTATTGTACTTATTTTTAAATGCAGAGCTTCTCATATTCCATTTAGCTGCCAATCTCAGAAGCCCAAAAGAATAAATATCATGAAAGATTATACTTTTTGTCCTTTCTATCCTTTTATCAAATAGGAACAAAAAGCACTTTTTCAACACTTAAAACGTCCTTTAAATTTGTCCAAGGTCACAGACTGTGTCAGGTGAAGAACCAAGAATTAAACTCCAGTAGACAACATACTGTGGAGAATGAAAAATGACAGTGAACTTGAAAAATGGAAATATTCACCCCAAGGAAGGACAGTATAGCTGTGCCTTCCTGCCTTATAGCCCTTGGTTATTCTATATAGACAAGCAGGTAGGAATACTCCCAACACATTTACATTTCCAACTAATACAGCATTCTTAACTAGCCACTTGGAATCTGCCTGATGTGATCTCACAAGTCCACTATGAAAAAGGAAAAGAAGGACTGAATGGAGACAAATGTTGATCGTTTCCATTTTCTTCTAATGAGCCATTGCATAGGATCAGGACACAGACAGATCACAGAAGACATTCTGCAGTCAGTTAGAGGAGATAGGGCAGTACTCAGGCTGAGAACCTTCCAGACAATTTAACTTTGCTCCAGCCCACCAATGTCAGATGAGCTCAAAGGTTCTCACATCCACATTCTTCCTCCCCTAACATGTCTCAGTGGAGCTGTGAATACAATCAGGAAAATGCTTACGTTCTAAATAGATTTACAGGTGAAATAGCCAAATACTCCAGTTCCCATTCTTTAAAGCCTGTGGGATTCATGGATGCTAAGATTTTCAAAGAATTGGTTATAAATACATATGGATATGTTTTATTCCAGGAAGCTGTTGCTTAATAGATTTCTACTTCCTGGTGTTGATCTTCAGGGACAGTCCAATCTGTTTTAGGGTTAGGGTTTGTATTTTTGTGTGGTGGTGGTGGTGGGGGGGGGAAGAAGGGGTTATTTCAGGAAATTCCATATTGTTCAGCCTGATTCCCAGATCTTCAGGCCAAGCCCATATTTCCCATGAGAAAGAAAGAACCCACCACAACAAAGCAAGAGTCAGGGGGGAAAAAAGCCCACATCCTTACAGGGAATGAAGTACTGAAACTTTCGTTCTCCTTTTCTTCCTTGGCCCCCTGCTACTCCTGAGCCATCCCTAGATGGAGAAGGAAAGATGGCTATACCAGTCTGAGGTAATAATGTAAGGCCTGGAAGGAAATGTCGTCTTTGGGGAAAATGCAAAATTGTGTGACAGCATTAAAGTCAACACTATTTATCTTCACCTCTTGTCCTGTGGGGTGACAAAGAAACACAACCGTTAGGCCCAGCCCCTGTGTGCAGCTGCAATGGAAGGAGGGGTTAGGGTTGGCATTCTCAAATGTCAGACCTTTTGTGCCCAACTACTAGTTTATGAGGCTGATGTCAAGCATCGCACTCAATGAAGCCTTTGTCCGAGGTGTATAGGGCAGGACAGTGGAAAAACTACTCTGTCTCATATCCCAGGCTCATCCATCTTTGGCTTGCCCGGTTGCTCCATTTTTTCCCTCCCCTTGCATGGATAGTCAGGATTTCCCCCCTCCCGGGTTAATGTACTGGAAAATTGCTCTGCATGTTTATGTGGGGGTCTCTTCCAGCTCAAAGAGAAAAGGAAAGAGAAAAAAAATCTACTTGTGAAGGAGAATATTTTTCCCACTGAACTCACAGGGCAGACCCCAGCTTGTGGGTTCTGACCCTGATTAAGAGAATTTCAATGACATGCTAGGAGGTTTATTGTGAAGTTTGGCAGAATGCACTTCCGAATGAAATTTTTTATTATTTATAATCACAAAGGTGGATTTGAATGGCCCACATTCTTTTCTCCCACCACTTCCCCCTGATCTGAGACCCTAACTTTAAACAGCCCCCATCTCCCTAAATCCCATCGCCTCAGATCTCTCCCAGCGCATGAAGACCTTCCACTGAGAAGATTCTGTCTGAATTCCAAGCACATCTTTTCCTTATACACAGTTAAATGGGGAATTGGGCTGTGTGATGTGAACTTAACCACTGTTGACTTTGGACCTAAAGACAGGGCAATACTAGCACAATACAAGATCTTTTTTAGTTGTTGTCTGGTATAAATAATCAAAACACATGTTTCCATTGGTGGGGCTTTTGTTTTGCAAAAACAAATCTTCATCTTCTCTCTCGAGAGTGTTTGGGCTGCAACTTTAACCATGTACAGATGTGAACTGCTTGAAGTGTAGCAGAAAGTGTCCATAAACAAGCTACAAGTTGACAGCTCTACTTCTCTACTTCTCCAGGTATTTAAGGCCAACACATACTAAAAGGAAGTAGCTATTCATGGCCAATGGACTGATACCAGGAAATGACTGGAATGAATGTAGACTGAGTAGACTGGTCAGGCACTGAAAACGTTCAATGTATAAGATTAAATGGGTGGGTCCAGTTCTGCAATCAGTGAAGGGGATGAGAATTTTTGGCATCAACTTCAATGAAAGTAGAGGCAGCCCTTTTATTTGAAAGATTGAAAAATGATAGCAGGGGGGTTTAATCTTAATTTTCCTTCCTCTGGGTTGGAGGAAAAGTTCTTATTCACCTAAATTCAGCAACCTTAGCCTTTCACTTCTAGCTACTGATTCTCTTAACAAGTGGGGAAAGGGACCATAAGCTAAAATATTCTGTGAAGGAGTATCCATCTCTCCCAGCTGCCGAGGAAGAGTACTAGAATTGGGAAAGTGTTGAAGTGGAAGGTAAATATCTCAGATTCTGGAACTATAATCCCAAAGTCTACGTCATTATTATTTTGTTGCTTTTCAAAATGAGTTCAGAATGCATGGTTAGGGGATGTTAACACTTTGTATTTGTTATTTAAGGAATTTCCATGTGTATAGTTTTCTTATAGATAGATTAGGAAGGATTAGATATTTTTTCCCATTGCTAAATGCCAGTAAATATTAATTTCTCCATACACACAAAAACCAATAAAAATATTTCCATAGAGAATAATCAACATTTACACATAGGTAATGTATGAAAAAAAAAAAAAGGATTGAGAGTTTATACCTTTTGATTTAAATATATTTACTTTGAATTTTCTGACATGTGATAATGACAATTTATGTTTTAGCATTTATAAACCTTTAACTTTTTGAATCTCAGTCTACTGACAATTATGATTCCTCAGACCTCCACCTCACAATCTCCACAACATTGAAAACTTAAATTGACAACAATAGAAAAATGGTTAGAATAAACAATGTTATCATCAGTTGAAAAGAAAGAAAGAAAGAAAGAAAGAAAGAAAGATTCTGCCAAGCCTACTTATATAGAATAAGGATTAGAGTGTTAGACTGAAGCTGCAAATTTAAAAGCCAGATTTTAAACCCTACGCACAATGTTCCAGTGACATCTTGGGATTTAGTTCAGTCATTAATAGATACAGACAGAGGCTGAGAAATTCTATTCTAGATCCAAGTCCTGAGGCCAGGCCTGCTCTGCAGAAAATCTGAGAGTGTTCATATTTAGGGAAATTGAATGGGCCCTGCCTCTCTTAACGAATGTATCATTTCCCACCATTGCAACTCCCGTGCACAGGAAAGAAGTGTCTTTAATATGTACCTTGTGACTTCAAAAGCGGGCAAAATATTTACCAAGGTTGACCTGAATATTTGGGTAGAAAACAAAATAAAGGAGGTTGTACTGACAAACCAGACTCAGGAGAGGGAAACCTTAAAGTCAAACCCAAATGTTAATATGAACACCCCTAATCTCTCCGTTTGCCCCCTTTTGTAGGCAGAGGTCAGAAACATTTGGTCCCCAGAGACCCTTAACAAGCAGATGTTACTGTAACATGCTCAGGGAATCAAGCATAAATATGACCCCTGACCCCAGTTGTCAGCTGATCCACTGAGACTCTTAGAAATATACTCTTAACTTTTATAAATTCCCACTTTTTCCCACCATCCCACTTCATTCTTTCGGTCCCCTCTCCCTTGTGTTTCCAAGACCTGTGGCTACAGCCATGGCGCTTGCACAGTTGCTCTCAGTCTGACCCCTCTCTTCACACAGGTCAAAGGCCCTAGACCCAGGGCAGGTCTCTTTTCTTGCTAAAGGCCAGCTGATGAATCATTCCTAACTTGAAGGGAACCGAGGAGAGGGGAGGAGTTTGTCTCTCAAAAGGTCTTCAAACAACTGTGGCCAATATATCAGCATTTATACTATTCTGACACTTTCAAAACTCACTTTCCTTTCTGCGAACAACAAAAAGGTGGGGGGTGAGGGGGAGGGGAGAGAGAGTTTTAGAAGAGCTGAAAGGAACTCAGTGACTAGGCCATGATACATAAGAGTTAGGTCTTGATACCTATCTTCAGGGTTGTGTAACATGAGACTGTTTTTAAGAACACACTAACATGGCACAAAAATCTACGAATTCAAACAGATTGACTGGAGTCAGCTTGTCTTGTGAAAGAAAGAAAGAAAGAAAGAAAGAAAGAAAGAAAGACGTGGGGGGGAGGGTATTGACAAAATGATTTAGACAATTAGACAAAAATCAACCTGAGATCAGATCCTCTTTGACAAGGCAACTTTGTTTGACAGCGTAGTTTGCAAGTGTTTCTTAGCATCTCAGAATTCTTCCTTCCTCATACCCCTCTTTTATTTTCCCTAGGCCTACACGCCGTTTGATTTTGTCTTGCATTCCTCCTCCCTGTTCTACGTGATGATTCAGAGCAGAATTTCAGAGTCCTTTTGCAAAGAGATATTTTAAGTTTTGTTTCGGGTTGTCGGCCGAAAGGGGACAATATCATTCTGAATTAGTTGGAGGAGTACTTACCTAGTGCTGGAAACACACCCAGACAGCTTCTGGATCTGGCTAGAATAGATACTGCTTAGTCTTTCCAGTGTATTTAACTCAGCATGTGTATCTCAGGCCTGAGAGCTGCAGGAGACATATATATATATAATCTCAAAGAGGCTTTGGGGCTCTTACCAGTCTTTGATTTAAAGTGGGGATTTCCCTGCCTCTGGTATAGTGGACACTGCTAAATTATAGCTGTAGGAGATTACTTTTATCCTTGGCTAATAAGACTACTTCTGAAGAAGTTGCCTGTGTTACGCACCAAAATGAGAAGTATTTTCAAAGCAGTTCCTAGGGTGGATCTCCTCAGACTGACCCCAGCAACTGGACCTTTGCTCATTCCCACACAGTTAATTGATTCCAATGCTGTATGTCATTAAAATATAATCATGCCACCTTGATTATTTTCTTTGGAGCTAGAAAAAATAATACCATCAATCTCTTCCCTTCAGAACAAGAGCCTGATCCAGAGACAGTGGAAGTTTTCCCTTTGGCTCCCAATGGATTTGGATCAGGCCCAAAGGCAGGTTCTAATTTTGTCTCTCTCAAATATGTTCAGAAAAATGGCGTATGGTTGTTGTTTTAAAATATGTCATATAAGGCCATTTTCATTGGCTATAAATTCAATTTAATGTTAAAAATATTCCTCTCATGATTATCATTGAACTTCTCAGAATGAGTACCTGTGCCCGGAGAGCAATTCCATTTTCAAGTGCTCCAACATCATACCTTGGGTTGGCTGGTGATTGAGATTTTGATGTGGTTCCCTTTAGGAAGAGCTGAGTCTCTTTCATGTCCTTCCAAGATACGCAAGTTTCATATCCTACTATATTTGTTATCCAGTCTCCCCCATCTTCCACTTTGACCCACTTGTCTGTCTCATCTGCCAGGTATATCTGGACTTTTTACATTGTAAGCTTTTCGGGCAGGGTCTGTCTTTTACAGTATCTTTGCAGAGTGCCTGTGTGGTACCTGATGGTGTTTCAAGCCCTTAAAATGTTAGTGCTAGTTATAACTGAAACTTCCCTGCTCTGTCCAGTCAGATATCAGTGCTCAAACACCATTCACCTATTAAGGATCTCATCATCTCAATTTAGGTCAGCAAGTAATTTGCTGTTCTCATGTTCTCTGCTTATTTTACATATGTAAGTAAAACTGGCACCATAGGCAGACCAAAGGGAAAATGAGGCACTCTAAGCATGGTTAATTTGTCTGCATAAGAATCAGGTATAGAATACAAATCTAGAGGTTTATATACTATATATTCTTTTTGAACTGTCTGAATTTGAAATCTTACTTGGGTCCCAAAGTGGAAGTGAAGTTCCCCAAGCCTCATTCTCATTCTTTCATAGACTTTTTTTTTTTTTTAATTAACATTACATACAATCCAGCAACAGTGGCTCGCCCACTTGGAACTGTTTTAGCATGCTCCAGGTGTCCCTTGAAATGTGATGGCAAACCTAGGAATGATCACACACAGACTAGCCAGAGAGTGGAAAAACCACAAAAGAGTACATATTCGTAAGCTATACTTTGGAACTGGATGAGAAACGGCTTTTCTATCCTCGAGAATGTTGTCGTTTTTTTAAAAAAAATGTCCCTATCCCAAATAGGAAGAGAAGTTGAAATCTCACATATCTTCACCCATTAATAATCTGCTTTAAAAAATAATAATAAAAAAAATCAGGTCATTTGAATGTTTTACTTCAATCCTTTCAAACAGTTTTGGTTCTGTTTATTTATTTATTTTTGTATCTCTCTACCCTAGACTTCAAAACAAAAAGTCATTCTGAACTGAAAAAGAGATGGTTATGGGACAGGCCTGACAAGAACATCTTTGTGTGGCAGACCACAGCATAACAAGCTTGCCTTCCTCAGTTTCCTTCCTGCAGACTTCCCAGAATTAGTTCTAAAGCCTTTTACCAGGCATAAGTGTAGCCTTTATTACAAAAGTGTAGTCCTTTATTACAAAAGTCCCATATATGTAAAGCATAACAAAATGAGTCCCAACACCATAGCCCACAATTTACAGTAAACAGCATAAAGCCTCAGGTGTCTCTCACCTGATTCTTCAGGCAGCCCCACCATATCTCACCTTGCTCCAGCTCTCCTTGGCAGTCCTTTGCTGTCCTTGTACAAGGTCAGCCACTCCACCCCTTCCAACTCAAGACAGTGGTTTGGCAATCGGGGGGCAACAGGGCGCCAAGCCCAGGTGCAGGGCTGCCGGGTGGTGCAGAGCGGGGGAGCTGCAAGGCATGGACTGGGGTGGGACATCCAGGCACTGGCAGACACCGGACTCCCTCACTATGCCACTGACTGGCGTGCAACCCTACTCTTTGCCGTTGGAATCCCTACTGATGCTGAGAGCATCCTAACCAGGGGAAATTCTCTCACTCCCCCCTACTCTGCTCATAGTTCTCCTGGGTCCAGCACTCCAGCTCTGAAGCAGTTGGTGGATAGGCTCTTTATCTGCTCCTGTGCCCTTAACCCTTTACAGTGCTCCATCTTAGACATTTCCTTCTACAGTCATTCCACCTTCCTTCAGTACACTCTAGCACTCTGGTCCTGACTCTCAGCACAGACACACCAGACAGCAAATCCCTCTTGCTCCTCTTTTGCCTTCAACTTTCTTCTAGGAGCTACCTTCTCTTTCCTTCCAGGACTTCTCCAGTCCCCTGGTCAATAGCGGTTCTATTCCGCCCTTCCCTACTGAACTGGTCTGCTGTGTCTCACTGGGAATCTCACTTCTCTGACCCCAGATGCACTCTTCAAAGGCTTCTTCATTAGCCAAATTGGAGTGTGCTGATAAGGCAAGGGTGCACTGCTATCCTCTGCTCCCTCTTAAAGAGCCAGTGTCACCTTGGGACAGGAACATTTGACAATTTTGACCCCCCCCCCCTTTTTTTTCCCCCAAAAACAGAAAATTTATTGAAACAGATCCTTTCCTAGAAACATTTTTCGTTTCACCAAATCAGAATTTTCCAAACAACAAAATGTTTCATCAAAATTTTCCAGACCATCCCTACTTCAGTGTACAATGCATGCTCTAGGAAGTGTTTATCTATTCAGATTCTATTGCCAGGTTGTTTATGAAATAACCATTTTATAGATGCAAAGATAAATGTGCATCATGAAAATTTGGGTCCTTTGCCAAGTGCAAAATCTGGTAATGAATTTTCTTTCTTTAGGATCAGTTAAAATCACCCTTTAAAAAAAAATAAAGATATGATACAGTACAGAACTATATCTTTTCCTCTAAAGATCAGTGCAGTATTGATACATATTGTGCTATGTTCTACCAGACTAATTGAAGAAATGTAGATATTTTACATGATAAATAAAGTAATAAACATAATGCAACATAATGTTAAATTATGAAAACAAAAAAGAGAGTAATTTATTAATAGAGCCTGATAGAATTATCTGGTACAAACTTGCTCCAGGAGATGAAGGCAAATGAATTATAAATCTCAGAATTATCCCCAAATCAGTGGACTACATCCTCTGTTTTCACCAGCTCCTTTAAATATATTGTTTTAGAGCATCTGGGGTTTGACCCTTTTTATTTTTTTCCACTTCTTTATTCCACGAATAAATAACTGGAAATCAGAAACCCCTCATCTCTGTTCTTCCACCTTCAGCCTCCCCACCCCAGCAAGCTTTTAACCTAATTAATATTCCGTTACCAGAATAGCTATATGCAATACACTTCCAGAGGTTTTATTCGTGAAAGAATGAAGTGCATTTGCCAAAATCTCACACTTTAAGCCACTTTTATCAACTGACAAACTTAAACAAGATTGGTCAGGGGTTCTGAGGCCCCACTATCATTTTTCTAAAGCTTAGAGAACACTTAAAGGAGAAATACAGTCAAATATATTTCAATGAAATGTTTTCAAATCAACTCTGAAGTGTGGAGTTCTCTCTCCCAGCCCCCCCACTGCATTTCACTTAATGTTTTTCAGATTTCTAAACACTGTTGCCACAATGCTAAACAAATAGCAAAGGGGTCAAGGGTGAGGAGCAGGAGCCTAACGGGTGAAAGGTTGAGTAACTTGAAAGAAAGTTACAGTTTTTATAAAAGAGGTTTAACAGGTTTTCTCAAGTGCTAACAAACAATCACACCACACACCTCTTCTTATTTGGACAGCTCACAACTGATGTTAACTTTTAAGCTGCTGAGACTTTTACTTTATTAGGTTTTCATAATGTTTACCTATTGTGATATTGCAGAAAGCAGTACCTCCTTGCTGAAACGTAGCTTATCTTTCACAAACGGACCTTCCCTAGGAAATATTACTTTGTAATTGCATTAGGTGTATGTGTGAGAGCTGGAAGGGGAGATGTTTGCAAACTTCCAGTTCCCTTGGACTTTTAATATGCGTTTGACACCCAGGCTGCGTCTACACTGGTAAATTAAGTCGACTTAAGCTTCCTTAAGTCGACTTAATTTACTCTGCATCTATACGACACTTTGCTTAAGTCGAGTTAAGCAGCTTGCTTAAGTCGACTTAAGGAAAATAAAGTTGACTTAATTAAAATTAAGTTGACTTTATTAAACCTCCTTTCTAGTAGACCTAAGGCTTAAGTCGACTCCCTAGAGTCGAATTAAGCCCGTGTAGATATGGGGTAGCACTAAGTCGACCTAGGGCTACCCCAGGGTTACACCAATGCCCTCTCTGCGGAGGGGGGGGGAAGGGGACACAGAGGAAGCCTGGCATGCCCCCCCACAGGGCAGGGCAGAGCCCAGCCCACCCTGCCCCTCTGCTCTGCCAGGGTCCCTGACCCCTTTTGCCCCATTGTACCCATGTACAATGGGACAAAGGCTGAGCCCCCTGGCATTGGGCAAGGTGTGCCCCCCCACTCCTGTGGACCTGCCTTAGGTCCCCCTAGCCCCACAAAGTCAACCTAGAGCATCCAGTGTGGACGCTCTAGATCGACTTTGTAAGTTCCCCCCTAAGTCGACTTTAATTTTCAGTGTAGACACACTAAGTCGACTTAACTAAGTTGACTTAAAGTCTACTTAGTTAAGTTGACTTAGTTAAAATCGACTTAAATACACAAGTGTAGACATAGCCCCAGAGTGGGCTGGGAATTGTTTGGCAAAGCATTTTACACTATTGAAAAAAGCTGATTCATCAAAAACCAAAACTTTGTTTCCTTTGGTTTTTGATGAATCAGCATCTTTGATGACAAGAAATGCTTTGCCAAAAACAGGGTTGGGGTCAATGCACTTCCCAACTTGAAAAAATGTTCAGAAAAAGTTGTGTAATTGTTAGCTTTTTAACTTTTGATAAATAAAATAATTCCAGTTTTCTGCTTCGAAATGACTTTTGTTTAGAAATTGAAGCTAATTAAAATGAAAAAAGTTTAAAAAAATTAAAAAGTAAACTGAAAATCAAAATAAAATTTTAAGTTAACAAAAACAACAATTTTTTATTCACCTGAAGTAGGAAACAAAAGGTTTTTTTAATTAATGAATTTTTGAAATCTCAACACTTTTGTCCTGTTTGGAGATAAGAAAAAATTTCCAACTCTTGAAAATATTAGAAGGATGAAAAAAAAAATCCTGCCTCGATTTACATCTAAACAACTTTGTACTTTTGAAGAATCTCACAGATCCATAATCAGTTTAATTCTTAAGCAAAATCTCTGAAAAATATGTGCCCATCCAGATATACATAAATATTACTTGTTCATTTAAATAAGCACACATTTTGTTTGTACATGGTTCTCTCTAAATTTTCTTTTGTTTCCATTTTGTAATAAAATGGAAAGGAACAGGTTAATTGCCAAGTGTAGAGAAAATGGAAAATTTCTGTATTATTTCTATGAATATCATATGTGCCTCAGTTTAGCAGTTAAATATTATCCTATATGCCTGAATGTCATTAAATCAGAAGGAGTTGGTTAGGTGGAAATTAGAAATGAAACAATGATAGAGGAAAGTTACCTCCAAAGAGCATGTCATGGGTCCTCAAGAGAATAATAAGGGATCTATCAATTGGGAAATGTGCACCTGCCTGACTCCAGCCAGGCTGGCAGGTTTATTTTTTCCAGGCCCAAGCCTAAGATCAAAGGGACATTAAACCCTTAAAGACCTATGCCTAGAAAGGAAGGCAACAACTGGGTACCATGAGCCTGAGGCGAGCCTTTGACAGAGAGACACTGAGAAGATTCTTCAAAAGCTGTCTGTATCTCACTGTCTAGGAGTCGGGGTGTCTGGACGGAGTGTAATTTATCTATAACTTGTAAAGAAAGAATGAGGTTGGGTGAGATTCATGCATGTGAGTTTTCTTTGTTACTTTCACCTATTCCTAAAGAGTTCAATTGACTAATGAGTTCCTGTTGACTAACAAATAATATTTCCTTTTGAAAAGGCTGAACTGTGGTGTCTCATGTTTTCTGGTTACAAAATTCCAAGAAGAGAAAATTCCTGCCGGGAGCCAAGCTGAAGTGGTCCTGGTATAGAAGCCACGTTCAGAAGCAGCAGTGTGGAAGCCTAGGAGCCAGCTAAATAGTGGCAATGTGGAGGAACTTCCCCTCCTTTAAATGAAGTGGAAGCTTAGACCCTGTCACGGCTAAGGTTGTTATGATGAGGGACTACAGGGGCTACAAAGCATATCATGTCCTGTGATCTGTGATACCAGTTATACTGAAGGAAATTCACAAATAAGGAAAAAGATATGACATTGGAAGAATCCAGTATATATGGTCACTAGAGATCCAGCTCCCATTGAAGTCATTGGGAGTCTTTCTACTGGCTACATTGGGGAATTGGTTGCAGCCCTTAAGCAGGAAGATTGTGTTGCCTTTTTAGAAGCTAGCAGTTAGCTGGCCATGTTTTTGAAAAAGCCCTCAGTAACTGGAAAACACAGCTTCGAGCTTTCTTGTTTGAAGAGAGACTCGTTGCCAGACTGATTTCATACCTTTTTGAGGAAGATTAATTTCTTCTTATTTTTGTTTTTCTGTCTTGTTTTGTTTCTATAATTGCTAAGGTTTTGTTTTTACAGTAGGTAAAAAGAAACCTTCACAGAATCAGAAAATGTTCCAGTGCCATAACACAACATTACCACAGCAGGACAAATGCTTCACCATGTTCAAGATACAGAAGTTGACCATAGGCCATCCATCATCTGTTCCAGCTATTGTCAGTGGCTAAAGATTAGCTCCATGACATTCTATGTTAAATTAGTGCACATAGAAAATACATCATGCACTTATCGTTAAACTATTAATGTAGTCATCAGAAGGCTCTTCAGCTGGATTTTCCAGTGCACCCTTAAAGTTTATAAATGTGGATGATTCCCCCATTCATTTTGCTGGGCTACTGGAATTTGATAAGTAAATGCTTGGGAACTTCTAAGAATGAATACATTTGAAAGGGAAGCTTAATTTGAGATTCAAAAGTTAGATTATATAAAAACCAAGATTTTACAAAACTTCAAGTTTTACTGTTTATAAACACTACAATGAACAATAAATGTATCATGATGGTACGTCTCAGAAGGTAAAATTCTCCATGCTTACATAGAAATATGTACTTGTGTGTACTGTGGACCACCATTCAATTATGCATACACTTGTTCTATAAATGATAGTTAAGATAGTGGACTGGAAACTCAGGCACTTTCAGTTTACATGCTGATGCTACTAAAAATTTCCTGTATGACTTTGAATGAGCTATTTCATCTCTCTATGCCTGAGCTGCCCCTCACCCCCAATAAATTGAGGATCTTTCAAATTGAGGTTAATTTTTCTATTCTGGCTATTTAAATTGGTAAAAAAATCTTGGTGGCAGGGAATATCTCTTTCAATGTCCTACACGGTACTGTATAATAGTAATTCCCTAACACGGTTATAAAATCACACACACTAAAAATATCCAGGAAGATTCTATGATCTTTCAAATTGAGGTTAATTTTTCTATTCTGGCTATTTAAATTGGTAAAAAAATCTTGGTGGCAGGGAATATCTCTTTCAATGTCCTACACACTACTGTATAATAGTAATTCCCTAACACGGTTATAAAATCACACACACTAAAAATATCCAGGAAGATTCTATGATGCAAAACCTCAGCTAGTATGAATTGTCAGAGTTCCAATGACATTTTACACAAGCTGAAGTTGGACCATCAAACTGGACTGACCGTTTCTGGAAAATGTCAGTAAAATAGTAATTCTCCCTGAGACTCCAGCGCTATTCACAGGCCTGGAGTCAGTGAGATACTGGCAGGTATGTAAAAATTCATTGTGTACCTATAATCAAATGTATTAAATATTTATTCAGTCATCCACAGTCACTGAGATGTGCAAACTAGTGGAGCCTCCATACAAATGTTGAGTTTCTTGGAAAATTTCTCAAAATTCAGCACACTTTCCTCTCCATACTTCACTATTCGGATGTCTGCAAAAATATAAACTCCAGCTCTTTTGTGTTGCATTTTACAGTGGTGGGCTGAGTCAGTTGCATTTTATCACCCAGTGGAATTTACATAATGAGCCAGATTCTCAGCTGATGCAACAAGACATAGTTGTACTGAAGCCGCTGAAGCTATGCTTCCTTACACCATCCATGAACTGGCCCAACATTTCTTCAGAGTCCTTGAGCATCTACAAATATCCTTTATGATCCTAAGATTTAAGAGAAATTGACAAGTTTTCAGTTCCTCCCATGCATGTATGCATATTCATTTCATTGACATTTTTCTGTTGAGGGAAACTGCAGGAACATGAAATTACCCTGCCTCACAAAATCCCCTTACTTTCACAACACTCTAATTATAAGTAATTACTTGCACTGTTCCTTTAAGAATAAAAATAGCCCACCTCAGGGAATAAATATACATCTCCATTGATGAAATTTGCACACAATACAGGTCAGGTAGTTAATGAAGCCATAAACCATAATATGTCCGAGACACTAAACATCACCTTATTCATTTCGCCTGTGGTGTTTAAGAGAGCAAGAGATGTTTATTGCCACAAGACACCCTCCTCGCCTGTAGGATCGCCATTCATAGCCCTCTTTCTGTAAATAAACCTATAACCTTTGCAATGGTAATTTAAGACTGTGCAGTAAAGAGGATGCAGTGAGTGCATGGAAGTGTAAGAGAAGATAAAAAACCTCATGAATAAAGTCTAAGGCTGCAGGATAAGGTGTTTATTAAGTCCCAAGCTGTTTTACCCCCCTTCCACTTTTCCTCTCTGCTGAAATAAAACCAGTGACTGCAATGATGCTCTAAAATTAGAGTATTTGTCGTATTTAAAATCAGACAGCAACTGAACTCCAACTGTGCAACAACGTAATAGGTGTCGAAAACAGACCTGCTTTAGGCCCGCCCTCTTCTGTTGCGTAATCAGCCAGTGGGAAATCAGATCAGCCCAGATAATGTCAGTTTTCACTTTACTTTGACAAAGGTGCACATTAAAAGGCATTGATGAAATGCAGCAGTCCAGCTAGCCAACTTCCTAGGAACTTGTGTGGAATTAGTTAACCTTTCAACTAAGGTGTCATCTTTATTATGTGTCACAAACAAACCCCAGCAGACCAAAACGGCACAGAAAATTAATCAATAACTGAATAGTACTACTTTGCACTTCCATCCGTGGATCTCAAAGCACTTAGGAAACATGAATGAATGAACACTCACAACCTCCTGAAAAGTAGTAAAATAAGAGATGTCTCCCCATTTTATATCTAGAACAGAGAGACCTGCCCAAAACTACATAGACTGTATGAGGCAGACAGAAGTTACACCTCATGTCTATGTCTACATTGGCAATTTAAGTTGATTTAAGGAAGCTTAAGTCAACTTAAATTAAGCAACCTCCACACTAGGCTTTCATTAAGTCAACTTAAGAAATTCCTTAAGTCGACTTTGTTACTTAAGGACGACTTAAGGACGGTGTGGACATGGAGTAACCCTTAAGTCGACTTAACAGAGTGGACTAAGTCGACTTAAAGCTAAGTCAACTTAGTCCACTTTGTTAAGACGACTTTAATAAGGTCAACTTAAAGTCGACCTTATTAAAGTCGACTTAACAAAGTCAACAACTTTTCTAGTGTAGACATAGCCCATCATTTCCAGTCCACAGAATCATCCCTTCCCCTTCTCTACCCCCCTCTGAAAAATGATTTTGTGGCTCTTCTGAAGAATTCACATATGTGTCCAAAGGAAGACTGCTCAAAATTACCATGGCTACCTCTGGCTAAAAGAGACCAAGACAGGAGCTGAAGAGCACCTGGTGGAAGGTATATCCTAATCATGCTTCTTTCTTTCGTCATGCCCTCTGCAATGGATTTGGTACAGTCACGTCTTTGGACATAATGCTACCCAAAGATTACCCTGCATAAGGAGAGTACTCAAGTGGCCAACTAAGACAAATTAATGGCTACTTTCCTTCATCATAGCAGAGCAAAACAGGTGGGGTGAACTGGTAAATGATCCTCTTAATATTTTCATACTGTCTGCAGTTGTAACATCAAAGTATTAGTACACATCACTACTTTACCAATAGCCATTCAGCATAAATAAAACAAAACCTCCATGCTAATTTGCTAAGCTTGATTCTGACTGGCTGCTGACAAGGAAAGTGGGTAAATGCAATAATAAGTACATTATAATTATACTGTATAAATTTAGGAAATTGTAGGGGTCATATTTTGCTTCTGGGAGCAAATGTAAAGGAATTACTTGAAATCCTGTAAACGTGACAATTTCTGTCTCTTGTAAAAGTCCCAAATGAGCAGTTCCATGACACGACTTTGCAGAGCATATGAAAAACATATCATAGGCAAATTGAGACCCACCGTTTGGGTTTTTTTTAACTCCAGGGAATGAGAATAATGTGTCCTTCCATTTATCCATGATCTCTGCAGCTGGCAGGGGCTGCTTTCTGTTAGTAATTATTGCGAACAGATGAGGGGAGATATTTTTCCTTTTTATTTTGACCTGCAGTTAGAAAAAATTTGCTTGTTTTATTTTAGGTTTAAAAATGATGAGGCAGCACCAAGCCATGTTTCACCCCAGAGCTGTTGATTTTCCCCCTTTCTTTTCCCCTCACCTAATTTGTTTCAGACTATGAGTGTGCAAATTCACAATTTAGTGGGAAATGTTTGCTGCCAAGGCCCCTCGGGTGTTTCCCTTGCAGTTTATTTTCTTAAGTAGAAGTTTGAAGTTGTTCTCTGTGTGTGTTGTGAGAGAGGAAAGGAGAGTCTGTTCCTTCCCCAAACCTTGCAGCATAAAAAGTTCACATTTGATTTTAATGAAGTACATTTGCCACCTCACCGTCCCATTTTGAATTTTGTTGTGTTCTTTTTGGAGAGGCAAGAACTCCCAAAGAGCTCTCTCAGTGAACTAACTTAAAGATATTAGCGACCATTGGAAATAGTCCTTATTTACAGGGCAGCCTCTCTCCTCTCCTACCCACCCCTTTGTGAAATTACTGCTTTAAAAAGTGAGGAACTAATAGCACGTGGGAGAATCCAGACAGGGGACCTGATTCTCTGTACCTGTGCTGGGGCTAGGACTGGGTAGTCAGGAGGCTAACATGGCTTTCGGATACCTTTGCACTCCCTGGGATTGTTCACAGTACCTAGCAATCCCCTAAGGCAGAAGAGCTTCTGGGTACATCTAAACTGCAAAGAAAAACCTTCAGCGCTGAGACTTAGAGGCCAACTCAACTGACTTGGGGTCATGAGGCTCAGGCTGCAGGGTTAAAACCAGAAATGTAGATATTCCTCCAAGGCCCAGACTCTGAGATCTTGCCCAACCCAAGCTCCAGACTTAGTGGAAACATTTACACTGTTATTTTTAGCCCCATAGTCCAAGTCCCACAAGCCAGAGTCAATTGACCAGGGTTCTGAGATTCGACACCATGGGTTTTTCTTTGCACATTAGACAGCTGCTCAGAGCTGATCCACCTGACACTCTGCTTTCTATGACCCCATATATGTCCTGGGTATCACTCAAAAAATGACCCCAGAATCCAGCCATGTCCCCTTCCTATTCAGGACTTGCCCCGACACACTCTTATGTAAAGGTCTAAGAGAAGGATTGATGTAGAGGCCTTCTGCTATTCACAGAGGCTCTGTACATAGACAGTATGCTTGGGGAGCCATTACCATGCACTTTAAGGCTCTTTGCATTTCCAGGCCAGCACAAAGGGGCTTTAGTGTAGCCAAGAAATCAGGCCCACACTGTGGACATCTTTGTGCAAGCTTTTTTCAGTGCTGACATCTTTGTCTGGACCATTAATGCTGTTGCAATGCTTCCTACACCATTTTAGTTGTTGGCCAATACTACACAGTTCTGCCTAAATGCACCTCTATTCTAATCAGTAACACCATTTCTCTTGATCCCAGATGATCAGACAACACACGAAGCCTTCCCTCTTTGCACTTCCTTCACGAGGGCCAGGTGCATCAGCCGCCTTGGTGCTCAGGTTTCTCTCACTCTTGAGGTTCTAGGGCTACAAATCACTCTAGGAGGGCAGAGAAAAGTTGCAACCGTGCCATGTGACTTCAATGAATACACACAACCACCCACCAAGCTATAATATCACAAAATGGTCAAATGCTGATAGGAAACTGCTCAATTCACAGGGCAACAAATATGGTGGTACAAAATTGTTGCTTAATTAGAAAAATGAATCAATGCAAAGAAATTTTGATTGGCCTTTGGGCATATTTTGAGCCAGAAAAATGAGTGTCAATCCACTGAGGAAATTATTTGGTATGAAATAGTCTCTCATCTCCAGTCACATGTAGATAATATATTAAGAATGTAAAAATAACAAACCTTATATTTAAAAAAAAACTGTTTAGGAGAAGCAAAGATGGATTTGTGGGAAAGAGAAGCTGAACAGGGAAAGTTTTAATGACCAGAAGTCTTCACATCCATTAATCTCAAAGGCTATGTCTACACTTGGTAAGTTAGGTTGACTTTATGAAGTCAACTTAATAAGGTTGACTTTAAGTCGACTTAAAGTGGACCTTTTTAAGTCAACTTAACAAAAGTCGACATAACTTTTCAAGTGTAGGCATGGCCCCTTTTGGCCTTATTAAGTCAACTTAACGTTTTAAGTCGACTTAAAAAGGTCCAACTAGGCACTACTCCGCATCTCCACTGACTTAAGTTGACTTAATAAGGTCGACTTAGGAGCTAGTTCGAATTAAAATGAGGTGTTATTAATTCAAACTAACTTTTCCTTAATTCAACTGAAGGAGCAGCTTAAGTCGAATTAAGGAAAGCCCAGTGTAGACACGAAGTAAATTAAGTCGACTTAAGCCTCCTTAAATCGACTTAATTTCTAAGTGTAGGTTGCACCCAAAGGTAGTTAGGTGCCTAAATCAATGGGAGATAATCACTTAAATATCATAGAGGATCTGGGCCTACTTCCAGTGCATTGGCACTACTCCATGGACTAGTGTGCAGAAGAAATGGGCCCTAACACTACTGCTTCCCCACCTTTTTTGTTCCATTTGGTGACTGCTGGGAGAGGGGATGAGCAGGTTCTGATCGTAGGGACTGTTAATGTGAATGAGCCCTCTTCTGGCTGTATTAGGGAGCTGGCTTCCTGTGTAGCCCCTCTTCTGCCTCTGCTATATCCTCTAGCTCAGAATGGGGAAAAGGTGTTTCAAACAACAAAAAAGCATATTCTTTGCAGTCATGTTACAGCAAAAGGAATGGGATAGAAAAGAAGAAAGAGAGAACATTTTCTACTTTAGATCCCCTGCTTCTACTTCACTGAAAATTGGATCGAGTTAACCAATTTTTCTAGCTCAAGGAATATTCGGTATCATTTTGAATTATAAAATGGATTTTCATTGCTCCACTATGAAAACAAAAACAAACAAAAAACAACCAACCCCCAAAACGATGCTTTTTTAACAGACTCCTGGTCTCCATTACAAGCTGAGCTCGTTTCAGTTCCCTGCTCTAATTTGTGGTCGGCTATGGCTCCTTTTATGCCTGCAGTTGTACTAAATGAAAAAAATCCTTTTTACAAATGGAAATATTTTTCCACTTAGACAACGTGCATGTTTTGGAGAAAAGTGAAAAAACTGTTTAACCACATTTGGCAGCAAGATCCTAACCGCACGGGGCCTGAACTCACCATTGCTCTTCTGTTCTCTATTGATTGCACTCGACCATCCGATTGACATGCTTAAAACATGCACAATGAATTACTTTAACTTTCCTTTAAGAATGGGGAAACTAGTTTGGAAAAATATGACACCTCATCAACCTTCAAACTTCATTATGAATTAATTCAATCTAACCTCTTTATTAAGATTCTGGAATGTCATAGGAAATAGCTTCTGAAATAAATAGGTATCTTGTGACACATTTAAACTGGACCTAAACTGGAAGTCTAAGATATCTTATAAAACAACCTCTTCCTGAGATTCCAGATTGAGGATGCAGATTCAAGAGATTTAAGAATGAAATTAAGTGGGATTTAAGAGGTATGTAGGTTGAATATGCTGGCCCTCTGTACTGGAATGAATTTCACCCTTAGATAGTTTACATAAAGGGCCAGATTCATACTCCAGTTTTATAACAGTATAACTGGATAGCATCAATATTATAATCAATGGAGTGGCACAATCATAAAACTGGACTAATAGTTGCAGTGATAGATCATAGAATCATAGAAGATTAGAGTTGGAAGGGACCTCAAGAGGTCATCTTGGTCAATCCCCTGCTCAGAACAGGATCAACCGCAAGTAAATCATCCCAGCTAGGGATTTGGTAATGTAATTAAAGAATCTTTCACCTCTAAACCAGTAGTACAATTCTCATTCAATAGTGGAGTCCCAAAGTTGTTAGTCATAGGCAGTTAGGAAACCTCTGTTATACAGTTTGGAGAATGGCCTTGTTTATTTGTCTATGGGCCAGGTGTCTCTCTCTCTGTCACAAAAATCATCATCACATCTGGTGCTGAATCAACACCCTATTGCAGGGCTTGACAAAACCCAGGCACCAGGTCGCCATGGTGACTGGGATTTTTAGCTTGGCTCCTAGCTCCACTGGAGAAAAGAAGGTGAGGAGCACACTCTGGTGATCAAAATTAAAACTATTGGTGCCTAGCTGGGAGCCAATTTTGTCGAGCCCTGCCCTATTCGGTAGAGCCCATACTTTACCATAAGAAATGGGAATGAGCTACAAAACACAAATCAGGATGTAAATTTTGAAAGTTTGGGACTATTTGAATCTAGGTTCTCAGATCAGTCCTACACAGAGAAAAAAAAAATCATCCAGCTGTGAATTTCCAGCCAGATTCAATTTTCAAAGCTCATCATCCCTATTAGTCTAAGAGTGTTGCGATCCAGGATGCATTCCTAATTACAACTGGGTTGATACGTTACAAAAAGGTTCCTCTCTCCCTCTACTTCTCAGCTGTGGGTCTGCTAAGAGGTTCGCAAATCAATGAAGGCTCTTTTTCCTTTTGTTTCCAGAGTTCCCATGAGAGAGGCAGAGAGAAAAACAGTGAAATCAAGAGATTACAAATGCCTTAGTCAACTGCTCAGTCTCAGAGATAAATGGTTCGCTTATCATTCGAAATATACTTTAGCTGAATGCTGAACGAAACACCAAATGTCTGGAGCTTTGATTCCCTTTAAAATAATAAAAGAAGAATACTAATCTTGTAAGAAATACAAATAGTAGTACTTCCAATACTTGTCCTTCAACATCTCTGAAGGGAAGGTCTTCTACCTTCTGAGCTCTCTTTCTCACCCTTATTTTTTTGGCCCTAAGGCTAATTGATTATGGGAGCGAGTTGTGGAAAGGCTGCTGTTGTCTATTGCAAAGACTGTAATTTTTAACCTTCACAATATAGACAACTTCAGCAAGTCCCCAAGAATAAGTCAAATCAAGTAAAAATTCAGAAGGCCGAAGCAGTGTGCTTTGAAAATGTGGAATAAAATAAATCTTTAAATGCAATGTTATTTCCATTTGAGAAGCAGCTTCATTAAATGGCAGTAGAAAGCTATAAAACAAATAAATACAACCCACAAACAGCAGGAAAAGTTATACTGAACATAAATCTACTTGTGATCATTTTAATTAAAATTTTTGCTGCATAATGGTTGATGTGATATTTGCTTTAGTACTATTTATTTTGGGGATTACATTCTTACATTCTATTCAGCCTTAGATTTCACATCCTCAGCAAGAGGTCAGGAACAGAAAGACCAAACTGGGGCCTTGAGGGAAAGAGCTAGCTAGCATTTGGAAGTATTTTCCACGTGTAGCCTACGGACGTCATGAGGCCACATGTTTCACACTGAACCATATTTTGATTCAATTTATTCTTGGTAGTTTGGGACTATCTTTACTAATTAGCTGCTGTCTTCCCTCACCATTCTCCACGTGTTGTTACTGGGTGATGGAAGCAGGCTTCATTCTTCAAGATTCTTCTTCTCTCATCCCACAATGGGCTTGGGTCAACAGTGGCTGTAAAGTTCTTCTATAGAATGGGGAAGGGCAGGTCTCTTTGATGAGGAAAAGGACTCTCTCTCTCTCTCTCTCTCTCTCTCTCTCTCTCTCGTGGTCAAGACCTGAAGTGCAAAAGAAGACCCAGGCCCTGATCCTCAAAAGTATTTAGGAATCATTGTTTTCACTGGATCTTAGGCTCCTAAATACCTTTGAGGAGGTGTATCTCGGTAACACAAAAATCACTAGCTCTTTGAAAGTAGAGAATTTATCAGTACACTAACCCTAATACATCATCATCAAAGTTTAATAGTTTCCCCAAATACACTGAATACCTGAAATAGTCACCTGATCAGGAATAACACTAGGATGTGAAGGTTTGTATAAAGTGTTGTGTGTGTGTCTCATTCGTTAGCCTCCGTACTGAAATTGAGAAAGACTGATGCTGAGCCCAGGCTTGCTCAGGTTACTTCACCCTGCAAGGAGCCCTAATAATTTGAAACATATCCCAGCATTTGAACACTTAACCTGATTTAAGTTCTGCTCTGCTTCACAGAGCCGTCTGTGTATTGGGGCAATTCAATTCCTGGACACAGGAATTCCAAAGTTGACCAGGTTGGCTGATATACTCTTGTATATATCCAAAACGGTCTTGCAGCTCCGACATTTCAGAGGAATGAACTTTGAGAGGTTCCTGTGTGTTTGTGGGAGATCTATTTCCCCTGTTTGAAACAGAGTTTCAGAAAACAGTAATACCAGCGAGTGTGGATTCTTGTCTAGTTAACAGAACTTTAGACAGAGATATTGAGCCATATTCTGGCAAAGCTTTAAATGAATGGGAAAGCAAGGGGACAAAATGCATCACTCACACTAATGGAATAGCAGATGGTAAGATCTCACAGCACTTTATGCTAGTGTTCCAGCATGCACTCTGCAATGTTTCTTTTTCCAAGTGAGAACAGTGATCATTCTTGCTGTTTAATGTCTACAAGTTCTGGTAGAGACTAAATCATGTTAAGTACCCCAGACATTTTGGAAAGCCTGAAATTGGATAAGTGTCAGTCACTATCACCTCCATAACTTTCTTAGTTACAATCTAAACAACTAGTTTTGTTTCTTCATTGATGGGGGGTGGGGAAGGGGAATATATATCCTAAGTAGTTCTGGGCAGCAGCCATTGGAGGAAAATATATAGGATGGGAAAGCTTGTGAAGTGTGTAAGAAAAACAGTGCGAGTTAAACAAGTCTGAAGATGGGGAATCCCAGGGCATTCATGTGCTTCGGCTCAGACAAGGGAGGGATGCAGAATTTCACAACGTAAAGCCTTAAAAATAAAATAAAATAAAAATAATTGCTTTGGGGACCCAAGTTAAAACGCAGGTGTTTTGAGGGGAACATAAACATTTTTTCCTAAATGAGGCGTTGAGGGCTGGGAGAAGGGCAGTAAAATTAGTGGAATTACTGCCTGATTTTAACCAGATGATTGCTCCAGTTGGACACCAGAGCGTTTTCATTAGGGACTCTAATTTACAAGCCATTCACCGCATTCCAGTGGAACACAACAACTCCCCCAGGTCCTAAAGAATGCCAGCTCCACAGCTGTATGGCTGAGAGGCCTTACTGCAAGATTGTGGATTGTTTTTTGCTTTTCTTTTAAAGGCCAAACTGACCGTAGATTGGTGCCCAAGCTTTGCAAAAAAAAAAAAAAAAAAAGAGTTAGATAGCCCTTCTGTCATAAGTTCTGTCATAAGCAAGCAACATGGTGTGGGAATTGGTATAAGATTTAGCATTCTGTGAACATACAGTCTTTCTCCACAGAATTAACTGAATTATATATAGCTTGCAATCATCTTCATCACATCATATTATCTTTAGATACTAGTATATTCCAGATATAAAATGATCCTTTTCTGGTCTTTCATCAGGTGAGGCTTTGGCTGGCCCCAGTGTGATCGAGCTCAACACACATTTATCTGCTCTTTGTAGAGACTTTAAGAACACTGTCGGTAGAAAGGGTTTCTATGCAGCAAGTCTTAGGATCTGGTATTACTTTCTGAGGTATGTGACTTTGCCTCAACCCACCTGGCAAAGCAGCAAGGACTGCTCTTTTGTTTAATAAATAATACTCAGCTCTCTGACATTTCGTCTATTCATCCCACTCAGCTTTCTCTGGGATCAATCAGCACCATACCAGAGGACTTTTCACTGAAACCCCATCTTCTATTCTACCACCACAGCACTGGGAACTCAAAGTCCACTTTAGTCAGCGTGAGTGTTTTCCATTTGCTTCAGGGATCAGACCTCCGCTCCATAGAGGACTAGCATCTTATCTCACTTTTCTCCATGGCCCTGCTTCCACTACAGTTGTTCGGCATGTTTCATGTTTCCCCCTATCCAGCTGTGGTGGCACCCTCTTAGTCTCACTCAGCTCAGGCTGTGAGTTCATGCACCCCCATTTTCTATGCCTCAATAACCACTCACTTGGCTAAATTTGTCTCCCTTTCATGGACTGACTGAGACCCAGTCGTCATAGGGAATGGGTTTTTATGGTGATTCCAAACCTCATACCTAAATAGGAACAAGAAAAAAGGTGAACACAAGCTGAGAGATGGAGAGGATTCATTTGACCATAATGAAATTACTAACAAATAGCTCTAATTGCATTTCATTGTCACTAGCCTGCTATAATGTGCATGGGTTACACGTCTAATTCTAAGCACATGGATGCAGGAAACTGGGTTTTAGTCAGAATTGGTATCTCATCTTTCTAAAACACAGCCACCCTAGCTTACACTTCCACTGCTTATGACCCTGTGAGATCTCACTTGCTAAACAGGACTCGCTCCAGTGTGTACTTGGATGGAAACCACTCATTTGAAACCCAAAGCAGATTCAGTGATTAGTATTCCTTCCTTGAATGCAGCAGCAAGCTAGCACATTGTATCTACTAACCTACTTGAGAACCAATATTGAAATAACAGGTATGTTAGTTCCAGTATCCTGAACAAATTCAAACACAGATATTTACATTCTGGTTTGCCAGAATTCTCATGTAGTTTCAAACTGTATAAAGTGTTCTTCTACGCTATTTTGTACTTCTACTCATATTAATAAAAACTAAGAACCACACTACACCCCAGAGCCAGTTGTATTTCAATGATTTGGGTTATCTGTACATGCAGATACACAGATTTATGTAGATATGTACAGAATGTTCAAATTACTCTTTTCAAAGATTACTAATAGAAAATAGACTTTTTTCCCCTGTTCTTAAAACTCTTTGTAAAGCAATTCTGCTTTCTATGAACATTTTTAATAGTTGTAAGTATTTGCTGAGTAGACTTTATGATCAAATTGCAGCCTATGTTTGTTTGCAAATTGTTCACACCAGCATTCTCAGGGTGTGTTTGTCCACTTAAGCCAAATGGTAATGCCTCTACCACCCTGACTAGATGCCTGAAACTTTTTTAGAGTGCAAGGTCAAATGCAAAGCAATACATTTTACAAACAATGAGTACTTCATTTTGGGATGAATTTTCATACACACACACATACAAATGTATGAAACTTTTTGAGATTTGTTAAAATATTCATGAATACCTGGCAGCTGCCCAATTAGTGGCAGAGAACAACTAATATGAGCACACAAAAACAGTGAATTGAATTCAGTGGCTGGAATCCAGGCCCCATTGAAGTCAATAGCAAAACTCCCATTCTCTTCAACAGAAACAGGATTCCACTTGCAAAGACTACATGAATCACTTTTTGTATTGTTTGACCAGTATTTTTCATATTTCAGCTTGTTACATTTGTAAAATGCCTTAAGATTTTTCAGAATGAAAAATCTAACATACACGTAAATTAATAAGATTTAATTCTATTCTTTTACAGATGTTCAAGAGCAAAGACTGTGACAGAATCTAGTGTGCTCTACAAAGATGCTCTTTTTATTGTGGGGGCTATCAGATGAATTATGCATGGAACCATTTCAATTACTTCAAGCTAACTCATTGAATGCCAGTGATCATTAAACCTCAGTTGCCTATATCTTCTTGAAAAGATATTTTTCCCCCTATCATCAACAGGTAGTTAAAAATCCAGCATATAGGGTAAGGGTAACATTTTCAAAAGCATCTAATGATTTAGGCGCCTATGTTCTAATGATTTTTAATGGAACTAAGTGGTTTTCAAAATTTATCTGTAGTTTCTTAGACCTTTTTTTCCTTGTTCCTTTTTCAATAAACCTTCTAGACTAATTTTACAGGATTCTTTTTGTAGTTCTAACAAAGAACAATCTGGCATGAATTACTTCCCATCAAAATACAAGGACACTTCAAGATTTCAGTTCTTGTTTTCATATGATCACCTTATATGATTGAGGACTAAAACGGAGGGTAATTTGTTCAGATCCTTCACCAATCTGCTTATCATCATCTTAAGGATTCATACAACTAAATAGAAAGAAAAGAAATCTAATAAAAGTGGAATCGAAAATATTCTTAAAGAATCCAGCAGATCCAGTCTAGTTTTGTAAGTGCACCTCAATTTGCTAAATAAGAAATTAGTACTTTTGAAAAAGTACTTTCATTTGGCTATGGCCTTCTGCTCTGAGCTGTGAAATAAAGGTGCAAGAAAACGTCATATGGACATGGTTAAAAACAATAAGATATCAAATTTCAGGTGATAGGTCAAAGTTGGGTAATGTATTTAAAAAGTGACTCTTTTGCATATAGTGTCTATTTATTGTAAGTGTTTAACTTCATGCTATGCCAGGGACTGGACATGTGAGTCACTAAGGTCATCTTAAACCCAAATAATTCTAGGTTTCCTGAATCGAGGTTTCAGTTAGAATGAGAAATATACTGAGAACATTCCATTTAGGATTGGTCCTTAAGTTTTTCCTAAGTCAAACTAAGATTCTCTGCCTCTTAAACATATGTAATTGACACGTGGCTCAAGATGAGGAACGAAAATTAAGATCAAGCCTGTACAAAAAGATGGCATGAATTTGGGATTTCATGATATTAACTACAGTGATTAGTGAAATTGTCATTCATTAATGTGTTTGTTCATCATTTTGGCAATTAATTAATAGAAATGTAATGTGATTTGAAAGATTTAACAGGAGACCTTGACAGAATGTGAAAACCAGCCTTTGCCTATTAAACTGAAAATTAATGATCTTATAAAGAAAAATGCAAAATCTTCTGAGGTATCAGGCCAATAAGGTGGAAAGCAGGTTGCCAGTTCTGAGAGAAGACCCATTCTTGTCTCTGACACAGAAGGCTGGAGACAGGGGAGAACATTTCACTCCATCTTTCCTTTTGATATCAGGAGCAAAGTGCTGAGGTAAGGTGAAAAGTGACAATCCTACTTCTGTGAGTATGTACTTGATGTTTGAGAAGGTGCAAAGTTAACAAAGTTAACTGAATTTCCCCCAGTAGCTCTGCTGATGTCACCTGAAATGTTTTGCTTCCTCACTCTTAGGCCAGTCACACTGACAGAAATTTTTTTGGTTTTGTGAGAAGGACTTGTGCGGTTTCATTATTTAGATGGTGCAGCTGCAGAGGAAAGCTCACTGGCTTAAGCTACACTTACCGCCGTTTTCTGCGGCAGTCGACAGGGTATATGCAAGGTACATAAAATACCTTGTGTATCTCCCACCGACTTTTTAAATCCTCCCTACACACTACATTAAGCCGACTGGAAATGGCATCCGGTCGCCGTAGTGTAAATGCGGTTATGGAGCTGATGTTCCAGCTTCAGTTCAGTTATCGGTTGAACACGTCTACACAGACACCTCAACTGAAAATTGAAGATTGTGCTGATGGTGGTGACTTTCCTATTGTCAGTATAGACTTGCCCTTAGTCTAATGTTTCATCATAGGAGGTTCCAGAGATTTTCTGTTGTACTCTGAAAGCTTAATCTAAACAGACAATAACATAACAATAGTTCTTGACTATTGCAGAGTGGCAAGTAAGACTGAAGCCACCAAAATATGTGAATGTGAAATGTAGATTGATCCCAATGTTGGAAATCTTCTGTGCAAACATTACCGAAATAGAAATAAACATTCTCTCCTTGCTTGGGCCAGCAACTGAAAGAAAATACTGCATAAGAGAAAAAGGAATGTTCTGATTTAATCTGGAAGATGATAATTTCCTGATCATATTTAGATCTCACAATATATGACCACAGTTTTGGACATTGGTTGATAGCTATTCTTTACCTAAATATTTTCAGACAGATGGAGAATAAGTTTACTGGGATTTGATTTTCAGAAAAAACAAAAACCTGGATGAGTTAATGTTGTTCCAGATGCAATATCTCATAATCTCCAGGAAGAGAACATTTTGGAGCAAAGGAACATGGAATCCTCCCTGAAAGATACCTAATATATGTGCTTCCCCCCCGCCCCTCACACCCGCCATGCTGCTTAAGAAAAAAAAAAGTATTTGCCCAAAACTAAAGAGAAATTTTGCCTTAGACAAGGACAAGAATCAAAGTAACTCCAAAATCTTTTAGCCTCTGCCACGTGGAGACAAACAGCAGGGTTTAAAGCAATTCACTGTTGATTATTAAAAGATAAAAGACCAGATCCTTGGCCCTCTTATTCAGCCATTTTACACTTCCCAGAAAGTTCTTCATCTATTATTTGTATTTTATTTAATTAATTAATTTAAATTGCACCCTTCCCCCAACATAGACTGTTCCCAACTGCCCTTCTACTTTGCATAACATATATTTTCATAGCTCACCCAAACAATTAAATCCATTCTACTTAAATGACCAACTTTCCACCCGCTTCCTTTGGCATGCCTGTGGAGTAAGGAGTAGGAGATCTGTTGTTGTCTCTGCTGTTATCCAAGAGCAAGCACAAGAAAGGAGAAAGTCTGCTATCCAGGATGGCATATGCACCCTGCCATCACATAGTTTGAATCTCTGACAGTGTTACTTGGGTCTGCCCATTACTTATACCCATGGGAAATTCTGTGGAGTGACCCAGTTTATACGATGCTCCTTGGAATAGAGTGGGAGATGCTTGATGTTCATGCCCTAAATGTCCCTGCTCTGCAGGGGTTGGGTAGGATTGATTGTTCCCTTCCCCCCCTGCCCAGGGGCACCATTGGCAAGATTCAGAGCCTATATGATTCAGAGCAGAGTACCCAAGGCAGCTGGACTGCAACAAACACAGCTGGAGCAAGTGCATGTGGAAGCTGCACATGGTCTCATATAAGGTTAACCATGAGGCATAGATCCTGACACTGAGACTCAACCTCCCTGTGTACCTGCACCCTTAGTCAAAATTTCAGTTTATAAAGTAGTGGGGTACAGGCAGAGAATGGGCGTGTCTGTCAAGATGTGAGCTCAAATGTGATCCTAGTCCTGCCAATGCAACATTTAGACACATACTCCCCGCTTGCTCTTTCTACTAGGCTGGAATCATTTGGTAGCGACACACTAGTGTGTACATTGCAGGTGTCTTTCCATCGACTTCAGAAGTCTTTGGATCAGACCCTTAATTCCTGATTGGGTTCCCTTGCCTCCAAGCATTCATTTTTTTCAACACTGCTCTTGCACCTTCTGAATGCTCCCACCTTGGCCAGTCAGGATTATGATCTTAAAATCTCAGCATTGACAAACTCTGTGAAATCTGAAATGGATGGGTGTATTGTTAACCAACCTCCCCCAGCCCCTCCCAAACCTCCATTTTTTAATTGTCAGTCAGTATAGTGAGAACAGCGATGCTCATTCCTAGAACAGTTCCTTCCATTTATAGTTCTTAAAACCTCCAGAAGACCAAAAAGCAGAACCCACATGAAGTTCGAAGAGCTTCAAATAAAAACAAAATGAAACCATTTAGACCCTTATGAGATGGAGTAATTTTGAATGAAACTTTTAAAAGAGCTTCACAGGTACATTTCTAGTAAGGTTGCTGTCTCTTTAATACCAAAGGACCAGCCCAAGTAATTAGGATCATTAATATAATATATTATAATTATTACATTAATTATGTTATATTATATATTATAATTATATTATATGTATATTATAATGTATCATAATTATACTATTATATAATGTATTATAATTATATTATTAATATAATATAATCCCCCTCACCTCCGATAATATGGAACTTGGTATGATTCTCACTGAGGTAACCAACTCCCTTTAGTGTGTAATTTACGATATGTCTACACAGCAGCTGGAGTAAGAAAGCCTCCTAGCCCAGGTAGACAGACTTAAGCTGCACAGCTTGAACAAGCATGCTAAAAATACTTGTGTGGATGTTGAAGCTCAGGCTGGGGCTTGGACCCCCTTGACTTGAGAACCAGAACTTCAGCCCAAACCACATCTATACTGTTATTTTTAGCACATCAGTTCAAGTCTATCTATCTGGGTGGTGAGGCTCACTCCCAGCTGCCATGTAGACATAACATAGCTTTAAAAAGCGAAGTAGAAATTCATTTGATACATTTTGCTCTCCATCACACCTGTGTAAATACAGCACAACTCCACTTAGTACCACAGAGTTACTCTGCATTTGCAATGGTGTAGCAAAATTTGTCCCCAGCTAAGCTCTTGGGGAATGAAATTGTAAAGGAAAGTATGTCTGTTTTCTCTATTCATAAAAAGACAAAAACCTCATACAATTGGGGGGGGGGGATGACAGTTTTAAGGGTTTTTTAAATATCTAATGCTCCAGGTTCTAAATTGTCAGTGAGCCAATCACTGTCTTAAAGGGACAGGCACTTTATTATAGTTTCTAATTCTTCCAGAGTCTGTCTTTAGGATATATGAGCATCCTCTAATATGACTACTCTATCCTCCAGTGGTTTACTCTGGTCTCAGATCATAAATTGAAAATAGAAGATCAGTAAATCATAGTAGACCATTTCAGAGGGATATGGTGGATTTCCAGCCAAATCTTCCAGTTTATCTTAAATATTTCATCTTAATGTCACCTTTAGAAAAATCTTTCATTTGAGTAAGTTACAGCATCCCCGGAGACTTCCACTTTAAACACAAATATCAGGTCTGTGGCTCTCTATTATAGTATTAAAAAGGGAATTCTTTGGCACAGCACAGATCTTTAAAACCATTGCAAACATAGGGATGCATAACAAGGCCAACAGAATGCCAGCACTGACAGGCAGGTTCAAGAAATACAGACAGCCAAGCTTCTTGGCCAGCCCCATTTTCTGCAACTGGCTATTTTTGCAAGGAGTTCTCGCTGAGTTTACACTAGAATGATCAAGACTGATATTAACAGCAGCTTAAAAACTCCAGGCCATACTCAATTTAGGCATGCACTGGATTTAAATAGCATAGAGGAGAGTAACAGGTGGAAGGTTTGCTGAGGAGGGAAAGGATGTGGTAGCACAAAGTGCTTGAAAGTAGCTAGGAAGGGAAGTAAAGAACCATTGAATACTTGCAATGGAATTTCTCAAGTGCATGATGACACCTTCTCCTCAATGGTAAACAGTGGTAGCAACACCCGTTCTTCTTATTATGAATCTTCCCCTGGGGCTTAGGAAAGCAGGATGATGCAAGAAATGTCTTTAATTGTGCTGGCTTATATCACAACATAATAATCATCCCTATCTCTTATGTACACTTTTCATCTGGAGAGCTCCAAGCACTTGACTGAAGAAGTCACTACCATTATCCCCATTTTGCAGATGGAGAACCCAAGATAGAGAGAGAAAAAGTGATTAGTCCAATGTCATCCAGAATATCAGTGCCAGGTGTGACGCTGTCAGGATTTAAGGAACCATTTGTGATATTATTTTGTATTAATATGTTATAATTGTTATAATCCATAGGAACTATGCCATGTTTGGTGTCAATAGAAAGGTAATAATTTGTGGGGAATGATTATATAGTTTAGGTGTAGGATTTGTATTCATATTAGAAGTTAGGAATATGATTGTTATATTTTAACTTGTGTAAGGCTGGGAAAACTTCCCAGACTGAATGTCTACCCAGCCATTGTCTCCTTAATGGCCCATTAAGGAAGCTCCCCAGTATAATGGGCCGAAGAAGAAAACCTGTTGAGCCACTGGGACTTAAACATGTGACTCAGCTCCAGTTTGATTGGAGAGACCTGCACACAGCATGAAGAAGGCCAGAGGTGATAAAAGGCAGCAACCCCAACGCCATCTTGCTCTTTCAAGTCCCCAGTCTACAGCCAACAACCATCTCTGGAACTATTCCTCTGAGACTGAACAAAGGATTGAGGCCCACCCCAATGCTGGGTGTTTACCAGAGGAACAAGCCTGCAACTGCTTTTCATGAACTTTAAATCATTTGTATGTATGTGATTCGCTTTGACCCTTTAACATCTCATATTTTGCTTCTTTTCTTCTTATATTAAACCTTTAGTTGTAATTGCTAAAGGATTGGCTATCAGTGTGGTATTTTGGGTAAGATCCAAACCTATATTGTTCTGTGTGCTGTGGCTGGCCCTTTGGGGTCAGGAGAACCTATATCTTCAAGGGACCGTGCAGCTAAGTGGGAGCCAGAGGAGCTGGAGTGCAATAAAGGGAGCTGTTTCTATTTTGGGCAGATTTCTTGGTTCCCAGTGTGGGGAACCAGAAGCCTGTTTGTGACTGATAGGGAGACTGGTTTAAGTACCACCCATCAGTGTGTGGGGAGTTTGGCTCCCGGTTTTGCAGCTTGCCCTGATTTTTGCACGTCCAGGAGGGTATCCCAGGAGGCCCCGGTCACACCAGGGATGGGAACAAAACCATGCCTTTTAAGTCAGGCCACTCTGCTACCCACTAGGCCACACTGCTCTGACAAGAAACATGGACTCTAAATAGGATTATAAATGCCCATGAGGTTTTGATCATTTGAACAAATTGCAAGTTGTGCTGGGCAAAGACCTGAGGAGAACTAGACTGTGGTTCTTCTTCATCTTGTTCCTAAAATAATTGCCAATCTAAAGAACAATCCAAGTGATGCTGTATTAGAAAAGTTACTTGCACAGGTCTGCTCTGCCTCTTCTCATCCTCCTAACCCAGCCTGCATCTTTTGCTGTCTGACCAGAGCTGCAATTGCTGCTCAACATTTTAAATGGAGCTGGGAATAACATATTGCCATAGCTGTTTATTTATACAGGGCTATAGTCCACACTTAATTCACCCACTGACAAGACTGATGTTGAATATTCTTGTCATATGATCTTGTTTTAAAGAACCTGTCAGTTTAGAGGACTCTAAATAAACCTCCTTTAAAATATTTAATATTCTCCCAAGGGTGTAAGCCCCTTAGGTTATGAACCTTATCCATCTATCTAATCTTAGAGTTTTTTATAGTACCCATTACTACAGTATTCCCAGGTAAATTACATTTGCATGGTGAGGTTCCTACTGGATTCTAAGAAATTTTCTTCCTTCCCTCCCTCTGGAAAAGAAGCCTTAGAAACAAGCTTTCCCAATCTCCTAACATTCAAAATATAAAAAGCAAAATTTGTACTCTCTATTTTCCTTTTCCTACAACCTCCTGTTTGCATCCTTCCATATCCCCCCCTCCAGCCTCTCAAAAAACTTGCAAAAATCGGAACTGAGAAACCTGAAAGCAATCTGGTTGCGCTGTGGAAGGCAGGTATGTTCCAGGGCGACATCCAGTCACACACATCCACCACCACTGGACTGCCTTGCTACTGGAGCTAAGCCGCACTAGTGAGAGGGGGCCATAAGTGAAGCTTTTAGAATCTTATTAATGAAATAAGATAAATATATCACTTTCCGGGTCAATTCAAATGATTGGTTCCCTTATAACTGCCTTATACTTCCATGAGAAAGGCACCAAATCCCTCTGGGTACAATTTACCATTAGCCCTAAATATCAGGTTTGAATATACAAAATCAGAAAAGTTACACTCACCATAATGGTGACTGCAAGCAAATGGCCACGATGTATTTTCCTAATTCCCCCTAGGGCTTCACACTATCCACAACAAACTGTCAGCTATCTCCAGAGGGGTAGCCATGTTAGTCTGTAGTACAGCAAAAAACAACGAGAGTCCTGTGGTACCTTATAGACTAACAGATTTTCTTCGGCATAAGCTTTCGTGGACGAAAGCTTATACCAAAGAAAATCTGTTAGTCTATAAGGTGCCACAGGACTCTCATTGTTTTTTGTCAGCTATCTGTTTTCTTTCTGCATTACATGGATCTTATATAGTCTTTCTCGCAGGAGCTTTTAATTATATGTCGTGACAAGTCTCCCAGCTTCTCTGCAGCTCTTCAACCTCACATGGTACAGTGCAAATTCACCCATCTTCCCTCAGTGATCCCCTTCTCTCAGGGCCTGGCAAAGGTATCTGTTGCAGCTTCATGTGCTTGAATGCGTCAAATGGAGAATGCTATCAAAAGCATCCCGTCCATTTGTCAGTACAGATCTCTTCAGTAGTCCTCAAACATTGGAGAGTTCTGTCTTTTGCAAAATGTTACTCAAAAGCAAAATGAAACCTCGAAGTACCCTAAGTGGGAATCTGTATCCTCTGAGAGTTAATCCCACAGGTTCCCCATTGGGGAAAGCACTACACAAACACAGAGTCAGATTATGCCCCCTATGTAAACAGAAAAGACAGTATAGGAAGGGGAAATAGAGTCACAGAGAGGTGAAATAACTTTGCCACTTATCTGTTGTGTCACGTTGGCTAAGCCAAGAATAGAACAGTGGTTTACTAATCCCCCAGGGCTGAACTCTACCCACTAGATAAACAGTCTCTCCATATACATGTTGTTTGTGTGGCATTTCATTAATAACCAAAAAATGTTTTTTTCAGAAGAAAAAAAAATCCAAAAAAGTCCTCTTACCAAAGATTCTTAAAGTTCAGATACAGTCAAAAAAGTAACATGGCAGAACATGAGGTTTATGTTTATTCCTTTTTCATGATTTCCATTACATATTTGCTTTTAACAGCTAATACTTCAAACCCAAACTAAGATGTCAAAATTAAAGAGCATTACTTCAGCCTCTCAGCTCATTTTGAAAGAATCTGTCCCCAGCTAGGGCCACCAATTGCTTCAGTAAAGCACTTAAGTACAAATCTATCTTCAACTTCTCAGGTAGTTGTAGACACATTAGTGGGTCCATGCCTTCTCAAAAGTAGGCACTTGTTTAAAAGATTTGTTGATTGGGGTGCCTAAGGGCCTGATCGTCAAAGGTGTTTAGGCACCTAAAGATGCCGATATATGCTGAATGGTAGTTTCAGAAAGTGGCTTTATTTTCAATGGAGCTTGAGTATCTAACCTGAGTGGGCAGGTAAACACCTTTAAAAATTTGCCCTGAGGAATCCGTAATAGACCTAGGAAGAGAAAACAGACTCTTTGTGTCACAGTCCAGGGCTTTAATCATAATCCCACCATTCTGCTCTAACAGAAACAATGATAATACATTACTTGTTTTAGTCAATGCTGTGAGCAAATGTGACTAAGAAGCCCATAGGGGATACTGAGACTTGGCAAGAAGGTTCCAATTTTCCATATAGTCACTTTCCATGCCACCATTCTTATTTTTAAGGTTGTTGATAAGCAGGTGTGTGAAGGTGGCAGGCCAAGATACAGCTTGTTTCTTGTGTATAAAGCATTCAGGCAGTAGCAACCACAGGCAACGTGGCTTTGTTTTCCTCATTTTGGAGATTATAATGGGGTCAGGCATGAGAAAGGTCTTTTTTTCTTCTTCTTTTTTGTGGAAGACAAATGATCTTATTGAACCTAAATTTGTGCCATAAGCACATTGTGTTGCCTCTTACAAATTTACCAAGAGAGTCTATGAGGATGCAATAAACTCATTCAGTGTACTGCAAACCACTTCTCTGCACCAGCTTCCCTCCTTCCCAGGTGCAGATGCTTACCTCTCTTCTGAGGCACAATTAATTAATATTACAAAGAGGCTGAGAATGTGACACTCAGACCCGGAGGAGGTCTGGTGTGGGTTCTAGCTGAACATTCTTGACATCTCATTAGTATTTCTTGCAAGTATTTGATTCAAAATGGCTGGAAAATTATCAGGTAGGCTGAGATCTGGCTGCCTCCTAAACTGAACTGAAATATTAGCCCATTATACTATATGATCCAACACAGGCCCAAGACTGTATGAACAGGGTCAGTTACAGAGGTTAGATTTCAACACCTCTTCTGTCTATCACCATCCCCCTGAAAATAATCATTATTTTAGATTCCAGGTTTTGCCAACATCTATCTATATATACTCCTAATATTTGTCCAATTGACCTTGGTTTACACCCTCTTTAAGCCCCACTTTAATTAACCCCATTTGAAACAAAATCAATTTTTGCTCTTTGTTCTCCTTCAAAGGAAGAAGAGACCATTGGATATGACCTCACATTGGTGTTGAATGGCTAACTGAATTAAAGCTTGCAAGATGTTCAGATATTATGGAACCGGGGGCCATACAAGATCCATCGAAGATTTGCTGCGTTCTTTCCAGCATAAGGATTTCAATGACCAGTCACCAAGAATAGCAATACTCAGGATTAATAAATGTTCATTTAATACAGACACACAATCTTTGTTCTCCATAGCCCACTCTCATTCCTCTCTCACCAAAATCTTTTGGCAGTATTCCCTTTACCGGGCTTCAGCTGTTCCTTTCATCTGACTTGAGATGGAATCTTCTAAGGAGACCAAGTTGAAACACTGCTGGCCATTGCTACATTAAATAAAGACCTCAGCTTCTCCACACACACACAAAAATCCCACTCTTAAGCACTGTAGCAAGCTGAACATGCGAGATAAGGATTTGGATCAGTAGCAGTGTATAATTCTTTTTAGGTACCCTCAAGAAGGTGACCCCCCTCTGTGAATCCTAGTGGGCAACAACCAGAAAAGATAAGCCCCCCTTTTCTACACAAGCCAACAGGGTCATGCTGGCCAGAGTTTGAATCTCTCTGGCAAGCAGCTAACTGCAGCTCTACACCTGGCTGGGCTTAATTTGTTATTTATGTCAGCTTTGCATATTTGTAAAGTTCAAGGGTTTATTGCCCTGGCCTGACCTTGCCAAGTCAGAGCTCACATGTGGTTCTCTAGTAGCAATTTCTTTCTAATAAACTTTACTTGAAAGAACATGTGTGATAGATTTTGTTGATGATTAAAAAGAACGGGGTTATGTGCATTGTTAGCCAAACTGGTTTTGAAGTTTTGTTGGAAGTCACCTCTGTTCTCATTTGAACAAATTATTTTTCTTTCCCCACACTCCTTCTTATTTTATTGCACCCCCTAATTATGTTTCATGTTGAAGCATTGTTTGTGTCCATACAGTACAGAGTTTTACAAATATACACTCCTCTCTCCTCTCTCCCACCCCCTGGGCTCATTAAGAGGAAATTAAATAACATGGCTCAATAATTTAAAGTCAGCATATGTGCACAACACCCAAAGCACATACAATTCAGGAGATATTCATACATAAGGGATGTGAAGGTGCGAACTACTTATGTGTATACATATCATGAGCAACTTGTGCATATTAGTTCTGTAAGTTCCCCATCTTCAAGCATCTGATGAAGTGGGATTTTCTCCCACGAAAGCTCATGTGATCAGTAAATATGTTACTCTTTAAAAGTGTCACAAGACTCCTTGTTTGTTTTTTCAAAGTCTAACAAAATATGTTTTGGGTTAAATAAAATGTTTCTTTCAACTCAAAATATTTTTTCCTGACTTTTCAAATTGACAAAAGTTTTGATTTTTTTCTGTTTTGATTTGACCTGATTTTTCCCCAACTGTCCAGAGAACTGGGGGGGGGGGGGGGGGGGGGGGGACAGTTAATCACTCCACTGATCAGCCCGTTAGTCACCATTAACAAAGTCACAAATAAATATGCTACATACCTAAAAAATGAGCAACAGGTAGGGTGAAATCCTAGCTCTGATTAAATCAGTGGTAAAACTCCCAGTCAGGTCAGGATTTCATCCCTAATCTTAAAAAAAAAAAAAGTGTGATCATTTTGTTGCTAGTCTAGTTTACCTCCCTGTCTTTCCCATAACTTTGTTTGTTTGCTTCCCACGCCAAGGGTGGTGAACCAATTTCTAGTGGCGATGCTGTAGCCATTTAATCAATCTGTAAACTCTGTCTATAATGGAAACCACTTCAAACCAGGAGGTCTAGCAGCATCACAGCACCCTCGTTCTAACACCTATGTCCTCCACTTGTTTGATGTTGTCTTAAACTGAGACCTCAATTCAGGAAATCATCCATATTCAGGAAAGGTGCTTAACTTTAAACATGTGCTTAAGTCCCACTGACCTCAAGTTAGGCATGTGCCTCAGTGCTTTTCCTAACAGGCACACTCTCATTTGTTTTCCTGAATCTGCTCCTAGGATTGTAAAATATTTGGCTCCCGGGCTATCATTTATTGTGTTGGCTCAGTGACTTGCTTGAGATCGCTAATGACATAATGTCAACAAATAGCTAAATAAATATTAATTACACACATGTTCAGCAATTAGACATGAGATGTTCCACTAGAAAATGTCAGTAGAGAATACTGCCTAGTAGGTAAAGCAGGGGCCTCTGTATGAGAACTCCTGGGTTCTAGTGCCAACTGCCCATGGGGTTAGGAAGACATTCTGCATACTATTGCAGAGCGAGGTACACTATGGAACAGTTATCTCTGAGGTGTGTGTCTCTAGCCAGTGGCCACCACCAAAGACAGGAAACGGGGCTATGAAGATCATCAGTCTGCAACTGATATAGTATTTCCATTCAGCAGCATCTTGAAGTGGTAAAAAAGAGACTTGCTTGAATTGAGATTTTCAGAGCAACAGGGTCGGGGTGTGGGGGAGCAGAAACAGTCAGCAGCACACCCACTCCTAAAACAAATCTGAGTTGTCCCCAATTCTCTTAGCTTAACACTGGAAAACTTTAGATAGAAACAAGAATTTTTAATCAGACAAAACAAAGATAGGTATATTTGTTCTGATTCTGGATTCTTCGCTCCTTGCCCCTTTTTTTCTCTGTTTTTTCAGTTGCCAACACTTTCCCCAGCAAGCCCTTCTCAATCCTTTCTTTCTTGTGTCACTGCCCCCATGCACATCATGTGTTTCCTTTCCAACCCCTTTCTTGCTCTCTGTGTTCATATATGGAATTTTCACCATTTAGCTGGCCTGCCATTGTGTCTTTGGAAACTTTCCCCACATGATCTTTTCTTCCTGGGCTCAAATCGCATTGCCTTTCCTTATACCTTTTACAAGGCTCAGCTAGAGTGTTCTCATTTGAAATACAACAGGTAAACAAGCAAAACCAGACTTTTGCATGGAACAATACAATGAAGACTTGATTCACAGTCCATCAAAATCACTAGGAATCTTTCCTTTGATTTTAATGGGCAGGCCCTAAATTACAACCAATAGAGCAGTAGGATCTGGTTTTCAAAAGCAAAGCCAGTGATTTTCCTCCAGTCAGACAAGATCAGACTTGAATTTGGCTTATTTGGAAAACCTAGTTCTGAAGGGGCTTATTGGAAAATAAAACAAATGTGCCATTGCTTTTTTAATAAGAATAATAATAAACATTCATTGTGCCTCTATAATGACTTTCATCTGAAAATTGCAAAGCACTTACCATTTGTTAACTAAGCCACTCGACACACCTATAAAGAAGGGAAATATTATTAGACCCATTTTAAGATGGGTAAACTGAGACCCAGAGAAGATAATGCAACATTTTCAAACTTACATGCCCAAACTCACACACTTTAGTCCACATTTATTTAGGCACATAAGTGAGTACGAATTGATTTTCAAAAGTGCTGAGTGTCCCCAGCTCTCATTGACTTCAGTGGCTGCTGCAGGTGGACACCACCTTTAAAAATCAAGCCACTAATTTAAACAGGATGGATTTATTTGTCTAACTGTGGGCAACCAGGTTTGGGCCCAGTTTCACGCAGCAAGTCATCGTACAAGATGGGAAGAACACCCAAGAGCCGTGATTTCCAATTCCCTGATTTAAATACTAAATCATAATGCTATTTAATCACAAAGTTCACCTCTCATAAGAATAGCTTGCACTTTAAGCATGAGCACTCTTATTGAACTCAGTGGATCTAAGCACACGATTAAAACTCAGCCCATGTTCTGATCTTGGCAGGTTTTGGATTCCAAATTTGTTCCCTTCCCTGGATCCTACAAAGGCTTGGAAGGTTCCACACAGCCAGCTCCGAGTGACTGCAGAAGCGCTTTTGAAATCCCAAGTGAAAATAAACCCCAAAGGAATTTTGTTTTATCAGTCTATGTTACTTCTTTAGTGAGTGTTAAGAATTCTTGCAAGCAATCTTTCTCATGCACTGGCTTAATGAGAAGCTTTCATTTTAACTCTCTCAGCCAATGTGGGAGGAGGGGAGGCGGAGAGTCAATGGTGCCCAATTTAATTTTTAACAAGGTTCTCTCCTATTGAAACCAGTATGAAGTGCAATTTATGGGCTTAACATTCAACTGTTAAATTATTCTCCAACATCTTTCCCGGCCACTCTCTGAGCTCTCCAGAAGAATCTTTTATTAGCAAGGGTAAAATGTATAAAAATCTATTGTTAAAACACTTAACAAATCTCCCCTTGCAAGGCAATAAACTATGGTGTGACGGCTCAGAGTTGAGACTCAGTTTCTCTCTCTCTCTCTCTCTCTCTCTCTCTCTCTCTCTCTCTCACTTCACCCCTTTCTCCTACCTCCCTTTTCTTTGTTTAAAATATGCTGACCACATAGTGACCTCTCGTAACCCAGCGGTCGAAAATTACAACCAGTCATACAAACAAGCAGCTCAGGGTCAGAAAGAGCAGGGTCTGCTAAAAGTTAGTAATCATACATTAATTCCCTGACATAATTAATCAAAATGAACCACCGTTATCTAGCGCGGAACCTTTAACCTATTACAAAGGGGTCAATTTGCAAACCACTTGAGCATGGGAGTTTGGTACAAATAGCATACTCCCTTCATCTGGGGTGCCCTAAGTAGGGAAAAATGCCTTTGAAGTCCCAAATCTACCAGATTTAGATATAATTTCATCAATCAAGTTAAAAGGCTGCTCTCCCTCCAAAAAGGATTTCATGTAGATCTGTCATCTAGCTCTGTTCAGCGGGTGACTGAAAATCCATTTGTTAGGCTTTTTTTTGTCAGGATGGAGTAGGCTGTAGTTGGCTCCACCTGTCAAAATAGCTGAAAGTTTATCAAATTGAAGGCTCAGAAGCATGATTTGTATAAGAACCTGTGCTGGCCTGGTAAAGAAGGCAGTAAATCTTGGCTTTGTAAGCTAATAATACTTCAATTTTAGAGCTTAATTGTGTTTTTATTTGATATGTGTATAATTATATACACACTGTGTGCAATAATTCTTACAAAATCACAAGTGGGACCTGACATAGCTAAGGTACATATATGCCTGCCCTCCCAATATTGTAGGATCCGAGTGCATCACAATCTTGAATGTATTTATTCAAACAGCACCCCTGGGAGTTATCATTGTTCCCATTTTACTGTTGGCAAACTGAGCCACTGAGACAGGATGTGACTTCACCAGGGTCATACAGGAAAAGTCTGCGGTGCAGCAGGGAATTGAACCTACATTTTCCAACTACATTGGATCAATCTTGCTTCCTTTCTATCATTAAGCCCTAGTCTACACTTACTGCCGTTTTCGGTGGCAGTCAACGGGAGATTCCCAAGGTATCTCCAAATATCTTGTGCATCTCCTGCTGACTTCTGAAATCCTCCCTACACACTACACTAAGTCAACCAGAAATGGCGTCCAGTCAGCGTAGTGTAAGTGCGGTCATGGAGCTGGTGTTCCAGGTCTGGTTCGGTTATCGATTGTCTATACAGACGTCTCAATCGAAAACTAAAGATCGCTCTGACGGCAGCGACTTTGCCCCCATCAGGATAGACTTGGCCTAAGTTCCAGAGCCCTTCAGCCAAAGCAGTTTCCTCCTAGTATAGTTTCATCTCCTTTCATATGTATAGAAAGAGCACACACCTCACATGTATATTAATTATATGAAGAATAGATGATATACAGAACTTAATAAGGGAATCATCTTAACCATGGTTTCTGGTGTCATTATATCACATAGGTGAATCACATGGGGTGCGTCTATACTTGTAAATTAAGTCGACTTAAGCTTGCTTAAGTCGACTTAATTTACTCTGCATCTACACTACACTTTCCTTAAGTTGACTTTATTAAACCTGGATTTAATTTGATTTAAAGCTTAAGTCAACTTTTTCAAGTCGACTTAAGCCAGTGCAGACCTGGGGTAGCCCTAAGTCGACTTAGGGCTACTCCAGGACTCCACCACTGCCCTCCCTGTAGGGGGCGGGGGCACAGGAGGAGCCTGGCATGCCCCCCCCACAGGGTAGGGCAGAGCCCTGCTCATCCTGCCCCTATGCCCTGCCAGGGTCCCTGTCCCCCTTTGCCCCATTGTACCCATGTACAATGGGGCAAAGGCTGAGCCCCCTGGCACTGGGCAAGGGGTGCCCCCTTCTGCCCCCGTGGACCTGCCCTAAGTCCCCCTAGGCCCTAGAAGTCGACCTAGGCGTCCAGTGTGGATGCTTTAGGTCGGCTTTGTACGTTCCCCCCAAAGTCGACTTAAAATTTAGGTGTAGACTCACTAAGTCGACTTAGCTAAAGTCGACCTAAACTTTCAAGTGTAGACATAGGCATGGAGTCTATATTAACAAGACCCAAAATGAAACTAATTTTTTGAGTCTTATTTGCTATATTTTAAAATGATTGTAAAACATGTTTTAGTGCAACATCTGCATTTGGAAAATATCACATCCATATAAAAAGGTTGGTGGGAGTAGTAAAACAAAGTTATTATTAAGGACACTGTTTTAGCAGCAGTCACTTAAACAGCAATTCCGAGTATCACATAGACTTGATATGTCTGGTTTTAAAACCAAAATCATAATTAATCATACAGATGTCAGATGGGTGGATTATGCAGTTCCAGTGTCTAAATGACTGTGCCACTTCTAAAGTATATTTTATTATTACAGCCCACTTATTGTCGCAGTCCACTTATGTGAAGTGATAGATATTTTAAATGTAATTCTCCTTGTTTATATTTATATCATATCAATTACAGGAAAAAAGCGATAACAGATAACAGAGAAACTAGTTAGACACCATTTCTTTTTAGTATAGTTAGTGTGCACATTGTGGTTATTAGAAAGAACAATTCCCACCCAAAGAATTGTTATTTAGGTGTGGTCATTTAAAATAAAATGAAAGAACCCCCCAAATTCAAAAACATCACACACAGGAAAAAGGGTCCCAGGTTAGAAATGAATCATGCAAAAAGAGTTTGTGTGAAACATTGGGCTAGATTGTGCTTTCCCTTATATGCCTTGGCTAGTAGGAAAGATGGTCTAATATATGGTCCTGGGCTGGTGGTGCAGGACCTGGATTCAAACTGCAGTATAGCCACAGGCCTTCTATGCAACCTTGGGCACATCTCTTAATCTTTCCTGTGCCTTATAAAGTTGATCAATGACTTCAAGGTATTCTGGTACTAAGATAATTAGGCTCAGACATATATAGGTAGAGCAATATACTACCTTACCATGCTATACTACCTTATCATGCAATTGTTTCCTTTGAGACTATGTGTGCAATAAGGTTCTAGAAAATATGAGTAGGGGTGGCGCAGTATATCCCCCTGTATCTTCTTTCGCCAAGGATGCCATTGGGATTGCTTTAGGGGATCTTCAGGAAGTCCAGCACCCCTTGTGAGTAGAGCTTCTCTGTCTTCCCTGAGTGCCGGCCAACACCACCATCCATACGGGGTGGCTAGACCCCATGCTCTGGAGAATACCGGGACTGCCATTGTTGCTAGACTACAGCTGGACTTCTGGAGCCTATTCCTTCATTCAAGGGTTAGATTGTGATTTGGCGCATTCAGTGGAAACCAGGGTTGGGCCTGAATCATAATCTTGGACCTAGAAAGCCTTCCACTTCTATGGGATTCAGTTCCAAATTTAGTAGCTGGCTCTTGAAGAGCACCACAGGAGACACAGACTGTGGGTTCTCACTCTGTGTGTTGCCCTCTTCTGGTCTTTTCCTCTGAAGCAGCTGTCATAGACCACTGTTGGAAAACAGTGTACTGGGCTAGATGGATCATTGGCCTGACCCGCTATGGCTGATCTAACATTCTTATGCAGGTGAGGGCCAACATAGCTTTAAGACATTTTTCACCTCTGGGAATTAGGGCTTTGCCCCTTTCATAGGTTAGAACCCCACCAGTGCTTTGAAAAGTCATATGGGGACTGTTCAATGTTGGATCCACCCCTCCGCCACTGAAATGCTTCCTGCTATGCTGGGTGCAGTCCTAGAATGACCCTGTGCCAAAGACTATGGAGTAGGGATGACATAGGTATGTCACTTTGGCCCCGTACTGCTTAGGTATCTCCCAACCACATTTAAAGTCATTTAAGCTGGCTTTGCAGTCCTTTACAGTGGCTGAACTGCTGTAAATGAAATGTAACAGAACACAGAATTTGGGTCCCCATCTCTATATTGGTGAACCACTTACCTAAACTTAAAAGTATTGAAAACATGGATTCAGATCCATATTTTGACATGTGAGCTTCTCTCTAGCACAGACCTTTGCTTCTGGCTTCATTTCATCCCCTCTTCCCTGAGCCTTAAGAAGTCTTGAAGTCCAGCCCACTGTTCTGAGGCAGGACTAAGTTAACCTAAACCATCCCTGGCAGGTGTTTGTCCAACCTGTTCTTAAAAGCCTCCAGTGATGTGGATTCTACAACTTTCCTCAGAAGACTGTTCTAAAACTTAACTATACTCATAGTTTAACAGGTTTCCTGCTATTTAACTTAAATCTCCCTTGCTTCAAATCAAGTCCATCACTTCTTGTTCTACCTTTAGTGGAGATGGAGAACAATTGATCACCATCCTCTTTAGAGTACCTTTAACGTATTTGAAGATTATTATCGGGTCTTCCTGCTGTCTTCTTTTTACAAGACTAAACAAGCCCAGTTTTCTTAACTTTTCCTCAGATTTTCTAAGTCGTTTATCATTTTACTTGCTCTCTTTGGACTCTCTCCAGTTCAGCCACATCTCCCCTAAGGTGTTGGATCCAGAATTGGACACAATAGTTCAGCTGAGACTTCACTAGTGCCAAGTAGACTGAGATAATTACCTCCTATGCCTTACATACAAAATTCTGTTAATACACTCCAAAATGATGGTAGCCTTTTTCACAACTGCATCATATTGCTGGCTCATATTCAGTTTGTGATCCATTATAACTCTCAGATCCTTTTCAACAGGACTACTATCTAACCAGTTATTGCCCTTTTGTAGTTGTGTATTTGATTTTTCCTTCCTAACTTCAATACTTTGCACTTGTCTTTATTGAATTTCATCTTGTTGACTTTAGACCAATTCTCTAATTTCTGAAAGTCATTTTTAATTCTAATACTGTCCTCCAAAGTGCTTGTGATCCTTCCCAGCTTGGTATCACCTCGAATTTTTGTAAGCATACTCTTTGCTCTACTATCCAAATAATTAAAGAAAATATTAAATAGTATCAGACCCAAGATGGACCATCTAGTTCAGTGGCTCCAGAGCCTCATGTGGCTCCTTGGCTGCCCTCTTGCAGCTCCGAGCCCTCCTCTGCCATTGGGGGACCCTGCAGGGAGCCCACTCCTGGTTCTGCCCCCCCCTCACCACCACCAGGGGACCCTGCGAGGGGCCCACTTCTGGTTCCAGGTTCTCCCCACCAGGAGACCCTGTGGCAGGTGACTTGACCCAGCTCCCCCCACCAGGAGGCTACATGCACCCAGTGCAGCTCTCAAAGCACTTGGTTATTGAAGGAATTTTTTTAAATGGCTCTTCTTATCTTTTGGGTTGCCAATCCCAGATCCAGTTTATCTATAATCCATAGATAACTGATCTATGAGTATGGTTGTTCAACCAGTTCTACACCCACTTTACACTACTTCATCTAGATTATATTTCCTTGGTTTGCGTACGAGAATATTATGTGGAACTTTGTCAAAAGCCTGACTAAAATCAAGATATATCACATCTACTGCTTCCCCCCATTTCCTAAGCTAGTAACCCTTTTAAAACAGGAAAATAGGTTGGTTTGGCATGATCTGTTCTTGACAACCCTAATCTGGTTATTTCTTATTACTCTATTATCATTCAGGTATTGTTTTATACTTTGTTCCACTATCTTTGCAAATATCTAAGTTAGGCAGACAGGTCTATAATTCCCCAGATGCTCTTTGTTCCTCTTTTCAAAGATTGAAAAGATGTTTGACCTTCTCCAGTCTTCTTGGCCCTCACTAGTCCTCTGTGAGTCCTCAGAATTAATTGTTAATGGTTCTGAGCTAACTTCAGTTCCTTAGATACCCTTGAATGAATTTCATCATGCACTGCTGACACAAATATATCTAATATATCTAAATATTTTTAAGCTGTTCTTTCCCTAGTTTGGCTTTTGTTCCTTCTCCCTTGTTAATATTAATTGTGTTGAGTATCTTGTCACCATTAATCTTTTTAGTGAAAACTGAAGCAAAATAGGCATTAAACATCTCAATTTTCTTGATGTCATCCATTATTAGCTATTCTTCATCACTAGGTAGAGAACCCACACTTTCCATTGTCTTTCTCCTGCTCCTAATCATTTTAAGAACCTCTTCTTATTGTCTTTTACATCCCTTTTATGCTATATTATTTATTGATTACTGGGAGCCAGGATTCCTGGGTCATTTGCAGCTGTAATGCCCTCTTGCTCATACTCTTTAAACTGTTACTTTAGCCATGTGTAAAATAGATATAACAACCCTGAACCTCACATGGATGTTGTGAGATTCATTAATGTTTGTAAAGTGCTTTGGGAACAATTATACTAAGTAAGGATAAAGTATTTATTACTAGTTCTTATTATTATCATCAAACAATAGTGAAATCACACTGCAAAAAGGTACTGGCCATTTTAAATGACTAGATTTGATTTATATGTACTTAAATCTTCATTCAGTACACACCCATACTACTCCCATACGTGTGCATACATACTGAAAAACTCTGCACTTTCATTTTTTTACATTGAAGGTTTCTGCCCCTTTCAATAAACATAGGAACAGTGAGTTGCATACAACATTTAGTAGCTTTAATGTACAACTATCAGGAGCTTATTCAACAATATTACTTGAAGGACAAAGAAGTTACTGCTAGCTTGTTCTGCAAAACTGAATTCCAAAGGCTGGTGAGTCACACACCAGAAAGGCTATGGGGTGGCGGGGGAGGGGGAGAGGGGGAGCATTATATTTTCCAGGCCACCATAACTCCTACTTGAAGTGGGAAACTCACACATGTTCCATCTATTCCTTCCCACACGGATGTTGTCTCAGTTCCCATGGGACAGGGAGTTTATTAGTTAATGCTCGAGTTTAAGTTTTCATCAGAGGAAATGATGAGCTTCCAAGTCTCTCTTCCTTTGTTGCAGAGTAGTAAGAGTTACCTAGTTGTCCCCAACATTCACCCTAACATCCCTGTTATTGGAAGAGATGAATCCCTGCCAGAGAAATCTGAAACCTTTGGCCACCCTGCCTGTCTTTCTGATAGAAAAACATCTTCCCTGAGAAAATGAATGGATGCAATGAAATACAATGCTAGGCAAACTCTGTTTGCACTGTGCAGTAAGAAATGAAAGGTAAAGCCAAAAAATGCCAAACTGAGTGGTGTTAAGAGAACAACATGATGTTGCTTTGATCCAAGGAGATCCTGTGGTTTTCTTTTTAATAATATCACATATGGTATCTTATAAGGAAGCAGGGAAGGTGACACAATTTTATAACTCTACAGGGGCTTCATGCCATGGGACAAGATCCCCATTGTATGGAGGAGCATTGAAAAGAAGGGGGAGGGAGGGGGAAAAATGCTTTCAAAGCAGATCTAAAATTACACCTATTCTCAAGGAAGACACAAATCTAGGCCATAAAGATTGTTCATTACAACAAGCTCATAGGAACACTTCTAGCAAATGCAACATAGGTATTCATCCCTAGCTAGAGACTGCAGGGTTGGATCTGGAGGGGGTGGGAATTAGTAAGTAGCCCTTTCTCCATAGAGTCTTCAACCCATTTTTACAACTGAATCTTTACCAAAGTTCTAAAAAAAACCAAAAAACAAAACATTTTTTTTCTATTTCTCAATATCTTTTCATGTCCCTGTCCAAAATAAGGACAAGAAGCACTTCGATATGATAAGAAAAGCTGTCTGAGTCCTAGTTTATACTTGCCGTGCTTTTCGGCGGCAGTCAATGGGAGATACGCAAGGTACGTAAAATACATTGTGTATGTCCCACCGACTTCCTAACTACCCTTTACGCATTGCACTAAGCCAACCAGAAATGGCATCCGGTCGGCGTAGCGCTACTCCAGTTACAGGGCTGGAGTTACAGTTCTGGTTCCATGTCCAATTGAGTGCATTTTAACAGACCACTTAGTCGAACACATAAGAGTGCACTGATGGCGGCGAATCTGCCGCCGTCAGTATAGACATAGCCTAAGAAAAGCTATTTTTCATGTTATGCTTAGCCCAGGTGGATGAAAGAAGGAATGGGACTTTCTAAAGTCGACTTAAGCAGCAAGTCAACTTAAAAGGAGGTTTTACAAAGCTGACTTCATTTTTCCTTAAGTCGACTTAAGCAGCTGCTTAAGTTGACTTAAGGAAAGTGTAGTGTAGACGCAGAAAATGTCTCCTACAATTGTAACTCATTCAGTACACCAACTTAACTCCACCTCCATGAGAGGCATAGCACTTAGCTCAATATAGTTAGATCGTCACAGTGTCAATGTAGACACTGTGTTGAGTACATCAACTGTTGATGCCTTTCAGAAACCATCCCGCAATGACCCACACTGGCAGTTAATTTGATGAAAGCATTCCTGATGAGAATGCTCACTGCCAACACATGGAGCATGGTTTGAATATGTACAACTGATTAAAGTACTGTGGTGGCTGTACATTGTTGTAACTTACGTTGACTTAATTTTGTAGTGTAGACTTGTCCCGCTTCAAGAAGTTGAAGCACACTGAATATAATAAAATTGCTGCCACCCTGTTATGGGGCAAAATGAGAGGACAGAGCCACCCAATTAGTAGAAAGCAAAGAAGCAGTCAAGTCAACAACCAAACAAAATAAAAATCTTATTTTCTTTTAATTTAATTTATTTAGTTATTTATTGCATCTGGACCCCATAATACCAATGCAAATCTATTGACAGTAACAAAAAATAGGATTACGCAACGTGCATGGGGGGAAGAGGTGAGGTTGGGTCTGTAATGATCCTTATATGAGCTGACTTTAGTTAACAAGTACATAATTTCCATTAGCTCCAAAACATTTTTCTCCCCTTCTCCCCCCCTCCTCGTCCCTTCTCAGGTCCCTTCATGCAAAGCTCTATTTGGCATTTACCTTCACACACCAGGCACTGATCCCTGCTAGGAAAAGGTGGCAAAATTTCTAATGGAATGACTGCTCATGTAGAAAACCTCACGGCTGAAATTTTTTGAATGGCATAGATCTCCACACAAACCACTGATGCCGTGTTGGAAGGTGTCTGTTTTCCCGACTCAAACCTGAGGCTCAATTTTAAAAAAAAAAAAAAAAAAAAAAAAAAAAAAAATCTGGAAAATGCCACTCAAAAGTAACTAATATTGTCTCCCTCTTTCCTACTCACAAGAATGTTATTGGACAATAGTTCTACTATACGAAGAGTTCACTGGAAAATCAGACATGCAGTGAAATATTCACAGTGGCTGTAGATGCTGGCTGATGCTTGCTCACTTGCTCAAAGGGGAGGAGTATTTCTCAAAAGGCCAATTTTTTAAGGGAATTTATGTGCCTAAAGATACAGCAGATAAACATGGAGTGGGATTTTCAAAAGCACCTGACCTCCACTGGGAAGTATTTATGTGATATTAAATAATATAGGTGAAAACTATCTGGTTTAAATATATGATTTTAACTTGATAATTTCACATTAAAATCTATGCTAAGGCCACAATCCTTCAAAGACTTGTGCATATGGGACACTTTACTCATGCAAGCGGTCTCATTAAAGTCAGTGGGGTTACTCACATGAGTATCATCATATATATGCTTAAATCTTTATGTGACATGGACAATCAGAAAATGAAATCGGCCTTTGCAGTATCTCCTTTCAAAGTTCAATAACGGGTTGTTTGGGTTTTTTTTGGTTGTTTTTTTTTGGAGACGTATTAATGATTTTTTCCTTCCATACTCTTCTTTTTTTTCTTTTCAAATGATGTTTGATAGCGCATGATACCATTTCCGTCCACTCAGGTTTAATATACTTTGAATGGCACAAGATAGTACGTTTGTTAGCTCTTTTCAGTGGCTTACCATCTAATGAAAAGTATATCTACAACTTTATGCATCTTTAAAGAGATGAGCCTGTTGCTGCTGCTGATGTTTCTGCCCCCATAAAGCTCTCTTCTTTTGTTTGGTTCGTGAGACCAGTTGGTAGTACCCTTCAGACATTTTATTGATCTCTCTCCCTCTCTAGCTCATACATGCTAATTGTACCTCTGTAGCAAAACAATCTTATTATCATGTTAATTAGTGGGAGTGTTGTTGAGGTTTTCCAGTTCATTACGTGCTAATTTCAAGATAAATGAATCCACAGGTTACAAAGTAAATAAGGTCACCTATCAAGTACTTGTAAACGTGTTTGTAAACAAGGAGGGGAAACTGGAGGAGAAGAGAAAGGGGGAACATGTTTGGCTTGGGTGGTTGGAAGTGGCTTTGGATAAGGATTTGGCGTCCCATGCTGGGGTGACCCTGCTTCCCTTGAACTCATTTGTAATGGAAAGTGAATGTTTTCTGTCCACCTGGTTCCCCAGTGGGATGTTTCCTCCCTGAAACTACTTTGTGTGAACTCAAAAGAGCTCTTTGTGAGCAGATTACTCATTCTGCCCTTTGGGTTGATTGTTGTTGCCTTTTGCGGCAAGAGCCAGGAGTGAGGACATAGAACACTGAAGGGAGGAAAGGGAGAAAGAAAAAAAAAGGCGTGTTAGTGTGAATCACAAACCTCCTCTGCATAACCTCAGACAGTGCTCGGGATTATTCATATTTCCTGTATACATTATGCAGCAGCAAAAAAGAATTCAAGGAAGAGGCGAAATAAAGGGCTAAATCTGATGCCAGTGTAAATTGATATAGAGCTTTTTAAATCAATGGTTATACCCCAGGCCCATAATTTCTGTGGAGAAATATTGCAGTGCCTCTCTGAAAGATAATAAGGGTGTGCAAATAAAGTAGGAGTGTGTAAGTGTGCATTCCAGTTTCTAGGCATTGATAACTTTGATAACAATGCAAAAACTCAGTGTATACCTTTTCTTTGGACTCAGTCCTCCTGCAGTTAAGCTCAGCTCAAACTTTGATTCTGAATTATTTTAAAATCTCAAAGTAAAACTGAGTACAAAAACTCCAACCATCACCCGATTTGCACTATAAATTAAATTTGGGCATATTGTACAGAGAATAATGTATTGGACACATTTCACCTCTTTTTCTATAGGCAGAATGTTCGCAAACTTTGTTCCAATATTCTCCAGGTTGATCATTATGCAAAACTGTTAAAAATGTTTGTAGTGAATTTCATTTACTGTATAACTTGACATTCAAAATGCCATATCCATACTACTGCCTGTGCTGCTGTTCATCCCACCTAAGTCACATGACATTGCTTCATCTGAACGCTTGTCCAAATAATCTAATTATAAAAGTGCTCATCCAATCAGGGGAAAGAAACAAATTTGCAATTGCTTTCTGCAAGCATTCATTCTAAAAATAATGGCATGAATGTTTGCTGAAAACAAATGCAAAAGAGAAATGAACACCGCTGATGTAAATTCACTGAATTCTATTTGAAAAGTTGCAAATGCCCCACATTTGGCATGCTTTTAAACAAAAAAAATGTACAAATTATCTCAGTTTTGGGAGCACAGGTTAACTCCAAAGTTCTGTGAGGCTTTTGATGAAGTACTGTGTTTCTCATGAAACCAGAAACAAATGGGTTTACATGTCAAGGGTGCAAATTTTGTCGCATGACTCTTATTCTTTTGAGCATTAGTAGCTAAATAGTTAAAGTACCCCCCTTTCAACTCCAGTAAAACTTTGTCACTACAGAGCTCTACGGGCACACTGATGTCATTTTAACTGCATGCCACACAGTGATAAAACAGAGACTGGCAAGTGTTTTTTGGCTGGCTGTTTTATTGACACTAATATTTATTAAGACAACCTTGAATTTTTGCATCATCTGTATTTGGCTTCCTTTTTGGAACAACCGTTTCATGTAGAGATACTGCAGAAGTATTATCTCTTAGCAATCCAACTGGCATCTGAAACGTCGAATCCTCTCCTTGGTTTTCTTTTTTTTAATTAAAATAATAAATTGGTCTTAAATTATCCCTGAAATCAGACCAGTGTTGATTACAATGGGTCTCATGCTGTGACAGCTCAAGATGATGTTATTTTTATTCCTTTTCAACGAGATCTTAATCTCTCCCTGCGTGTAAACAAATTGTCACAGTAACCTTGTTCTTTAATCTCCCAGATGAAGACCTTTAAAGCATTGGGAGATAACAGATCTAACTGAGATTTCATCAGCTTTCAGGCTTTTACAAATATGTCACATGCCTCTCTCTCCACTGCAGTCTTTAAATGTTGAAGGAGAGAACTGCACATTGCACTCAAAAGTGTCCCTTAAACATTTGTGGGTTTGAATCCATATTTATGTGTTCCTAGTGCTGGGTACTACTTTCAAAGCTACAGCTGAAGTTCATATGTAGGATGCAAGGAAAATTGCTACCTGTTGTAGCCATTGCAGAACTGTCCTCCTTTCCCTTGAGATCCTCTGTCCCACCCTTACTAAAAAAGGTCAAAGACATTTCAACCTCCAGGAGTCCAACATGGAACACTGTGATCAGAAAGAGATGTCAGTTTATGATCTTTCTTTAACGGCTATTTCATCACAAAGAAAAACATTCCAAGGAGCATTTAGTGACAATAGCAACAACTAGCAGTTTCATCTTCAAAGCACTTTGCAAATAGTAACTAATTCATCTCTCCAAATCTCTTGCCAAACAGGTAAGTGGTGTGATTATTCAGATTGTACTGATGGGGAAACTGAGGCAGCAAGCAACAAAATGACTTGGTTAAGGCCATGTAACACATTAGTATGGGAGTTGACTTAGAAGTCAGGGAGTGTTTAGCCTCCAGTCCTAAAATCAGACCACACAGCCACATCATTTTCCATTACATCCTTTTGAGAATCCCCTGAAGTAATAGCATTAATAAGTTATGTCCCTAAGTTCTAATGACCCTTCTTTAGCCCCACTAGACTTCGCCTGAACACTTGAGATTAAATATGCAAGTACTGCTTCTTTCTTTTAAATCAACAATCTGTATGTCAGCTTAATTCACTGCATTCAGATGAGACTTTTTCATGTTTGAGGGCATGTAAGCATCATTATTCATAATGGGAGGGCTGGGAATCCTTAACAACATCCATAAACCTGGTGTGCAATTCTTTACAGGTGTACATTATTTGTGAGTAGACATATGGGTACGTTTTCCAAGCACTATGTAGGAGCTGCCACTGTTGCGTGCGCGCACACACACACACACACACACACACACACACCTTGTTTCTATTTAAATAGCTTTCGCCCAGGCATCTTCTGATATTTTGAAAATGCACTCTATTTATTCATTGTCATGTCAATTATTTGTCGCTATTACAATGTTTTCTGTCAAGTCAAAGATTTATAGTTCTTATGCTTTAAATTCTTTCACTGAAAATTCGGCCACAAATATTCTAAATTGGACACAAAATCTTCTTCGGGAACAACTTAAGTCTGCGTGCAGAATTCAGATGATGAATCCTTAATTTCAGATCCACATTTCACTCAGGGGGATGGAATTTTTGCTTCAAAGTGGACTTCTTTATATTGGAATAATGGTCCATAAATATAGTGGAATCTGATTTGCTAGTCTTCATCTCTCAAAGCAAACATTCCACACACATAAAGCTCAGATGATACTAACATCATCTGATGAAGAGCACTGGCCAATGGGCTTGAAACTGAATGATGTTAAATACTAGTTTTAATATAAAAACATTAACTGCTCCTTTCCAGCCACTGAGATTGTTTCTCTTTTTCTGTGATCCAAGAAGGTACATTTTTTACAGAAAGCAGATTTCCTTCTGTGTGTCCCCAGTCATGAGCTGACTCGATCACTAAGTACAATTCCTTAGTATCTCAACTCTCCCTTTACTGGAAAAAGGAGAAAGAAGTGCAGTCCAAATTGCAAATCTACATGCATCCAGGGACTTCCTCTTCTTTACGCTAACTGGGGAGAAGTTATCCTATTCCATTCTGAGTGGAGAGCTTGGTTAACATCCTTGGATATGGCTTCAATATACGTCAACCTACCTTAGGTATTTACATAGTCCCATTATCATAATATCTGAGCACATCACAATCTATAATCCATTTATGTTTAAAACCCCCATGCAAGCTAGGAAAATATTATCATCATTCCAATGTTATAGCCAGGGAACTGAGGCACAGAGAACTAAGAGATTCAGTCAAGGGCATGGAAGAAGTCTACAGCAAAACAGGACATGAATTCAGGTCTTCCAAAACCTAGGCTAGCGCCCTAACCATGGAAGCATGTTTCTTTACTATGGGTTTAGTCCATAAAGAAATTATTAGAAATGTAGAATGGCTGTTGGTGCTAATGGGGCCTTCATGAGGTCCCTTTAAGCCATTTCTAGTACTGAATGTTGCTGTAACACTTCATAGAATCATAGAATAATAGGGTTGGAAGGGACCTCACGAGGTCATCTTTGGAGCAACCCTTCAACTAGTTGAAGGTTGCTATCAAATCTCCCCTCAGTCTTTTCTTCTGTCGACTAAATAAACCTAGTTCCTTCAGTCTCTCCTCATAAGTCACGTGCCCCAGCCCCCTAATCATTTTTGTTACCCTCCGCTGGACTCTTTCTAATTTGTCCACATCCTTTCTGTAGTGGGGAGCCCAAAACTGGACACAGTATTCCAGATGCGGCCTGACCAGGGTTGAATAGAGGGGAATTATCACATCCCTCGATCTGCTGGCAATACTCCTACTGATGCAGCCTAATATGCCATTGGCCTTTTTGGCAACAAGGGCACACTGTTGGCTCATATTCATCTTCCCGTCCACCATAACCCCCAGGTCCTTTTCTACAACACTGCTACTTAGCCGATTGGTCCCCAGCCTGTAGCAGTGCATGGGATTTTTCCGTCCTAAGTGCAGGACTTTGCACTTGTCTTTGTTGAACCTCATGAGGTTTCTTTCGGCCCAGTGTTCCAATTTGTCCAAATCTCCCTGGATCCTGTCCCTGCCCTCCAGAGTATCTACCATTCCCCCCAACTTGGTGTCATCCGCAAACTTACTAAGCACGCAGTCTATTCCATCATCAAGATCATTAATGAAGATTTTGAATAGAACCGGCCCCAGGACCGACCCCTGGGGCACTCCACTCGTTACCGGTTGCCAACCAGATATCGAGCCATTGATTCCTACCTGCTGAGCCCGTTGATCTAACCAGTTTTCGATCCACCTTACGGTCCACTCGTCCAACCCATACTTCCTTAACTTGCCGACGAGAATGCTGTGGGAAACCGTATCAAAAGCCTTGCTAAAGTCGAGGTATACCACGTCAACAGCTCTTCCCGCATCCACAAATCCAGTCATCTCATCATAGAAGGAAATCAGGTTGGTCAGGCACGATTTGCCCTTGGTGAATCCATGTTGACTGTTCCTGATCACTCTATTTTCCTCCAAGTGTTTCAGGATGGTTTCCTTGAGGACCTGCTCCATGATTTTCCCAGGGATTGAGGTGAGGCTGACCGGTCTGTAGTTCCCCGGATCCTCGTTTTTTCCCTTTCTTAAAGATAGGTACTATATTTGCCTTTTTCCAATCCTCCGGGACCACCCCCGTTCTCCACGAGTTCTCAAAGATAATGGCCAGCGGCTCTGCAATCACTTCCCCCAACTCCCTCAGCACCCTCGGATGCAGTTCATCCGGCCCCATGGACTTGTGCACATCCAATTTCATTAAGTGTTCCCTAAACTGACTTTCCATCACCGAGGGCCACTCTTCTCTCCATTCCGCGTTACCCCGTGTAGTAGCCTGGGAGCTGGCCCTCCCTGTGAAGACTGAAGTAAAAAAAGCACAGAGTACTTCAGCCTTTTCCGCATCATCCTCCACGAGGATGCCTGCCCCATTCAGTAAGGGATCTACACCACCTCTGATCCTTTTCTTGTTGCTGATATACTTATAGAACCTCTTTCTGTTATCCTTCACATCTCTTGCTAGCTGCAACTCCAATTGTCCTTTGGCCTTTCTGATTTTATCCCTGCAGTCCCGAGCAATATCTTTATATGCCTAGTTTAGACTTCTAGTTTAGATCTTGGAGCTAGAGTTCAGTTCCACATTTTAACGATCTTTGTAGTTCTCAGCATACAAAGGCTGGCAAAATGCCAGAGTTTATGTTAACCAGAACCTGTCTTACAACTTTTTTGAGGACCATCACAAATTTCCTACAGGAGTATCAGGATAATGGGTCAGCAGAGCAGCCAATAAAAAATGGCAAGAATGAATGGTATGAGAGCTGCCTCAAATTATTTTGTTCATGGTATGAGCCCTGTTACCGTGCTAAAACAGTGTGATCGCTCTTTCCCTAGCTCGTTGGTGTTCTTACACTTTTTTCCGTTAGAAAAGAATATTTACTCAACCTTACATGCATTTCAAACCTTCTGAACTGGCAGAAAAGACCAGTATCTCCCACCCACCATTGTGAACTGGCTTCCCAATGGTGCTCCCAATGCAATTGCAGCATTCATTATACTTGTAGCCATGTTGGTCCCAAGATACTACAGAGACAAGATGGGTGAGGTAACATTTATTTTGGACCAAATTCTGTTGGTGAGAGATACAGGCTTTTGTGGCTCACTCTTTTCCAGACTGAAGAAGAGCTCTATGCAGCTTGAAAGTTTCTCCCTCTCTTTCACCAACAAAAGTTGGTCCAATAAAAGATATTACCTCTCCCACTTTGGGGGTCTAACACATTTTTAGAGCCAATAGTGTTAGATGATTACTTAGTGTATTTAAAACAATGGCAAATAACTATGCTTAATAAGACAGAGAGCCTTAATGATTTCCTATTGGTTATTTAAATTTATAAAAGCAGAACTTAATCATGTGTAAACACCACAGGAAGTTTAAAAATAAAGAATCCTCCATATTTCACGAGAAATTAGTTTCCTTCTAACATTCGGCTTGTGACACAATAAATTGGGAAACTCATAGCTACTTAAGCAACTGCACTCAAAATATAAGCAATCCGAGAAGAAACTTTTCAACTACATCTTCTCTAGATTATAAATTCTTCACCACCATGTGGAGGAATCCCTTGAAGAAAGATGCAACATTGACCGCAGGAATGAGTGCATTTTTCTGGGTTAAAACATATGGTGTGAGCAAATATGAATATCATTGTGATAAAAGTCACTGTTTCAAAGGTGGTGAATTTAAATAAGCTCATGTTATGTCACTACATTTGGAAAATCAATGATGCAAGCATACTCTACCAATGACACACCACTACATTTTGAGTGCGCTTAAGTTCCAGGGTAAAATCTCTGAAGACTGAATTAACTAAGAGTTTGCATTGGGCTAATGGAAAATATTACCTCATTAGCACTCGATTTGTCATTTGCTCCATGACAAAAAGGTAAATTACAATGTATTAATGCAGTTACTGTCGTTTTTAATGTGCACTGGGATACAATAAAACTTTTTATTGGGGATGTGTGATGGCATATTTGCACTACAGTATTAACACTAGTACTCTGATAGGGCAGCAACACTCTTATAATGATGCAGTAAAATTTGACTCTGATATAGTAAAATCTGTTTATGGAAAAGGGGCTTTTTCACACAATTCTGTCAGGCTGGGGCCAAGAGAGAAGGAGGCAGAGGGAAGGGAATTCTTTATAACCGTACCTAACTGCAAACGGCGTTTGTTTGTTTGTTTATTTCATTTAAAACTCCTAAGCATCAGGACGGGATGTGGAAATAAACATGCTATGGAGTCCATTTTTGTTTTTCCTGCTCACTCCTTTTCTTCTTAATTCAGCCACATGGGCTTGTTGTGGAGTTTTACATGTACAGCTCAGCTAATATAAAACAACCACATGAGCATTCATTGGGAGGGCCGGGAGGGAGACAAGTCCTTGCTTTATTGAATACAGTGCTTGCTTGTGTGGGCCTGTTCTCCTCCTCACCATGCATCATTACTGCATTCCCAGAAACAGATTTGTGGTGTTAATTAACGTACGCAGGTGCACTGAAGGCTGTGGTCATGATCGTGTCCTATTCTGTTTTTTAAATGGCCAGGGAATATAAAATCCCTGAAATGAATTTACGTGGTACTCCTCACCCGTCGCCCATTTTGAGAATGACTCCTAAGAGTGATTCTTCATTCTTTCGGCAACCACATATTCCTTTTCTGGATCAAATAAGAGCAGCACCACACATTGCTTGCTTAAACCCGTTCAACTATTCACATCAGAACTTGCCAATGGCTTTAGGTTTGTGCCCAATCATGGGATTTTGTAGCAGTCCAAACCCCACAGCAGATTACACTGCTCACAGCTGAAAAAGGAAGGATTAGCAACAGCATTCCCGGACACAAAACTGAGGTTCATCTATGAAGGTAGAACCAACCACAAGACCTGAATAACTAAGCCTGGTAGCACTGAATGGAAACCACTGATCTATGCTACCGTTGTGGTTTATTTGCTAGACCAGCAGCATCTCTTGGAAGTTATTCATTTGTAATATACTTTTCCATTGAAACATTTTTAAAATAAGGATACGTGAGAGGAGGCGCAGGAGAAAGTGTATCATACATCAAAATGAAAAGTCTTGCATAAACTATAATAAACATAAGCTAAAGTGTACTTTGTTTTCTATAAGACGCAGCATTTTCCTGATGGCTTTGTCTGGAGTAGTTTGGAGTTGGGAATTAAAGATGGGAATTTTATTACATTAAGAAAATATAGAGCCTTGTCAATGTACATGGTGCCAATAAAACAAGGAATAACACAGAGCCCCATCCCAGCGAAGATCGCTATCTAACATGGACAAGATGGTGTACAGGACCAGACAAAACAAAAGAATGGATCAGGGAGGGTGTTGAGAGATTCTAGGTGAGTAATCCAATAAAGGCAGAATTTATGGAAGAAACAGCTAATTTGGCTCTGACTACTGCACTCCCATAACCATCAATGTACAAACACTATCTCTATTGATCTCTCAAGTTTGTCCCCTCATTTCATCTATGCCATGTTGTCTATAACTCTGGGACTTGGGCAGCCTTTGTGTTGTTTGTACAGTACATAGTACAGGGGAACCCAAATTGGGATCTTTAGGTGCTTCTGCAATAGAAATAATACTTAATTAGTGAATTTAAAGGAAATACAGAGAGAGAGAGAGAGAGAGAGAGCACTTCCCAGATAAGAAGTGGGACAGAATTTGGATCAGAACCAGAGAAAGCCAAACTGTGAACAGTCAGAAGAACAAAAGAAAGGGTTTGGAAGACCACAGGGAGCACAGATTGGGGACAATGGTTGTGTGTAGATTGCTTGACTTCTTTCCTTGCAACTGGAGCTTGCCTTGGAAATGCAGGAGAAGAAAAGGTAAAAGTTATTTTGACTTACAAAAATGAAGAAAGGTCATTAGGAAGACCTGAGAACCAATAAAGCTCTTTAAATCCTTTCTACTTGTAATGCACAGAGCAAAGCTTACCGGAAAGCTGAAGCTAAGAAAATTACAAATGGTAATGCTATTATTTGGCATATAGTTGCCCAAGGCATTCAATATAAAGATTTTACAGAGGTGTCAACTGATATATAGCAAACACACAAACAGTCTCCAGCACTGTAACATATGCACGGAGAACTGAGGCTAAATATTAGCATATGAATGATATATTCTTGCAATGCTAGGCAAAGAAAATGCTTGCTGTGCACCATAGTTAAAATGAGCAATAAATACCAGGGTTAATACTGACAATGTCTTGTTGCAGAAGGTTCCTTTAAGCCCCCCTCTTCCAAGTTTGGTTTTCAAACAGGTTTCTGCTGTGCTGGATAATGAAGTGATTAGACTGTTCTTTGCTGAGGCTGTTACATATTTAAAACAGGTTCCACAATGGCCTCATTTTTAAACATCAGAACCTGTTTTGGGCGTCAGAAACATGAAACATGAACATCAATAGCTTCCCCCTGCCAAGATAAGAGTCTGCTGCGGAGGCCGGACATATGTCTGTCTTTCCTCCCTCGAGGATGTTTCTGGATAAAGAAGAGGTGGGACGGTACCTGTGAGGCTTTAAACGACCCAGATGCACCTGGGCCTTTTGTGAACTTCCTTTTGCTCATTCTTTGCAGAGCTAGCTGGAGGCTTTGTCCTTGGAGTCCTTGGCATCTGGGTTTAAACTGGCCTGGTATGGCTGATTATTGACTCGCTAGGAAGACGCCATGCTTGGCCTCCAAGGGGGATGACCCTTCAAAATAAATGGGCTGATTTTCTGAAAGGAACTGTGTTCAGGTCCACTGAGTTGAAGGAGGATAATAATTACGTTTGCCCTTTGAAGGCAACAGCAAGATTTAAATGATAACCTGCGACGTGTTTAGCTATGACCAGTGTTAACACAAACAAAACTCAGGCAGGAAAGTGATGATAATGCAACTGCAAAGCACTTCAGTGTTCTCAAAGAGAAGCCCTTTGATTGAGCCAAGGAAGTCAGCATGGCTCTTGGCTCACTAGCCCAGGCGAATTCTTTGCCACCTCAGATGCCATCCTTGGCTGTGCTTAATGCATTGTTTTAGTGCTCTCTGGGATGTGTCATGCTGGCTAAGGCCTGCCCACTCTTATAACAACTTGGGGTAAGATCTGTGCAAACCCAGCTGTGAATGAACAGACACGTCTCTTGCAGTACTGTCTGACTGCTCAACTCACCGCAGCTGCGTCCAGCCCCAGACTGCCTGCCTCCTAATACTGCAATAAAGGATTTGATGCCTGGATAGACCTTCTGCTTGTGGAAAGAGTTACACCCCTTTCCTGGAGGAATTCTAACCAAAGATTTCTCTTGTTTGTGTGTATGGTGTTAGACACACAAAGGAAGAGTGGCCAGAAACAATCTTCTTATTTTGCTGGCTTCCACTCTAGTAAAGCAGTGTTTCCTCCCCACACCAACAATCTACTGTCTGTCTATACAGCAAATCTGGGCTCATCTTCAATGCAGTGCTAGAGATGTTTGATTTAGTTTCGGCACACTGCTGCTCTCTTGCTTTTTCCAGCACTCTCATCCCTATTGAAAATTCAAGTTCTGGAGAGCCAAACACTGATTTCCACTACGCACCCATGCAAATAGTTAAAAATAAACAAACAAGCAAACCAACACCCTCCCCCCCAAAACAAACCCACTTATTTATGCTCTTTCAGAAATAATTGTTGTTAAAACATCAGGATGTATCCTTACAGAGCTCCATCCATTCAAGTAGAATCCAAAGCCATTTATGAACTTGTGGCTCAGATGTGTCTTGAAGGCATAGTCTTGTGTTGGAGACTTAGTGGAGGTCCTTAACCACCACAGAAGCTCCAGGAGGCATATTTGTTGCAAATAGACTCAGCCTCTCCTGCTGTCTATAGAAAAATGCTGCCACAGTGACAAGAGATGCTCCCTATTTATCTGGGCCAGTTATTCTGGTTGGTGAGAATGGAGTCGCAAGGTACAAGTCAGTTCTCCATCTTCTTCCACTTTGTAGGGACAAATGATGCTAGTTTGGAGGAGTCCTTATCCTCAGGGGAGCACACAGACTGAGAGACAACATGGTCTAATGGCTAGGCCACTGGACTGGGACTAAGCAGATCCGGGTTCTGTTATTGGATCAGCTGCTAGTCTACCTGATGACCTCAGACTATTCATTTCAGGCCAGATTGACAAAAGGACTTTGCTACTTTAGCCACCCATGAGATCCTCAAAATCCTGAATCACCTGCTACCTAATCCTACAGATGACTATGTTTTTGTGCTAAAACCCCCTAGACGCCTGTGTTTTGGCCACCAGTCATGTGCACAGTTACCCAAGTCATAGAATAATAGGGATGGAAGGGACCTCACGAGGTCATCTAGTCCAACCCCCCTGCTAAAAAGCAGGACCACTCCCACTAAATCACCCCAGCCAAGGTTTTGTCTAACCGGGCCTTAAAAATCTCCAAAGATGGAGATTCTACCACCTCCCTAGGTAGCCCATTCCAATGCTTCACCACCCTCCTAGTCAGAAAGTTTTTCCTAATATCCAACCTCGACCTCCCCAGCTGTAATTTGAAACCATTGCTCCTTGTTCTGTCCTCTGTTACCATCGAGAACAGCCTAGCTCCCTCCTCTTTGGAGCACCCTTTCAAGTAGTTCAAGTCCTGACTCCTCCCAAAAGCTCACCATCTAGAAAGCTGCAGTCCACAATTCAGGGGGAGTGGATCCCACTTAGTGGCTAAGAACCTAAAGTTAGGCACTGCAGCACTGAGCATTGGAACAGCTAAATCCCTCTGTGGATTTAGCCTTTCCCCTCCTTGTGCCTCAGTTTCTCCATCTGTAAAATGGGGATAATGGTACTGCAGCCTTTGTAAAATGTGTTGCTATCTACTGTTAAAAAGTGCTCTATAAGAGCTGAGTATTATTGCAAGGGGCCACAAAAAAGAAGGGATGAAATCCTTGTCCCTTTTCCACTTATGCATTCATAGAGGTGCCAAGTGTGATTTGGCTTTTTATGGAGAGGAAACATTTCACTTATCGTCAAAATGCAGACATCTTTAAATTGAGAATGCCACAAACTAGACTATCAACCGGATTAGGATGAGAAGACGGACAGAAAACTGCACATTTAGCAATGTAGGGCACTTTGAATGGGCAGAATAGAGTTAATGACCTGAAATTTGGCCAGGACACTGGGGGTAATTGGTAAAATCTTCAAAAGAACCCAAGTGACTCAGGAGCACAAGTCTTGTGATTCAGGTTCCTGAGGGGCCAGAGTTTTATATGGTATTTAGGTAAGTAAGGATGTAGACAGGTACTTGGTGGCATATTCCAAAGATCTTAAGCACCTAACTCCTATTGAAATCAATGGAAGCTATCTGCATATTTATGTGCCTAAATACCTTTGATAATTTGATCCTAAGCACTTAAGTCCCTTTTAAAAATGGGACTTAGGCTCATAAGTTATGTAGGGACTTTTGAAGACTTTACACATCAGCCCTAAATCTTCTGAAAGCACCATGAAATCAACAATGAGTGCAAGAGCTTGGAACCTTGATTTTATCTTTCAGGGTCCAAATTCCTCTGAACAAGCTGGGATACTGCTGGCAAAGGGGTGGCAATAGTAGTGAAACTAATGTAATCAGGGCAAACATCCTTAAACTAACTCAAAGTTGGGCAGAATGTCACACCCAAATTATTGCAGCCTGTTTGCGGGAGCTGCGCGTGCTGGAATGTTATTGCCCCGTTTCTCGTCAGTGCTTATTTCATGAGCTTTTGCAACATTTTCCATTTTGGAATCTTTAGCAAGCAAATATTTCAGCTGTGTCACAAGACTCTGGTGCTGCATCTCATTGTATCACTGCCTGTTATTCCCTCTCAGGGTAAGTCCACAGTACAACTGAAAATCCACAGCTGGCCCATTCCAACAGACTCAGGCTCATGGGGCACAGTCTAAGGGGATGTCTAATTGCAGAGTAGATGTTTGGGCTCAGATTGCAGCCACAGCCGTCCTTAGGAGTGGGGGAGTCCCAAGGATAATCACCCTGTGCGGGCCCTGCTCCCTGCCACCAAAACGCCATTGAAGGCACTGCAGGATCCATAGGGGGCAGTGTCATTGCAGGACCCAGGGCGGTTGCGCACTTAACCCCCACCCCATGGGTGGCCCTGACTGCAGCCTGAACTTTGGGACCCTGTGACATGAGGTCCCAGGACTCAGCCTGCAACCTGAGCCCAAACATCTATACAGCTATTATACAGTTGGTATGGGCAAGCTGCAGGTTTTTAATTGCAGTATGGACACACCCCAAGTCACTCAGGAGAACATCAATGAGAAAACTGCAGCACTCATCACTCCAAACAGACAGACAAGGCCCAATTAAAATTTGCTACCTTTCGTTTGTCTTGTTAAGCTCACGGTGAATTCAAAATTCCCCATTAGTTGCAGAATAAAGAGAAAGAGTGAAACTGCACTGCTCTCTTTGGGTACATCTACACTGGAACCTTAGGTCGATTTAAGGAAGGTTAAGTCGACCTACAGATTCCTGCATCCTCACTGGGTTTTTATTTAGTCAACCTTAAGTAGACCTTTGACGGAGGAAGGAACTGAACCAGGTATCCGGTATCCCATTCATGCCCTTCACATTGCTCATCAACACAAGACTTCTATTAGTTATTCAATAAAATAAAATAGCCAATTATTTCAGGGCCTTTATACATCAAGTATTGTTATGGTTGGTTTTGTTTTGTACTTTCTTATATGTTACTGCAATAACAATTCACCTTGGTAATGTCAGAGGCTCTGTTCTCATGGCAAGATTGATCCCTGGTAGATGCACACACAATTTTAACCTTAGTATATTTTGTCACATGTTCATGCAATATTTCAGGCAAAGATCTTTGGAATGTTAATTGTAAGTACTGAAAAAAAAATGCAAAGATGATTAAATAACTGCAGTGTAATGCCATTAATTGCCCCTTAAGGAGTTAATGGGGCCTGGTAGGGTGCCAAGGCTCAACATACAGAAAGCAAAGAGTGGGAGAAGAGGAGGGGTGAAGGGAGGAAATGTTGGGTTCAGCCAGATAGCCCTTGAAGTGTAACAGCTGTGCCTTGTCTTTGAGGACAGGATCAAGTAGAGAATATGAGATAGGCAAACGTTGGCTTAAACTTTCTTCCCTCTTTGATTGTCCTTGGACATCTGCCTCATCTCCTGTCAAGAATGTTTGGCAGCTGTGAGCTCAGAATAACATGCCTGTTCAACTAGGCCACTATCTGCATCTTCTAATACTTTAAGCCAACTAGTCTTTGCTGTATGCCTCCACTGATACAGAGCTATGCTAATGCTTTGAGCTAACTAGCCTTTCTAACAGCTCACAAAATACAGAGAAGCAGAATCTGTGGTTTATTTTCCTCACGTGCTAATTGGCTTTAATTGTTGGCCAATTGGATTTCAAGTTTAGAAAAGAGGGTCCCAGACAAAAGGAAAAGTGTTAACTTAAGACCGTGGGAGAGAGAAACCATTCTGCTCAGTTTCTAATGCAGTAGACTTTATGCAGAAGTATTAGTCCCAGGGCACTGTGGTGTCCTACAAAGATTTCTCAAGCATAACCTATGTTGTATCCTATGATACGTATATTTACACATAGGCTGGATGATATCGATGTTGAGTTGTTTACTGGACTACAAATGATAATCTGTTGGAACCACTCATATCACATCAAAAATAACAAGGTGGATAGTTTGGAACATGGGACTATTCTGGTGGCTCAGCAAATTAAGAAAATGTTCTTTCCCTTCCTTTTCTTTTTAAAGGAAATACAATGCTTACGAGAAAGTGCCTGATGAGGAGATATAGAGTCTCCAGTTTATCCTCGCAACTGGCACAGCCCTAGATAGCAGAAATAGAGAGTTACCTCCACATAGCATGTCCACCTTTGCTCTCTTGTAATATGAACAACCCATTTAGTCCATGAACCTGATATCCTATTATAGGATCAATTCTTCTCTCACACTACTTTATCACCACTCTAACACCACTGACTTCAAGTGAGTAACACTAGCATATATGGGAGCAGAATCAGACCTTGCAAAGTTACAGATGCTGTTAATCTAAGGGATCTGTATGCAATATCTAATTCATTCCTCTTCACAACACCCATCCATATCCCATAGCCAGGGAAGTGCTTTAGCCCCATTTAACAGATGGCACAGAGAGACTATGGGTCAGATTTTAAAAGGCAGATGAATAGGAATTAAGTACCCAATCAACCTTTTAAAAAATCCCTTTAGGTATCCTATTTGCTTCTTTAGGCCTGAACATATATTTGAAAATCTGGTCCTAAGTGATTTGCCTAAGGATGTCCAGGAAGCTTGACACAGAACTGTGAATTGCTCCCAACTCCAAGCTAGCTCTCTAATCATTGGACAATTCTTCCCCTCAGGTTCATTAGGATCCAACCAGTCTTCAGATGAAAGGCACTATTGAGCAATCATTCTCATTAAAAGAAAAAAAATCCTAGAAATAGGAAAAGTTTTCACCAGTTTCATGGAAGATACAGCTACAATCTACTGGTTGGTGGTAAACTTTTCTGATCACTATGCAAGGACTAAATCAATCAATTCTGTCTTTAAAATCATACATTTCATACCACAAGCAAAACCCAATTCCTACTTCTTCCCATTCAACCTCAATCCCAAAATATAAAAGTGGGAGAGCTGCATGTGAGGAGAACGTTACTTCAAAGTGACGCAGAACCTTTTTATTAATAAGCCCACCTCCTTTATGTGATTTTTCAAACCACATCAAAGAGCATTATTCTGCAGGACATCTGGCTGATAGATATTCACAAAGCTTAGCTCATTCACTCCATCATTTAGACACTTTTCACAAGAAAGAAACACATTATTTCTTGACTCACCATACTACCAGTTCCTAGATGTCCGTCTCAGTGTCTTTAAGCAGTAAAAATCTTCCAAAGAGGTAAATAAGATCATGGTCAACACTTGAATGAAACTGCTATTTAAGCAACTGTTCATGCAAACATTCCACACACAAAACTCCCATACCAGATTCTGGGAGTTCAGCCTATAGGGTGCTTGCAGTATGAGGGTTTAAACTGAAGACAACAAATGCCCAGTTTCTCTCCTCCTGTTCCAGCAGTTTTGCACCACTCAGGCTATGGAAAATGATGGAATCTGGCCCTAACTAGCCAGCAGAGAATTTCCTTCACATAGGACAGCTCTTAACAGCTATAAAGTGGTGTAGCTGGTTTCTGGGGCCAATCTCTTTCCATACCGTGGTGCTATGTGATATGATGGGCAGGGTGGAGCTTCCAGGGCAGCAGATATATCACCCAGTGCATATATATGCATCTTATTACTCTGGTATAGAATTTACTAGAGCAAATTCAAAGCTAGGGCTGGCTTGTATCATGTAAACCCTTAGAACCAAACTCAAGCAGCATCCATTTTAAGGCTATGAAACATCCAGCTAAACTTAATCTCACATTCAGATGGATTTGCACTTACTTCTTCCAGATGGGATTAGAGCTGGGAATGCCAGAATAGTCATAGAAAAATTGTTCTTGTGTTGGTTCTAGCTGAGCCAGGAAGTGGAAGCGCCATAAATCATCTTCCAGCAGATTCAGTGGTTCAGATAATTTGGATAAACTCAGACACGTAGGTGCTTTATCCAAATTATATCTGAAATCAGAACATTTTGAGATAGACTCTTCATAAAAACCTTTGAATAGTAGTTAGGAATATCTCCCCCCCCCCCCCGGGGGTTTTTTTTTCCTCCTGCCATTACAAACTGATGAAACCAAGTGAAGAACAGAGCAGTTTACAGGGTGGTTGTAAATGTGCACATTCTCTTAATTTGCAATAGATTCTTTCAGAGAGTAATAGGATGACTCCTTTCCTTATAAGATCAGTGTCCTCTCCTCACACAAACCACAGAAGAGAATTTATCCATAGAGATTTATGGCTCCAAATGAGGCTTCTGTTCTATTGGGAGGCAGGATATGAAGCTGCATAGACTCACCAAGGCTAAAGTTCTCTGGGATTAACATAGAAGAAAACCCCAGGATTTTAGGCCATTTGCACTCTAGCTTCTAGCTCAATGCTCTTCACCTGCTCTGCAGGCACAGCTGGTATGGGCTGTTGGCTGCCTCCCTCTTATTCACATGGACTTTGATGAGGTGCACAAGACCTGTGGTGAGTTACCTGCTCCCTGAAGCCTGCTTTGACCAAGTGACATGTAAATCTGTTGTTAGTGGGAACAAGCTGTATGAATAGACTATTTCCTAACTCTTTTCTTCTCCATCAAGCCATATCACTTTCACCCAAGAGCACCACATCATTCATCAGCTCCTGGTAGCTAGCATAACTGAGGATAGGAAATACATATAATGTACATGCACTATTGATCTTGCCTGCTCCATTTTGTTGGGGGCTTGCCCTAATTTTGCTCCTTTGTGTCATGAACTGCAAGGGCTCAGGGAACAATCACTGAGGAAAGCTAGAGACCAGATGCCCTCTTGAGCCAATCAACACTTCTCCAGGTATTGTCAGGATGTTTCACTGAAGCAGATAGACCAGTTATCCCTTCCTCCACAGCAGCTGACTGTGTTGTCTTTTTATACTCAGCAGTTGCAGTGAAGTTACTGTATATGACTGTCATACATTTCCCTGCATTTAATTTCCTCCCATTCTGTAAATTTCCCATCTTCAAAGCCTCTGACAAAATGCAATTTTCTCCCACGAAAGCTCAAGCAATAAATAAATCTATTAGTCTTTAAAAGTGCCACAGGATTCTGTTTGTTTTTTTGGAAAGGCAGTGTCCTTCCAGGTGGATCCTTTTCCTCTCGAAGACTGATGCCTGCAAGAGCAATCTTGAAATACTCCTGCTATCTGCTTTTCACTCTTCACGAGACAAGACCAGACAAGACCACCCAGAGATTTTCCTAAAGAAATATTACACCAGGCAGTGGGCCTGCATGCCTGAAGCCAGACCAAAGAGCACACTGACAACAACTCATCCAGCTTTGAAAACACAAGAAGAAGAATAACTTGGACAGTGTGATGGATAAAACTAAATCAGAAATGAATCCAAATCTAAGTCTCACCAGAATTCTGGCTTTGAAAACTTCTATCATCGTAACCCAATAAATCCTTTCCATAAATCATTCGTTGTTACCTTTGTTACTTTACAAAGTCGACCTAACTTTGTTACTTAACCTAACTTTATTACTTAACAAAGTCGACTTTTTGTAGTGTAGACATACCCAAGGAGCGTAGTGTGAATGTGTAAAACGAATTCAATTACTATGATGGCTGTACATTAATGTAACCTAGATCAACTTAATATTGTAGAGTAGACTTACCCTAAGTGAAAGTGGCTTGACTTTCAGAGGTTTTGAGTAGGTTCAGTTACTACCGGAAACCACATGATGCAATGATATGTATGAAGAAAGAAAATTGCAATGTCCTTTTACTTAGTCGAGAATTGTTATTGCACAGTTTTAGGCAAGTACTCCTGTATACCCCCACTCATGGTCCACTGAAGGCACCCATTCTAGGCTCCCATCTCCCTCCGCCATCACTACTCTTCAGCAGATTGGGGGTTTCCCAAACTGCACAGTTCCCTGTCTATATGCAGTGATATATATGTACTGCCTATAGTACTGTGACATTTCTCAACAAGCCAGGTTGACTAACCAGGCAAGAGACTGTAGTTTGCTTTTTCTCCAGAATCTCTTAATATCATTATGATTCGCAGTTATAAATTACACACAGCTTTTCATAAGCAAGCATATTTATTCTTAAGGTGAAAACATTATAGGGGAAACATATTTAAAATAATATAAACCTACATACTCACCAAAGCTTACCAGAGAATACCTCAACTCCAATTTTCAGCTCTGGTATGTGCTAGGCCTTCAAAACATATAAACATTTTTTTCCCCATACAAGATCATAACTGTCTCCAATTCAGAACCAGAACCAATACTGGACAGATCAGCCTGTTTCTTCATACAACTTAGGCCTTTGATCTTTGCCTTTGGTAACAGGCAAACAACAGATAAAAGCCCATGCCTTAGTGCATAGCTTTGAAAGGTGGATTTTTATTTAAGCAGAGATGGAGAATTTGCATTCACCTCCCCCTACAAATTTCCCAGGAAAACCACTTAACATTTTTGTTCCAAAAATCCATTCTTATCTAGTACATTGTTCAATATAGTCTTTTGGGCCCCCATGATTCACATCTGTTACTCCCCAACCCAATGGATGCCAATGATACTTAAACTTAATTCTATAATACTTCCCAAGGATAAGGTAGAAATAGCTATCTTCATCTATCTGTCTACTTATCTTAGGGTTTTATACTGCCACCCAGCATTGTACTATCTCAGCACTTTCTATGTAAAATCAAAAGCAATAGCAAAGACTTGGACTGCAAGCTGTTTGGTAAAACAGATATTAAATAATACAGTGCTTAAGAGCTCTACTGGTCGACCATGACCCCATTGTGCTAGGTACTGTGTGGGGATAATTTTCTCAAAGTCCCTCGGGGACTTCATGGAGTCCTTCTCGTAAATTGAATATGAGTCAACAATATGTAGTTGTGTAAAAGCATTGAAATAGGTTCCAAGGGTGGTCCCGTCATTGGAATTTCAAAGACCATGTTAGATAAACACCTGTCATGGATGGTCTAGATATACTTGATCCTGCTTCACTGCAGGAGCTGGACTAGATGACCTCTTGAGGTCCCTTCCAATCCAATGTTTCTATGATTCTATGATTCTCCTTTTAGGGGATCAAAATTCTGAATGGAATAGGGTGATGATGAGCAAATTTCAACAGGCTAGTCTGAATCTCTACCATCTGACTGGAGTAAAGAGCAACATATATCTGCAGTACACCAGAAGCAGGGGTAGTTTATTCCCCATTGTGCACCTGGTCAGTAGCTCTGGTCAGTGTGTAGATGGGTGGAGCTAGGATCCCTGCATCTCTCTACACCCACGTATTCACTGGGGATGAGGGAGATAAAAGGCAAATAGCCACTGGTCTTCCACTGCCCCTGGCTGGAGTTACAATCTGAGCATGGTCTAGCAGAAAAATTAAAAGATCCTCCATTGTCTCACTCCATTGCATGGCTGAGAAAGACCAATGGCAATCTAGCCCCAAATGGTCAACAGTCATATTTGTTTTAGGTAAGGGAACCCTTGTGGTTGTCCAAATGAGTCAAAACCCCAATGGGCAAACATTTCTGGAATTCACAGGGGCCAATGGCAGTATGTGATTCTCAGAGCTAATGTTTCATCCTGCCTGGAGACACTGATAAGGCTGTGAGAGAAGTGTGAGTGCAGTGAACAACCGCAAAAATAGCTCATTCCAGCCCCTGCTATCTATTCTATGAAAGAATTTTCCTCTATTCCTTTCTCATGGAAAACATTGTATATTACTCTCTTCTCTTTTCTCCTTTGTGTGGGATTCTTACACATTGTAGCTATTGTGATATATAAAATTAATTTAGGAAGGTATCAACATTTCACCTGCCTTCTTCACTTTAAGGGCTCCAGCTGAACCTCTTACATCAGGAGAGAGCTATTGATCTCACTGTTTTAAAAATAAAATCCCCTTCTGGCAGATGTTAGTTTTTTCTCTGTTGTTGGTGGCTCTGTTCTCTGTGTTTTCTCTGTTGTTGGTGGCTATTATAGGAATTTTCTAATGTATATCTTCAGTTTAGGTTTGAGTCAAGATTTTGATGAGTCCTTTTCATTCATACCAACTGGGTTGTCCGTTCCTTTTCTCCACTTCCCTATGATATCTTTTTGGATGTTCTCAATTCCCTGGTGGGCTAGTGAGCATCTTGAAACCTCCTTCTGGCTGGTGGTCTGCAGGAGGGAACAGGATTACATCTCTCAATAGCCAATGGTGTTGCCTTTAGCCACAATAAATGGGCCTTTTTTTTTTTTTTTAAACACAGCAGGTCCTGCTCACTCCACTTTGCTTGGTGTGACTGAACCTGCAGAGCCTGAGGGAGTGGGGTCTATAGAGATAAAAGTAGGCATTGACTTTCCTTTTCCTGATTTTACCTCTTTCATTATGTGTGAGAGCTTTGTTCCAGACTAGGAGATTATGCAATGGATTGAGGAGGAGTTGTGACTTCAGTGAGATATAGCACACAAAAAAGTGTGACAAATTGTAGTGACAGGGGCTGCAAGGGTAGCTTGTGATGGAGTGAAATTAAATCCCTAACCAAACAATACAGCATTATGCTGTTCTATAGACACCCTTGTTGAGGCTAGATTGAGAGAGAAAGAAACAGGGGAGGGGGGGGAAGATGCACACATACTTTCCCCGTCTTTATTTCCAACTAGCCCTTTTCCCCAAAATGTCAATGCAGTAGACAAAAATCTTATAATGCCAGTGTCCATGAGGGCTATGTAACTCTGATATACTGTAACTGCTTGGAGAAATGCCCAGAGAACACACAGAATACAATGCAGTCTTCTGTTCTGCTAAAGCAATCAGTGTTGACTTCAGTGAGATATAGAGGGGACAGCCCCAAGAATGTCATTGCCACATGTGTCAAGTAGCTCTCCCTGCTTCCACAGAAAAATACTTCCTGATCACTGTTTTATACTGAGGTTGTGTGTATCTTGTTGCTCAATTACTCCCCACTTGTGTGGGCCATATTGTGCAGCGAATCAAATGTTTTTCTTCTGAGTAATTGATCCTAAGTACTTTAATCCTCCAATAACCTAGTTGGACGTAAACACAACTTAGAGTGCTGCCTTTCCAAGGAATCAGGGTATATGTACATTTGGGCTCAGATCCTGAGAAGAGGCCAAGGAAGGCTTGCTATTACACAGGGGAGATGGGAGAACAAACATATTTTTATGGCAACTTTGCAAGCCTAAAGCCTTCCAGGTTGTGAATCTGTCCCTGGCAGCAAAAGTTGAAGGCCGAGGATTACTGCCAGCAGGATGGGGTGGACAACATCTGCTATACACTATATGAGGTTCTGCCACTTGCTATGATTTTCATGAGTACTAAACTGACAACAGGAAAAAAATTAAGTTGGTTATAGGGTATTATCAACATCCCATGCTAGTAAAAACATTGCAAACTAATCAGTTTTATTTGTACTCTTACAGTAACACTCTAGTGTAAGTTTTGGTTTAGTTTCCACTGGAAAGAAACAGCAGTTCAAGCTGTGAACTGTTTTACAGTCAGCTTCCACCCATCTTCCTCTGCTCAGTGCAGTTGCCATGAGCCCAGACTTTAAAAACATTTCAGTATTAAAAGGTTAAGATTTAAGTGCTGCTGATTTTATCTGGGCTTTTAACTAACATAGGCAGGTGGATTAGAGATATGTGTACAATCTCCACTCTAGACATTTGGGTAAATATGCACAAGTGCTGAGTGAGCCAAGGAAGGAATCTGATGTTATTGTCTATTAATTTGAAAGCAGAGATTAAAGAAAGTGCAGAAATCAGTAGTGCAAATATCAAAAAGGATTTCCATTTATATGTAAGAACATTACTCTAGCAGTCTGGCCATGTCAAATAACATGAAAGCTTTTTTGCTAAAGAAAAAGAACTGTGAATTCATTAAATTTACATATTTTTGCCTTTCTTTGTTTGCAGGAATGGATGCCATGTTAGCAGCCAGGAGTCAGTTTGTTTGATAGTGCTGTTTTCTTCCTAGCTCCATTTGGTTAATATATTTAAACAGCAAAAGAATGTCAAAGCTGAAGGACAAGCAATTGTTATGTCTTACCAACAATACACATGATGAATTTAACCCCATCACTTTGGTTAGAGAATAGTTTTCAAACTACTTCTGAATTTCTTCAAATACCTTTGTTATTCATAAATATTCCCTGGAAAAAAATAGGAATATTTTCAGTCTATGGGCTACTTGAGAACATTTTGGCTTCAGTGATTGGTCACCTAGATCACGTCACATGACTGGTTACTTAAATCACTACTGTTTCTTTGATTGGTTGACTAAAATGTTCTTTAAATGGAGAATAATGAATAGTAATCTCAGAGCAAATACACCTGAAGCACTTAGTTTCCTCCCCCCCCCCCCCATATAGTACCAGTTCCAGATCCTCTATTTAAAATGGGAAATACTGCAAGAAACAGTAATATCTCTGGAACCATAATGAACTTTTTTTTTAATATAGCGAAAATCATAATTTGGGTTAAAATACACAAAATTCTCTATATTCAGGAGGTTTTTTTACAAATACCTGTAGGCCATCAGAATATTCAGAAATAACATATAGTATGATCCCATGAAGCACAGTAGACCATGATCAGCACTTTTTACTAACAGAAACATTCATGAATCTTTTTTCCTAACCTTCTACTTTATTCAGCCTGTGCTGATCTCTCCTTAATGCACCATTTCTTTGGTATGCCAAAAAAAAGGGAAGCTAGCTTTAGGTTTAATTGCTAATATTTCTAAATTTAGTCAATGTAAAATCCCTCTGAGGCTCAGAAGATTTCCCCCTATAATCTCTAGAACCTGAATCTGAATCCAACTTATGAGAGTGCCATGGCAAATAAATACCATCTGATCTCTGCAGAAATCTGACAAGAGTTCAGCTGTTTTCCACCTTGCTTGCAAGTATATCAGAGATGACTTCCCAATGCTGTGCTGCAGGGGAAAAAGTCAATTAAAATGCAACTGTGCCAATTTCAATGAAAGTCACTGATCAGCAAGAATCACTGTTCATTTGATTATATTTCTTTCTTTCTTTTTTTTTTTTTTTTAAAGGCAAACGCAAGACTAGTGTGCCAACAAAAAAAATCTGGGTGGCTGTCATGATGCATGTCACATTGCTCAAACAGCAATGGCTAAAATATCGAAATGATCCCAGTGGGATCAGCAATGTGGGAGCTCCTGCATTCAGCCCATGTGCCCCTCAGTCTTTCTTACCAGCCCCATGAATTGCACAGTTAAACATGGAGCTATTTTGCAAACAGCATACAATACGGAATTGTTAGGTTCCAATGTGTATCAGCAGTTTCCCTGCCAGAGTTGTGCAGAGAATACTGGTTGAGACAGAGAAGGACCAACTTTGGAGTTGGGGGCGAGTCTTAATTTGTTCACCATGTTGTCTGCCCTTCTTCACTTTATTCCTCACCTTAGGAGATATGTATTGTCTTGTGGAATATTTCAAATGTTAACAGCAACAGAAAATTCTAATCTTCTCTTTATGTAACTTTCTCTCTGTCCAGAAATAGCCACAACTACATAATTGTAGGCAATGTTAGCTAAACTTAGTTGGAGATTGTTCATCAAAACATTTTTACTGAGGGAAAATTGGGTTTCCTCATAAATGAACATTTTCACCAAAAAGTTATCTGTTTACCTTAAAAATTTCCAGTTTACCATTAGAAAACATGAAAAACAAACAGTTTTTGTTACATTTCAGAAAAAAACATTGTTTGGTCGTCAGTTGCTGAAAGCCTATTCAACACAAAGCTTAAATTTTCTGCAGGAAAAAAACCCCCTCATTTTCCACCGTGTAATAGTCTGCAAATCATGGAGCATTCTAGGTTTGTTTGGATCCAGGGTTCCAGGGTCAGGTCATATTAGGAATAAAAGCAAGCCACAAAATTTGGCTTCAAATTCCACTACAGATGCCCCTCAAAATTCAGGTGTGTTTGGATCTGAGTTTCTCATTTAGGCCGTTCTTCAGTCAGCTTCATGTGATATTTTATTAACTCCTAGGAGACAGAGCAGGGCTAATGCTTTTTTATTTATTTTTAATATTTTAATGTGTTTGCAAAGGTTTTATTACTGAAGTTATTGATAAACTTTGAGATGGTTGTTTCTCTTGCTATGTGAAGGAGAGACAGCTCCGATTAAAAAAAAAATCTTTCAAGTTTAGGAATCTTTTTCTCTTTATTATACTTTCTATATCTTCAATGTATGTCATATTAATATGTGGATCACATAGCATACAATCAACACTATGAAAATAATAAATAAAATCATGCCAAAATAATCAAGAATTACAAGAGCGAAAGGTTTCCTGTCCAATATTTCATTTATGGTAGATGTACCTGGTATAAGGAGACTCAGGTTAATGATTTAGATGAAATAAGTTGGTCCCTGTGCAAATGTGCAAAGGAAGGCTCTTGAAAACATTCTACAAAATGTTGGTGTATTTAAGGTTTAAATGCACATGAGCCCTTCATGTTGATGTAACTTCTGTCGCTCAGGGGTGGAATATTCACACTCATACGTGATATAAATTTTGCCAACATTGTAGTGTAGACATAGCCGTAAAATAGTGAGTAGAATAGCCGGGGAAAGTGGCTTACAGGAAAAGACTGTACCACTTTTCCCAGGGAAGGTGGGCCTTTTAAATAGCACAATCCTCCCTTAATCAAGGAATGAAAAGGAGGCGGAAAACGGGGTATGCACAGTTAGAGACTGTGTGTGTGTTTTAACATGGAATCTACACCAGAGATTAAATGGCCTTTAAATCAAAGCCAAAAGATAAATAAGGGAACTATTCCAAAACCAAGGGGGTTAAAAAACCTTCTGTATGCACCTGCTGGAGAGGCTGTGTTGCTAGGTCCACATTTCAACTCTAACCTGTATTTGATATGGTGTTGTTGCAGCTGTGGACTGGGATGGTTTATTTAAGTGGCTCCAAATGCTTGTCAGTGTGGCAACCAGCTGAATACATAAAACAGGCTCTCCAAACCCTTTATGGCCCAGGGTCAGAGTAAATGGAATAATAAAATCCAAATGCTTTTGTCTCATTTTCCATCACCCGAGCCTTCCGCATAAATCTACAGCTTTGCAATGACCTTCTCGTTCAGCATCGGGGATGAGGCCGCAGGTCTCAGATACATTTGGTCTTCATCTTGGGTCTTTAAAAGCTTTTTCCAATTAATTTTAACTGACTTTCATAAGGATCAAGTACAGCTTCCTCCTTCCAACCTCTTCCCTGCCCCTCACCACGCCTCCTTCCTCCTTCTCAGTCCTCTTTATCTAGCCAAATGGTATAGCACTTCAGAATGATACCAACAGGTTTTGAGTCCAGTATACAATCTTTCATTGGGAGAAAAAACTTTGATAGAATGAAAAACCTGATGGATGTAACACATAAAGGGTGAGAGAGTTTTCCTATGAGATTTTTAATCTGATGACCTCATCTCATCCAGGTGTCTGGCTCTATTTATTTTTCTACTGCCGGTGTAAACCAATTTAGGTTATCGGTAGCAAGAATGCATTTTCCTTTGCATATCTCTACAGGGTATGCCAATATTAACAGATCGATAGATCGATAGATAGATGCAAATCAGAAATCACCTTCTCTGGAGTTCCCTTCTGAAGGCTGATATATTTTATTTATTTCAGCCACATCGAAACTAGGATGAGAACCATTTCTAAACTAGTTTAGTTAAACTGCAGAGCACTTCAAATCTTTAACAACCAAACCAAACAAACAAACAAGTCCTTTAGACACCTCTACAATTCTTGCTGCCTCCACTATAATGTCCTCACATCACCCAGCTTGTACAAATCAACTAGGATTTTGTAAAAGTCAAAAAACAGCATTATTGCAAAGTAATAGGCCTAAATCCTCCATTGTAAGATCATTGGCTATGTCTACACTGACAAGTTAGTTCGAATTAAGGAAGCTTAATTCGAACTAATTTAAGCCTTGGCCACATTAGGCTTTCATTAGTTCGAATTAAGGGCTTCTTTAATTTGAACTAATAAATTTACTTATACTTTTTGAACGAATAGTTAATTCGAACTAGTTAGTTCGAATTAACCCAATGTGGCCATGTTAGTTCGAACTAAGCAATTAGTTCCAAATAACCGGCCCATTGAACTCAATGCAATTCGCTAATTCGAACTAAGCAAGTGCCATGCATGGTACTTGCTTAGTTCAAACTAAAATTTGCTAGTTCGAATTAAGTTAATTCGAACTAACTAAAATTAGTTCAAATTACTTAGTTTGAATTAATAATTCGAACTAGCTTTAGTAAGTGTAGACATAGCCATTGACTTCAACAGAGCTACACTTGTCTACAGTAGCTAAAAACCTGGGCCGTAGGATGCATATGTGGTTGATAACACTTGTGTTCTTATATCTCCCTATTTGGTACCTAAGTTTATTGAGCTTCCATTTTTCTTGGATATCTCATACAGAAACAGAAATAACAAAATACCACATACAAAGACTGTTTTCACCTTTCTTACTGCCCAACAGGAAACATGAAATACCTCAAACCTTCAGAGAAAACCTGTTTTCATGATTTTTCCTGCTCCAATTTTAAAGACTAAAGAAGTTCTAACCATCTGGGTTCAGTATACAAAATCCTGAGTTCTTAACTGAACAAAACTCAATTTTCTGGAGATATACTCATCAATAATTTGAAATCTTCTTTGTATTATAACTTGTACATGTGCTAAGTTTTGAGGTCTGGCACAGAAGAATTCAACCACAATTAAACTTGCAGCCCATTCTTGTGTTCCAGACCCTGTTTTGAAAACCTAACTATACCACAGGAGAGCTTTCACCTACAACCTGGTTCTCTGCTTATTTATGGCCGTGTAAATAGTAGGAGTATCACCTCTTAAGTCAGCTGAGTTGCACTGGTTTAAGTGAAAGGAAAACCAGGGCCTTCATTTGTAATGAATTTCCCCCACTTCTTCCTTAAGTGATAAAACTGTCTTTTAAGTAACAAAGAGGTTTTTTTTTAAAAAAATGGCCTGTTCAAACGTCTCTCCCTGTGAATAAAGGAGAAACGGAGTACAGGAAGCTGGTCACTGATCATGGAAGATAGAGACACCTTCTCTTCTGTGAATAAAAAGAACTCATACCCTCCCATGTGTCTATTTCTGTGTTATGAGGTCTATGAAGACAAAACCATCTTGTCTTCATTTATGTATAATCTGAAATTGAATTCTTTATCTCAATTAAGTACAATACTCTGGATTAGAGGACCTGATTCTTCAATCCTCACTCATGTCATCCAAATGGCAGAGACAAAGGCAAACCCACCCAGCTAAATAGAGAAATTAAGTCTGTGTAAGGAAAAATAAATAAACAAAAAATTCAGCAGGTATTTAGCCCCATCAGTTAACTTATTTGGTTTCTGCCACAGCGCAGGACATTAACACTGCACTGTGGATTTTCTGCACATGCAGCCTGAAGCAACTGCAAATAATGCTGCTCTAAGGTGATCTGTTCGTTGCCAGTCCACAAAATGTCTAGGTGATGGTATGAAAACTATAGTATGCCTCTAACCTTCACTTATGAGGCATAGTTAGACATCTTTATTGGGTGATGTGCAATGCTTTAGTTCTGGATTTTTATTTAACACATTGAGAAAGGGGCTAAATTTGCTTTAAGGAGGTGCTTGATACCCTTCTAAGAACACAACATGTGATTTAAAGACTAGGAGACTCTGCTCACAAGTCTAAAGGTTCCTATTATTAATTATTATTGTGTCTACTTGCATCTGAGGTTCTCAAAGTGCACTACAAACAATATTTTTAACTTAATTTCCCTCAGTTTACAGGTAACGAAATTGAGGCACAGAGACTCAGCAAACTGTGTGACAGGGATGGGTATAGAATTCAGATCTCCTGAGTCTATGCTTTTACCACAAAAGCATCTTTGCCTTGGCTTTAACTTCTAAATCTCTAAATGGCTAATTGAGAGACTGTCACTCACCAGGAGTGGAATAATCTGAAATATTTCAACTAACAGCCCACTGACTTAATTAAAGAAGGAGGCATGGTGGTGGGGAACGCTCTGTGAGAGGGCATCGTTTTTAGAATGCGCTTCTCACCATGGTGCTCCTCACAGCCCAGATTTGGTGAACTTCATGGCATTTGCAGAACACTGCTTACTCACCCAGGTTTGTTTGGAATTAGATGGAATTGCCTAGGGGTGATGGGATTATGGAGCTGGTTTTGATCGTGGTGCTCTTAAGAAAGGGCCTTTTTAAAGCCTTTTTGGATTCTTGGTAGATATTTAAAATGTGTAGAGGCCTCAAGAGGGACATGGTAAGTAAGTCTGCGGCATGCCTGTTGCGAAGTTTGTTTTGAAGTCTTGGAAAGTACCTTTAAGAGTCATAGCAACACACAAGGTAGAACAGATTGTTTAGCATAAGTAGTTAGCACATATTTTGAAGAAGAGCTCGGTGTAGCTTGAAAGCTTGTCTCTCTCACCAGCAAAAGTTGGTTCAATAAAAGATAGTACCTTATCACATCTTCTCTTGCTAGTAACGGGTGGGGGCAGGGAAGCTCAGGGCATACCAGATTGTAAGAGCCGAACTGCTTCCAAACAGAATGTTCTTTCTAAAATTCCCAAAAGCTGTCAATAACTCTTCAATAGCATCTAGCACATTTTAGTCTGATTTATTCTCCCCCAGATATCACTAAAAAAATAAAAAATACAGATCTGTTTGATCTGCAGAGACGCATGAGTATTCCCATGAACTTACTTTAATGTTCCAAACAGAGGGACATATTCTTCAATTAAAAATTCTTGTCAGACTCCACGGGTAAGAGGCCCATGTGCCCTTGTCTGGTAACAGAGTGCAGTGCCCTGGCACATTAGCTTCTGAAGCTGCCTTTTCAGCGCTGACCTTTATATTAATGCTAATAGGTTTGGCGAAATAAAATGTAAATTTGTCTCTAAATGGATTAGTCTAGGCTGGGGGTGGGAAAGAAGAGGGAGTACTGGTGTTGCTTGGAGCATTTCCACTAAAATTAAAACATTTATGTTCCAACACTTAATTTTATTAGTAGCACACTGAGTTTCCTGAGTAGGTAATACATTTCTCAACTCTGTTGTGTTCTCACTCAGATGCTAAGTATGTGTGTGCTCGCATGTGCCTGCTCATTAATGTAATACAGAATATTTACCTAATAAATTTCCTTTTACCCTCACAAAGCTCATATTTCATCAAGACGGTTACTTTGTTGTTATACCCTAGACTTTCCTGGAAGGAAAGAAATATACTTGTAAGTTCCAGCGTTGCCCTCTGGGCCAAAAAGAGATTTTTATTTCATGTCTGTGAAATGGCATGTGTCCCCATTTACTCACATGATCCAATAATTTGGCCATGGGCACTGGACAGTCAAGCCAATTAGCACTTTTAAAGCTCTTTTCAGAGAAGCATCTCAAAGCCCTTTACAAAAGTGAGTATGCAGCATTATCCCTGATGGAGAAACTGAGTCTCTGTAGTCTATGTAGGGTGACCAGATGACAAGTGTAAAAAATCAGGACAAGCGGTGTTGGGGAGGGAGAGAGAGAGCTAATAGGCACCTATATAAAGAAAAGCCCCAAATATTAGGATTCTCCATACAAAATCAGGACAGCTGGTCACTTTAGGATTATGCAATCCTTGAGCTGTCTGCTATAAATGTTGAGAGGAGTGAATTTAGATAGATAGATAGATAGATAGATAGATAGATAGATAGATAGATAGATAGATAGATAGATAGATCTATCTTCCTTGAGAGTTTTGTTATACTACTTAGATATGCAACTGTTCCACATCTTGATATGCTTCTCTTGCACATGTGTATCTAGAACACTATGGCTAGCCACAACAGAAAAAGGAATTGCAGGTCAGTGAAGGCATTGATTCAAACCTTAATAGAAAATTTCCATATAGAAGAGATTAAGTCAATAAGGCAATACAAAAACCACCCCCAAAACCTAGATTTAATAAAGACCTATTTTACTGAAATAGGAGAGAGATGGTGGTGAAACCACTTACAAAATTTTATAGAAGGATATAATTCCCAATTCTATAAGATCATTAAAAAATCAAAAGAAAGGAGGATGTTATTCACACTTATATTAGGTAATCCACAGGGTTAAATTAATCAAAAGACTCACCATAGACAAATGACAGGTTGGGTGTGTGGTCAGGCAAAATCAGAATAGGGATGATTTGTGGACTTCTAACCCGTACTTCACTGAACTCATGTTAATAGTTATGTTAGATATTGTTTGAAATATGATACAGATGTGAAGCACAGAGCAAAGGTACTGTAGACACGCTCATAGGGTCCTGTAAGGTGAAAGAACTGAACGCACCATTCAGTAGTGGAAAAGTATCTGATTCCCTAATGTAAACTGTGATTAGTGGCTCAGTGCCTGGACAGTGAATGGTTTGCCGGCCCCTGAATAAGGTCCTCAAATCAGCCTGTGTGCTGCCAATCTGTCATGCAGCCCAGCTGTAACACTTTCTGGCAATGCAATATCTTCAGCTGGTTTGTGTCAGCTACATCCAGTGAGGGGGGAAGGCTTTCCAGAAGTTGACTTTTGAGTGTCTGCCTGGATCAAGGGTGTTGCCAGTTTAACAGAGCAGCAAGGGGCCACCACATCTGGCCAGGAATGTATTAGGACAAGAAGAGGAAGTGGGAGGGAGCAGTTTAGAATTTGGAGCTCGCTTTTGCTATTGACAATAATAAGGGGGCAGTTCTAAAACCGCAGCACTTTGGAGAAAGTTGAGACCATCATACTGAAAGACGTGAAGTGCTCTGAGCACAGGAGGTAAATTCACAAATGGCATTAAACTTTCCAACTCAAACTGGGTCTCAAAGCCCTATGCGCGCAGACCTCTGACTGAGTGCCTTTCCTCCCTATTACAAATTGATATTTTATTAGCTCAGAGCCAGATGCGTCTCCTTAAAACAGATTAATCTCAAGTTCATTGTATCACTTGAGACTGAGAGAATCAAGGGGTAATGCTGGTGCCAAACGTGTGAAATGAGCAAGACCCCCAAGTACGCGGAGGGAGGGGGAAAGGTAATGATCCTTTTGCAAAGCAATTTGTGACAAAGTACTAGTTTGTTTTGATTTGGTAACCTTGAGTTCTTTCAACATGTAGGGATGAGTAGGGCAAAACAAATAAAACAAAACTGGCCATTTTGTAACTCCCCCATGTACTGCATACTGGTTACTGTTTACAAACAGCTGCCAGATCTCAGATGTTCTTAATAAAAAAAAAAGATTCCTCCCTTAGCAGGGAGGGAATAATAAAATGGGTGGTAACATTTTAGAGAGAGCATGGAGGATTTTTTGAGGGGATCTCAAATCAAGGGTTAATTGTTTCCAAATGAGCACTGCATAGGAGTGCATATTATGGGATGGGCCACTTTCAGGGTTGTCTTAAAGCTATTGGTAGGCACTCTAAATGAAGGCTAAGCAACAGCAGCTGTTTTATATTTAAAGGGGTAAAGTGAGTAGTGCATTACCATGAGAGACAAATGAGCCTCCAACCTGATTGGACCTGCAACAACTCTCCCAAGTAGCTATTGCTTCAAGAGAATCTCCACCCCTCTGGGGCTATATTTGCCCATCAAAGGTACAAATAAAACCAATGAATTCAAATTTAGCTATTAGGGGCTGGTCTACATTGCAGAGGGATTTTGATAGCAATCCAAGGGAGATATGCAAAGTACTTAAAACACCTTGCATATCTCCTTTCAACTGCCTAACGCCTACTCACCACAGGATCCCCATAGTGCTCAGTTGATGGGAAATGCCTTCCCGTCATTGCAGCGCTATGCTACTTGGTGCATAAGTCTTAACAAATCAACCTCCTGCTAATTCCAGGTTTGATTGAGCATGTCTTTATAGGAGCTCAATCAAACTTGCACAACCGATGTTACACGTTTGGAAGTGCCGCTGACCCTTGGAGAGTGTCAGGGTAGTTGACAGTTTCTAGACTGTCAATACTACTAGTACTATCTGTTCTTCTGTCTTCAGAATACTATTTGTTCCCATGCATTCTTTGGTTTCATTTGACAAACCTACCGGGGTCCCAAGAAACAAGCTAGAAACAAGCAACAAGTATAAACCAGAATCCACCAAAGCAAATGGAGTTATATTGATAAATCTGGTGCACCAGGTGTCCACAGTGCGGGACAAGCTTCCTGGAACACACATTACTGGTCATGATTTGCAAAATCAAACTCATTATTAAACATGCATGAATTAGAATGTGGACATCTATCTATCTATCTATCTATCTATCTATCTATCTATCTATCTATCTATCTATCTATCTATCTATCTATCTATCTATCTATCTATCTATGTGAGCCTTTCCGCCTCGTTTTTCTTTTATAAAATGCAGATATGCGATTTGGTGGCTATCCTCAGAATCTCTTCGGCATCTAAATAACAAATGAGTAGCGTCTTTCCCTAAAAACTATATTGTAGTTGTTTTTTTCTGTTGCCAAGAGGTCAAAGAGATCCCAGGAAATACTGCTGCATTTTGCACTTGGATTGGTGATGGCTCTTGATAACAGAAGCTTGCATCAGTGTTCCAGAATCTGAAAAGGAAAAATAGTCCTGTGTGCTATTTACCAAACCACATTAGTCAAAATACTGCATTTTAAAATCCCCTTAAGTTGTTATATATCATCATATAAGTCATCACAAAATAGTGAATACAAATTCCTAAGAGTTATGTTGACATGGAAATTGTCAGAACAAGTGCTGGGAAATTTACAGCTCCTCATATATCTGCAGTCAAATCCTCCATAGAAATTAACATATTATAACACTAATATTTCAAGGTAATGTTTTCTCATGAGGATGCCATATTTTATCAGTTAATATCATTTGTGTAAAATCTATTCAATTACAGTATCAAGTGGCACATGATTAATACTGATATCAGCAATGTAATGGCAACTTTGCAAAGGTGTCATCATATCTTTTCATGCAGTCGAGAATAGAAGTGGAAGAGGGAAATTCATTTTTTTTTAAATAAAAAGGAGAGTGAATGTAATGCTCTTGAAAGCTAAAGCTAACAATACTGTATAGAGGCAGGCACAGTGTAGCCATGTGATCTGTGAATTAAGTTCTGGAGATTTACCAAAACACCTGGGGTAAAATTCTACACCTACTGAAGGCATTAGGGTTGCCAAACCTCCCGGATTATCATGTACTCTCCAGGAATTAAAAATTATTCTTTAATTAAAGATTATTCATGTGATGATACCTACAGGAAATGTTCTACCAAAACTGACAACCCAAGAAATCAATGGAATTTTTATTTATTTTTTTGCCATTGATTTCAGCAGATCCAGGTTTTCATCCCTGAATCTTAGTTGAGAACAACCTCACTACTGACCCATGCCCCTTCCACTTCGGCTTCATTAATGCACGTAAATGCAGATGTGCAAATATATTTAGGTGTCTAAATAAGCAAATGGGAGCACAATGGTATTTTCAAAAGAACATATGATTTCATTGTGAATTAAATGCCTAAACTTCTTAGGTACTTCTCAAAATCTCTGTTCGCACCTATCTGCATCTTTAGGCACTTAAATACCTTTGAAAATCTGGCCCCTAAACCAAACAAACAACATAGAAGTACACATTCATACAAATAACACTTATCAAGGGATGTGGAGCTCTGTGTTGAAATCAAAATTCACACCAAAAGGGAAAACATCTAAAAAAAAAAATAGGCAAGTCCATCCCTCCTCTCTCTGAACAGAGAGATTCATGCATGTACTGGAGTTATTGAAGAGATATGTAGAATTCTGCCAAGCTGTGTGAGGTACAGGTGTGAAGAACAAATCAAGACATTGTTAATTTGTTGCTAAAATAGGTCTCCAGATAAGAAAACTCAGACATCATAGCACGTAAAACAGCCTTGCTGTCCTTCAAAGTGGACATATTTCCAGAGCTGAAGAGTTTTTTAGTAACTCAAAACATTTTGTCAATATTGTGTTCATGAATTGTCCACAAACAGATCTTTATTTTCACAAATGTGTGTTATGGGTGTCGTTCATCACATTCGGGGGTTACGATAAGCCTATACACTTCCCAACTACCATTTGAGCCATATTTTGAGGGCCTTATGCTGAACGTCTGCCCAGGGCTGAATTTCCACCTTTTCAAAATTATTTGCCATATCAGAAATCACTCTGGGTCTGTAGTTTATTCACACACATATTCAGAATTTGAAATTCAGACTATTTGGATTGGATTTTTAAGTAACATAGGTTGTTTCTGTTCCCAAACTGGATGTGGTAAGGGCTTGTCTACACAGGGGCATGCATGGAAATGAATCCCAAGCCACACAGGAATTTAAAGCAATTTAATTAATCCATTTTAAATTCATACCTAAAGTTAATTCAGACTAACTTTACTGGATGTCCTTGTGATGATAAATTCTTAGAAACAGCTTTCAGTCACCCTACTTGGCATAACAAATCCCAATTTCCCTGGCCACAAAAATTCTGCAGTATTTTCTCAAGATTCTCTATTTCAGAATTCTTACTAGAAACCCATCTGGTAGGGTGCTGATAGAGATGGACTGAAAATCTATTCGAAGTGAATTTATTTAAACCTGTGGATATTCACAGGATTTTTTTGTTTTGGGCTTTGTTTTCTTAATTCATTTAGCCAATTTAGGCATATTTCATAGAGGCAGCATGGCACAAAATGAAAAGCAAATGCCAACAATTCTGAATCAGAAACATGTTTTGTGCAAAGCTGTTCAACCACAATTAGATTTTGAAAAGTACACTAAGTAAACCTGTAATAGGGAAATATTATGAAATTAATTAATCTGAGAAACAACATTGCCCTCAGGACACATTGTCCCTCAACACTCAGTCATGAATAGATTTTTGTTCCACTTTTAGCTGCTTTTATTCCTGATGAAGATGACTCAGAGATGTGACATTTCTAGGTCTTTGATCCTGAGAACATTCTGATTTGTTACTGTTTGTCATTTGATCCTTAATTTGAGTTTGGACAGTGACACCTACCTCCACTGGGAATTACTCTTACATTAATAGATAAATAGTTAGGACTAGCTCAGCATTTGTTTAATGGGATTAGTTACTGTTAAAACTCAGCCCTAATTAATACACAAATCTTAACAGGATTTCTACTATATGTATGACAAAATGAAGGAAAAACATCATAATTATACGGTAATTTGATAAACTGATCTTTAATTCTTCTGGTGTTAATTAACCAATGAAAAAGATTACAGAGGGTGTTAGTAATTACCATTTTTAATTGCTTATTAGGTTGCAAGGGATAATCATTTTGTTTTTTGTTTTTCTTCCAATAGCAACATTTATTGTGTTTTTCTTCTGATAAATTTGAAGGGCATATGGGTCAATAGTTAGAAGATACTTATGAGAGAGGGCCCAAATTTTGGTAGAAAGTACATTAAAGTCCCCTCAACTTAAGAATGCTATGCATTCTCCTTAAAGACTATGAAAAAGGCACAATATAAAGTGAAATTTGGATGTAGGTGTCATTTATACATAGTTTTAGCTTACAAATGGTGTTATCCAGAGGTTAGTGTTCTGGGTAGGAAGCCAAGAATACTACAATGGTTGTCCTGGCCTCCCTACTATTTTCTATACGACTCTGGGCAAGTCAGCAAAACAAATAAGGAGTCTTGTGGTACTTTTAAAGACTATTGAATTCATTTATTGCATGAGCTTTCATGGGAGAAAATCCCACTTCATCAGATGTTATGAAGATGGGGAAAATGGGCAAGTCAGGTATGCCAGAATTTTCAAGTGTCCATAAATTTGGGTACCCAGTCTCAGACAAAATTGAAGCACCCAGAATTAGTCAGCACTTCTGAAAATGCTGCCTTAAGTTCTCTGTTCCTCATTTTTTCCACCCCATATCTGTCTAACATTTCAGTCCTGGGTAAAGGGACCCTTGCATACTTAGGGTCTGATTTTCCTTTCACAATGATGTTAATCAGAAGTAATTCCATTGATGTCAGTGGCATAACAAAGGATATTGATGTGTGCGAGAGGAATCAGGCCCAGACTGTGTAATCAAATTAGTTTGTAAAGTGTTGTGAGATAAGAGTTTCCATATAAATGTAAAGTTAAAGTTAACTTACATATATGAGAACCATAAGTAAGGCAGGTATCACCAATAGACATAAAATTTATTGATTCCAGGTGCAAACTGATCCCCTATAAAGGTTAGGAAGGAATCTTCCTCCAATAAAGCACCACACTGTGAGCTCAATGAATTATAGTAGGTTTTCTTTTCGAAGCACTGACTGTTGATGATTGTCAAATGTAAGGTGTTGGACTGACTGAGCTGATGGTGTGAGTCAGTTTTACAATTCCCATGTAACATATGGAATAGAGATGAGCCTGAATAAAAATTCTGCATTCAAACATCTCTAAACTTTGGTGCCGTTCAGATCTTTGTGGCTTAGACCCATCTCTCATCAGCAATGGCTTTTGTCTAAGCTACAGAGCAGCTTCTATCCAGTTCTATCCTTCCAACAGAGATTCCACTTCACATCATGGTAGGTGTGAGGTCCATTCAACTTTGGAAAAGCTACTTCTTTTTCATCCCTAAGTACCTGTTATTTTCTATTCCCTTTAATATGCATGAAAGGAGAGAGAGGTAAAACAGATCTTCCCCTCCAATTTCAGATGTACTCCCTTTCTCCTGCTAGAATTCCTACCACTGGCTGCTTGCGAGGAAGTTGACTAATTGTCTTCTTTCAATGTTCAGCCTTCTGAAAGTGGTTCAGCTCTCAGTCAATGGCTGTGTGCTAGACAACTGTGGAGAGTGAGTTACTCTTATGTCACACTACAGTCATGCACTATCTACTGCCTACTGCTCTTTTAGAGTGTTGTGAGATCTTGTTTGCTCACAGGGCGGATTATTTTATTAGTAAAAAATATCAGTTCTTTGAATACAATCTAGAGATCAGATGCAAAGGAAGTTGGCTGGCAAAGAATAGAATCGCGCCTTTCCCCCATCCCAAAATGAGCTTCCTAGGACAGTAGGCATCACTGCATGCCTTGTTACCCAGCAGTCTCCTGAATGAACGCTTTACACCGTGTATCAAAAAGACAACCAGATCATTAAAGCAAAATCCAAGGGGACAGGCTGATGTGAAGAGTGAATCAGATGACCAATCTGCCATCTCAGTTTGTAGACCTTTATGCTAAATTGCAAGTGGCTTGGGGGAGGGGGACGAAGAGAGAGGAGAAAAAATTGGTTCAGAAGCAGAGGTAATAATAGGTCAAACAATTGCTGTTGTCTGATACGTGCCACAGGAATATAACTTTTGACTTGGATTACCTAGGTGCCTTACTGCTATGGCTCTGAACCATCCATGCTCTCTTGGAATCTTTCAGAGGCTCTCTCACATTCCATCAAATTATGGATTCACCTCAAAACATTCAGAATTAAAAACACTTTACCCTCACATCCTTTCTGTGATCTCACCCAGCTGTGACAATAAACCCACAAGAAATGAGCACACAGAAGCATTCCCCAATCACAACTTCAGCATAATTTTTGCCTTTCCTCCATAGATCCCAAATCTTTTCCCAAAGGTGGATATGATGAAGATGCAAAACTAGAATTAATATGTGTCTTGCCTAAGATCATGTAGTTTGTCAATGGCAGAGCAGAGAAATGGACAAAATTCTCTATCCACCTCCCGCACGGTGCCTCCTCTTAAGAAACCAAAATAACCTAATATTAAACATTAAACCACTCTAATCAGTATCTTCTACAATTTTAGTACCAACCTTACCTCTTACTTGCCTCTTAACATGTGCGTTAACCCTAAATTCCTAAAAAGGACCAGTGATTTTTAGATGACTCTATTTCTGTCTGATTGAATGTAAGCACTTTAAAGGGCCTCATCTGCGGAGAGCATTTGACCAATAGTTTCTAAAAATGAAATTCTTCTGAAGTATATCAAGATGAACACCTAAAAAGTGAGGCATGAAAAATCACTCATCACGCTTGAAGATTTGGGCCTAATAAACCTAGGTACCACTCTCTGTCCATCATTTAGTCACAGTAGTATCTAGGCATTAGACTCTACAGCTTGGTGACCAGTCATAATGATAGTGGACATATTAGGCCTTATATTATAATAACATCTCTGTTGGTGTGCTCCTTTCTGATTATCATAGTGTTCCCTGTTACTGTAACATGGAGAATATTGAGTAGGGAGGTTATGTTACCCAATGTATTTAGCACTGGTTGAACTGTTACTGGATTGCTGTGTGTAGTTCTGGTATCCACAGTTCAAGAGGGATGGTAATATTTTTTTTAAAAACAGGATTCAAAGAAGAGCCCCAAGAATGACTAAAGAAGTAGAAATGTGTCTTACAAAGAAAGATACAAAGGGTACATCTACAATGAAGGCTCTGTAAAGTCGACTTCACACGGTCAACTTTAAGTCGACTCCACAGCCCTGCGTCTGCACTGCCAGGTGCTAGGTCGATGGAGGATCGGCCAGGAACTCTGTGAGGGGGCGTGGAGGCCAATTAGGTCAATTTATGGGCTATTCCCTGTCTACACTGGCTTAAGTTGACTTAATAAGGTCGACTTAATAACACCACCTCTTAAGGTCAACCTAAGGCTTAAGTCGACTTAAGGAATCGCTTGAGTCAACTTAATAAGGGCCCAGTGTGGACAACTTAACTGTCCTTAAGTTGACGTAAGGCTCCAGTGTGGACATACCCAAAGAGCTTATTCTGTTTGGTTTAACAAGGAGAAGATTAAGCAGTTACTTGATCACAATCTATAAGTACCTACATAGGGATCAGAAAATTCATAATAAAGGGCTATTCTGTCAGGCAAAGTTAGAATAAGATTCAATGGCTGGAAGTTATAATTAGACAAATTCAAACTAAAAATAAGGCACACATTTTTTGACAGTGAGGGTAATTAACCATTCGAAACATTTACTAAAAGCCATGGTGGATTTTCCACCACTGGAAAAAGTAAATAAAGAGTAGATGTTTTTCCAAAAGATATTCGCTAGTTTAAGCAGGAATTAATTCAGGGAAACCTTATGGCTTATGTTAGACAAGAGGTCAAAGTATATAATCACAATGGTCCCTTCTGGCCTTAATATCTTTTTGGAAGTGGACCCACTATCCTTGTTCACACAGCTCCCTTTCTTGGAAAGATAGAAAGATCTTTCTGATCTCTCCCCCTATTCAGGAGTCACCCATTCATTCCCTCCAAAGTTTCTTCAGTCTGTATGCCTTGCCTTGCATGACTCAACTGCTAAGCCTTTCCATTAACTATGCAGCATAACTGAAAAACACAAGTCAGCAATTTTCTCACAAAAGAGATTATTTTATTAATAATAGATATCAGCTCTTTGAATATAATCTAGCGAAAGAAAGCATAGAAAGTTGGCTGACAAAGACTAAAATTGACTTTTTCTTCACCCCTAAGTGAGCTTACTAGGATATTAGGTCCTACTACATACCATGTTACCCAGTAATCTTCTGAATGAGCGCTTTCGGCCCTGTGACAGAATGTAAACTACTTCAGCCATATTCTCCTCCTGACAGACCTTCTAATTATCTCAGCTGTTTACAGCATTCAAGCCTTCTGCTGCCAATTTCTCCATTAATCTGACAGTCAACAAACTAGACCTATTAGGACTCAGTTCAACTCTTGCCTAAGGCAGGAACTTCGTGAGACCACAAATCGTCTTGGTATTAAAAGTCGGTGCATAAGAACTGCCCTCAGCTTTAGTGCTAAATTGCTAGTTTGAAGACATTCATTGTTGTATATTGTATTTCCACTATACCCTGCTTTAATAGACTTTGTGCTGAAGTGTGTAAGAAGAGTTTTCAAGCCTGAGGTAGCAAGCAGACCATTTGTTTCTGCTTTTTATATATTTTTCCATCTTTTACATTTGTTGCCTTATATTGTGCGATTGGTTCACATATATAAAGCAACATAGTGATCATTCAACAATATCCAGTTAGTGGGAGGCACAGATTGACTTTATTAGTAAAAGTTAAGGTTTAGGAATCCAGGATTTATTATTCTTACATTTGCATGGGACCTTAACTTTCAAATGGAATTCCTTCCTCCTGCCCACCATTTTATTTTTCTATTCAGCAAAACTATCCAGTTATATTCATCTGACCTTCAGATATCTCAGTCAGAAGGCACAAAGAAAGAAAGAAAGAAAGAAAGAAAGAAAGAAAGAAAGAAAGAAA
>ML685765.1:25637702-25657356 GCA_007922175.1 Pelusios castaneus
GTGTGTGTGTGTGTGTGTGTGTGTGTGTGTGTGTGTGTGTGTGTGTGTGTAGGCTTTTCATCGGAAATGTCTATAGGACAAAAATGCTGGAGTAATATTTGATTTTTGTTTTGTTTTTCAACAATCAACTAGTCTATCTTTCTTTATTCCGTGATTTATACAAGTGCATCTGGTCGTAAAGGCAAAGATAGTGAATCTATAAATTGGAGTAAGAGACTATGGGCTAGGTAATCTCCTGTATCATGCTGACAAATGAAATATTCCATAAGTCTTGCTTAGCTTTGTATCTCAAATCACAACTGTCCTTTGTGGGTTCTCCTGCTGTATCTGTATTTTACATGTCACATTACTGCTGTTTCTCTGGTTAATGGAAGCTCTTTAAATCAAATAATTGAGATGCAATAGGAAGTTCTATAGATGGGTGTGAGATTTATGGATTATGTCTGCACTACATGGATGTCTCAACCCAGTATACTTTCAGCTCCCAAAGTCCAGATCAGCATGCACTGGGACCAGTGCTGGATTTGGGCACAAGCCAAGTAAACCAGGGCTTAGGGCCTCACATTTTGAAGGACCTCTAAATATGGTGGAGATCACTAAGAAATTTTGCCATAATTGAAATTGCTTTGGCTTAAATAACCTTTCATATAAAATCCACTGGCAAAACTCTGTACCCTGACCCATCCTGATCCACACCCAATCCCATCAATTTCCCTTCCAGGATTGCTAGACTACTCACATCATCCACAGGTTGCCCAACCTCAACCCAGACCTCAAGAGGAGACAATGGGAGGTAGCCTATCAATACATTCTAGAGTCCCATTCCACATCAGGCATCATCTCTGCTAATCCCCTCTTTGCCACTTTCCCATCCTCACCCCTCTGTATACCACCGTAATTTATTTTTCATTACCATTTCTGTTATAATATAAGACACTTTTTATAGTATGGGGCCTCTGAATCTTGACGTAGTTTAGGGCCTCAGCATGTCTTAATCCAGCCCTGACTGGGATTTAGTGAAAACTGGGATGGATTTTCTGTGGATAGTCTGTATGGGAATATAGAGATACAGGCAATACAGGGATATAGAGCCTATTCCTACTGAAGTCAATGAAAAGTCTCCCATTGACTTCAAAGTGAGTTGAAGCAATAGCGCCTGGACATTACAGCTATTTTCTTATATATTCTACAAGACTGACAAGTGCAGGTTTGCAGAATAATCACTGATAACGGGCAAGACTCTTCAGCAGACACCATTTTAAAAATTTTTGTGCACCTCTTATAATTCTAAGGCTGAAACAGAAAATTACACATCTGTGATACTGACAGGGTAACCCTGATTCCTGATCAATATGCAGCACTGCTATTTCTAGACTTCACCAACCGCTCTTCCCTTCCTACGTCTTCCTGATTGTCCAAGTCTTCCACCTCCTATACCTCATTACAATGGGACTTAGTATAGGAGTTATTAGATTTTCACAAGCACTCGCCCTTCCTTCTTTCCCCAGAAAGGCCAGTACAGATGAACTTAAACATAACCGTAATCTGATAACGGTCCAATGCAAAGCCCTCGGAAATCAGCGGAAGTCCTTCAACTGAGCTAACTAGGTTCTGCATGAGGTTCAGGGTCTATTTCCATCAGGAGATTCCAAACCTTCAAATTATGAATGGACTTGACATTTTCTGAACTAGCTTTTGCCAGTGTCTAATTGGAAACTCAGCAATTCAGGTTCTTAAGTCTTCTTATGCTTTATAGTATGGGCTATAAAAGTGAATGATGGCATTATACCTGAGAAGCTGGAATAGCCATCTCCATTGGAAGACATTATTTGAAAAAGGAAATAAAGGGGGGGGGAGGGGGAACCAAGAGAGAAGACCCAGCAAAATGGCCATAGTCAAATTTATAATTCATTGTTATGAAAACACTTGAAGAAGAGAATTGGTTGGGAGGAAAGAGGAACATTTTATCAGATTTTTTTTTTAATCTATTTTGTGTCAATTTTTCATGCCACTAGATTTTTTTGGTCACTTCTAGATGACAATCTCACTTTCCATTACAAGCCGAGAGGCCTCTTTTTTTTGTCTACTCCACTTCTCAATCTACTCTCATTGTTTGGGTGGTCTTATCTGCTCACATAGCTTTGACTACCATCCCTACACTGCAGAGTGGTAAATCCACATCTCCATTCCTGATTTGTCATCCATCCAAATCTTCATCACAGCTGGTCTCTCTGATATTGCTTCCTGGGTGTATCACTGGCATTTATACCTCTTATGTCCAAAATCAAACAACTTATATTTACTCCAAAACTTTCCTACCATCATCTCTACCTATGAGGCTTATAATTTATGGGTTGGGAGAGAGGGAAGAGAGATGTCTCCTTTCAGTCTTCTCTCTCCTTTGTTCTCCATGTCCAAGTTTTCTCCAATGCTTGCCACTTCTTCCTCCTCTGTGTCACTAAGATCATTTCTCTTCCTTCCATCATCACAGCTGAAATTCTTATCCAGCATACTAATATCTCCTTTCTTGATTACTGCAGTCTCATTCACTCTTCCCTCTGAGCACTTACACTAACTCACTCTAGTCCATTCAAACCATACATGTTAAGATCATCTTCCATCATTCTAACCATCTCACCATTCCTTTCTGAATCCCTTCATTACCACCTGCCTTTTCTATCATCTCAGATTCAAGCTTCTTGTCCTTATTTTCTAGCTGCTTCATAGCTAAACCTTTCCTTATATCCACTCTTGTTTCATATTGAGTTACCCCCTGTGCACCATCAATGATGTTAGCTCCCATCAACATCTGCTTTTATCCATGCTGTCCTTTATGCATGGAATGTCCTCCCTGAATTAAATCTCTAAAGTCACTACTCATTCCTTAAAATCATTTATAAATCTTAATCCTTTTGTGATGGCCCCATGAAACTAGACAACCGGTTATGGCTGAGCTATACAGTGGGTCTGGACAGCACTTATTACTTCACACACACACACACACACATTTCAAATTATTTGGAAGCATCAAGTTATGCAACATAAATCAAATAAATATAAGATATTTTTACCTTTACTCTGGTCCTCCTGCCTATTATCTATCACACTCATTTGGTACTTCTGTCTCATATTAAATTGCAAACTGTTTGGGGCAGGGACTATGTCTTCCCATATGCTTGTACAGTGCCTAACAAATTAAGGCTCAATACTGATTGGTATATAGGGTGTTACTATTGGTTTGTTGCAATAGCATATTAAATAATCCTAAAAATAATAATTCCCCAGAATTATTATCACTAGAGAAAACTTATTACTTGCATAGTGTTTTTCCTGTTGAAAATATTGTACAAACATTAAATAATCAGTCCATGGGCCTTAATTCAGTTTATTTTAATTGACTTTGGAAATGGATTAAACTAAACCAAATTAAGATTACTTTAATTCTGAATGAGGGGTTTAATGAGGTTTAACTAATCCAATTCAAATTTACATCTTTGAGTTAATTCAGATTAATTTCCCTGGATATCCCTGTATAGACAAGTTCTAAAACACATACACACACGCCCCTTACAACCTTAGATCTTACCTAGAAATGCAATGAAGTATTTCTCTGTAGTAAATGTAAGGAAGATTGCATAACAGTATCAGTATTTATCAAGCCCTTTAATAGTGGATGCTGACAAGAATTAGATGATTATTTCTGACACAAATATGAGCAGGGAAAGGTTTGTTGTAATGGAAACTCCTGCTAATGGAATAAATCTGACTGAGTTTTCTGACAGATGTCAAGTGGATTGAAATCCAGGAAGAATTAGAGCCATTTAGTCTGAATCAGAGAAGAAAACCTGTTGTCTAAGTGATATAACTTATCTTGTTTTTCTATATATATTTTTGTCACAAGTGGTTAAAAGAGAGAACTTTCTCATTACTCTACAAACACCTAGTCCACTAAGGTGCATCAGTGCCTTGGTATTTTAAAGGCTTCACCTCCAATTCAAGAATCATAAAATAATAGAAATGTAGGGTTGGAAGGATTTGAGAAGTTATTGAAGTCTTTAAATCATTATTTGAGGACTTCAGTAACTCAGCCATAGGTTAGGGATCTGTTACCAGAGTGGGTGAGTGAGGTTCTGTGGCCTGTATTGGGCAGGGCATCAGACTTGATGATCATAATGGTCCCTTCTGACCGTAAAGTCTATGGGTGCGTCTACACTGGCAAGTTAGATCGACTTAAGGACGGTTAAGTTGACCTAAACAAAGCCGCGTCCACACTGGGCTTTTCTTAAGTCGATTTAAGCATTTCCTTAAGTCGACTTAAGGAAAGCTTAAGTTGACTTAATAACACCTCCTTTTAGGTTGACTTAAGCCTTAAGTCAACTCCTTAATTCAACTTAAGGCCAGTGTAGACGGTGATTAACGTTAAATCGACTTTATTAAGTCGACTTAAATCCACTATAACGGCTATCTCTGCTGTTAAGTCGACTTAACAAAGTCAACTTAAAGTGTAGTCAATTTGTGAAGTCGACTTAACAAGGTCGACCTTAAGTCGACTTAAAGTTGACCTTGTTAAGTTGACTTAACAAAGTCGACTTAACTTTGTAAGTGTAGACATAGATAAGAGTTTTAAATTATAAAGTCCAGCCCCCTGTGCTGCGTCAGGACCTAGTAAACCTACACCATACCTGACAGGTGTTTGTCCAACTTGTTTTTAAAATCTTCCAATGATTGGGACTCCACAACCTTGGATGCCTAGTCCAGAGCTCAACTACTCTTATAGATAGAGAACTTTTCCTACTACCTCACCTAAATCACGCTTGCTTCAGATTATGCCCATTACTTCTTGTCCTACCTTCAGTAGACATGAAGAACAATTGACTACCATCCCCTTTATAACAGCCCTTAAGATATTGGAAGAATGTGATCAGGTCCCACGCAAGTCTTCTTTTCGCAAGATAAAACATGGCCGGTTCTTTTAACCTTTCCTCATAGGTCAGGTTTCCTTAACCTTTTATCATGTTTGTTACTCTCCTCTGACTCTATCCAGTTTGTTACTCTCCTCCGACTCTTTCTGCATCTTTCCTAAACTGTGATGCCCAGAATGGAACATGGTATTCTAGCTGGCCAAGTACAACAGGAAAATTACCTCCTGTGTCTTTCATGCAATAATCATGTTAATACCCCTCTGTATAATAGTAGCTTCTGTTGCAGCTGTATGACACTGAAAACTCATGTTCAGTGTATGGTCCACTATAATACCACGATCCTTTTCAGCAATACTACCCGCTAGCCAGTTATTCCCTATTTTGTAGGTGTTCATTTGATGTTTGATTCCTATGTGAAATACTTTTCACGTGCCTTTCCTGAATTTCATTTTGTTGAATTCAGACCAATTTCCCAATTTGTCAAGGGCATTTTGAATTTTAAATCTCTCCTCCAAAAGGGCTTGCAAACCCTCCCAGCTTGTTGTTATCTGCAAATTTTATAAGCATTCTCTCTACTTCATTAGCCAAATCATTAATGAAAATTATGAACCGTAACAGACCAAGGACTTTTGAGGACCCCATTCGAGATGCTCCCCCAATTTGACAGCAAACTATTGATATCTACTCTTTGAATTCCTCTTTGAGAAGAGGAAGAAATTAATAGAAAGAAACATTGTAAGTTGACCTGGGAATCAGGATTTTTCCTCTGTGGTCATATGGTCTCTTTTGTGGGAGATCTTTTTTTTTTTCTTTTTCAAAGAGGATGTTGGGTTATAACATCCACATGCAAAAAGAATATGTAAAGGCTAAAAAAGATGCCAGAGGATTCAGTGAAATTCTTGAATGTATTAGACATCGAAGAATGATATTCTTTGGACATCAGGGTTGGTTTCAAAAGAACTAAATAAAGGATGAAATTTACCAAATTAAAATTTAGGCACAATCTCAGAAAAAAGAAGCCTAACCAGGAGATATAGGCTCATTTCATAAGTTTGATCTTGTGGCTAATGAACTGAAAGGTGACTAAGAAGATCTACGTTAAATTTTTGACTGCCTGGAAAAACTATTCCATAGTCAAAATGAAAGATGCTTGAATTTTCCTTTCATGGGAAATTTCAAGAATTCAAAATCACTTTTCAAATTTACTTTCCAAATTGGGGGGAACCTCAAGACAGAAATTTTTGAAAAGTTTTCATTCAGAAATATCTAACTGAAAAAAAATTAATACTTAAATTACTACTTCTTGACTGAAATGAAATGACCTATCATGTTGAAACAAAATGCTGTTTCAAAGCTATGATATGTGTGTGTGTGTGTGTGTGTGTGTGTGTGTGTGTGTGTGTGTGTGTGTGTGTGTGTGTGTATAAATTCTCTCAATAGAAAAATAAAAATATTATAGAAAATGTCAATATATAAAGCACATTTTATCATGGGAAAATTTTTTTCAACTGAACAATTCTGATCAATTCTATTATCTAGGAATAATTCAGTCATGGTGCAGGAAGTTGGACTAGATGATACAACAAAGGTCTGTTTCAGTTAGGGAAAGAGAAACTGATCTGGCTAATGCACATATTAGTCCAAATTTCCAGTTTTCTCTCAGATAAAACAATGTTATTCATTTGGAAAAAAAATCAGCTGCATTTTCTAAAAATATTATTTTAATACCCCTCTGTTCTTCCTTGTGCAGGCTGTCCCTAAAAGTGTCCAAATCACCTAAATCTGGACATGATATTCATTTCTAATCCAAACCTAATTAACAGAACTATCCTTAATTTCAAGAAGTCATTTCAAATAAATTTTGAATCACGTTAGTTAAAATGTATTACTTTACATTGTCTATCTAACACATTGTATTTTCTGAGTGTGGATATGGCAAGTGGAGATTTTCCCATTCACTTTAATGGGCCCAGTCCACAAAAAAAAAAATCATTCAAAAACTTTTAAATGCTTATTCATATTAAGCCTTTGGAATCCACTGCTAACAGTTCTAAGTGCAATACTTATAGATAGCTTTGCAAAATACCTGTAAAATAAATACTATTATCCCAATTATTCAAATAGGAAACTGAGGCACAGAGAATAAAGTGGGTTGCACTAAACTAATCAAAAGATCACAGCTTCATGGTGAGGAATTAGAATTCAGGAGTTCTGGAGTCTCTGTCCCACATCCAGTCCATTAAACCTCATTGTCTCTACTTCCAACAGTGATTGAAACTGATTGTCCAGTTCTTCTGACTCATGACTCAGTCCTGCTGCCTTGGAATTGAGTGGCAAATAATAATAATCCCAATAGCAGCAGTGAGGTTCTGGTATAGACTTCTTTGGTGTGCAAATTCAAATTGGCCATTGAAATGGAAGGGAGTGGATGGTTACTGACGTAGGAAAATATAATATTTATACTTGAAGGCTCAGAGGAAGCAGCTTATTTAATTTCCCTGAAAATTAGTCTCATTGCTGAAAGGCATCCAGAAGATGTTTCTTTTGCTCTTTCTACACACACACACACACACACACACACACACACACACACACACACACACTGATTTGTCATTAGGAAATAGGTAGTGTGGTAAATGATTTGATATGGTTTCCTTTTAAAGTAGAAATCACCCACTCCCTGTGGACATGTGTCTTACTAGGGCTGGAGCTGCCAGCTAGTTAAGTCAAAAACCACTGAAGTTTGTCAGACATGTGCATATTGTGGGTAAAATCAAAGATCACCCTGGAACTCCTATGTAGAAATTATAGTTAACATTGAAATCATCATCACGATATTTGAGGTTAGTAAAACATATTGCTTGGGCTATAAAACACTCTAAACTAGTATCCCAAATGTCTCGCCTCAAGCAAGCACTTAAATTAAAGTTTCAGACAGCTGGCACTGGAACCAAAATAACAGTTTTCCACAAAGGGGTTGGCTAAACATGATTATTGTTTTCATAATTTATCGTTAGCATGCATTATTGTGCCTTGATCCAACTATTGTACTTGGGTTTGATCTCTTTTACTTTCAACAGGTGACTATTTCACAGTGGATTTTTATAGAAAGCAATCCTAACTGATCTCTTGCTCTTGAATAATATAATCCCTAATTAGCAGAGTCTGAATTCTGAGAAATGCAGCATCATGTGCTTTAATTAATTTCCATAATATGGATTTTTCATTTGCCAGCTTCATAATAGCTTTTGGCTTTCACAGAGTCCATTCTTAAATGAAATGGTAATTTACAGTTATAGCTGATACAGACCGATTGCAACTCCCCAATATACAATTCTTAATCAGGGTTAAATCCAATTTCTATTCAAATTCTGCACCTTCATTGACAATGCTGAAAAGGATGCTGTTCTGGCATTTGACCTACAAACTAGCTTTGTTGTTTGTTACCTCTCCAGTAAGGCAGATATGAAATGCCTCCCACCACTCTCATACCCAACCCCGCAAGCCAAGCAGTATGACGAAACATATATGCCAACTTGTTTCAGAAATAACCTGAAGTGACTGGAAAAAGAAAAGGCAACATATCCCAAAATATTTTAATTTTTAAGTTCAGCTGTTTAATTTAAAAAGCATAGGTTTGTGTCTTGAAAAATCTCCCAATGATTTCTCCTTTACTTTTCTCTAATAATAATAATAATAATTAATAATAATTCAGCATTTCTCCCCCAAACACAGTCCTTTTTTATTAAATGACAAGGAACACAATTATAAAAGTGCACACAGGAGTAGAAGGAATTGTTTGGATGTGATCGTGAGGGGTTTGTTAGTTTGTTAGTTACAAGCGATTGTTTGGAAGATTTTGAGTGCTGTTTAGGGTAAGCATTGTACCAGCCTAAGACATTTCAAAGTTGTTGACCGTTCCATGGCCCTGGTTTATGTTGTTCTTACGTCTCATTTTGCGTCACCACTTTAAAGTTGCTTTTTTATAGAATATGGAGCTATTCTAATGCTGATAAAGCCATCCTAGGGTAATTCGGATAACATCAGAGTCACTAGTCTTGTGTTTTAGGATGAACAAGTGCTAACTGTTGTTAAGAATAGGGGATTTCAAGTCAGTAGATTTATTTAGCTTTATTCTGCTACTGCTCTCTGGTTGTCTCAGTTTTCGCAAGTATAAAATTAGTATAATAAACAGTTCTCCTCAACCTTAAAGGGATTTTGTCTTAATTAATGTTTGCAAAAATATTGTGAGAGCCACTGATTAAAAAAAAAATGACATAGGTCAAATGCTATTTTCTCTCTGGGAGAACTAGGGGCATCTCCACTGAATTCAGTGGAATTACTCAGGAGCTGCACATGTGTCACTGAGAGCAGAATTTGGCCCTGTGTATGCAAAGTACTTTGATTATTTTAGCAAGAATGGAAACAAAGTCATTCTAGTTGCATTTCTGAAAGCCAGAGATGAATATGACTGGCATGAGTCACTTCTTAGTTACACACAGCTCTACCAGTGCATTGCTGCCCATATCTAGGGTAAAATAACGCCTGTTCTTCTGAACCTCAGGTGTCTGTGAAGCAGTGAGTTCCAAGGTACCAAATACTATGACTGTCGGTTGAACTGAACAATGGACTAGCTAGGATCAGACCAAACTCAGTTTCACTTGTGACCCTAACCAGATTGTGATTGAATACAGGTCTCCAGAGCTGTAAGGTTAGTATCTTAACACTTTACACCGGTGCATATGGAATTGCAGAGACCAGTCACTAGGGCTATGTCTACACTTACCAAAGTTAGTTTGAATTAGTTAATTCGAACTAACTAATTCAAACTAATTTTAGTTAGTTTGAATTAATTTAATTCAAACTAGCATGGCCCCACTAGAATGCTAGTTCAAACTAGCCATGGCCATGCATGGCACTTGCTTAGGTCAAATTAGTCAGTTGCATTAAGCTCAATGTGCCGGTTAGTTTGAATTAAGCAGTTAGTTCAAACTAACATGGCCACATTGACTTAATTTGAACTAACTAGTTCGAATTAAGGGTTAGTTTGAAAGGTATAATCAAATTTATTAGTTCGAATTAAGGAAGCCCTTAATTCAAACTAATGAAAGCCTAGTGTGGCCAAGACTTAAGTTTGTTCGAATTAAGCTTCCTTAACTAACTTGCCAGTGTAGACATAGCCTATGAGAAAGAAATGCTGACTATTTAAGAAAACAGCACATACAGTTGCTTGCGGTTTAGGTGTTGTTCTTTTTTTATTTTGGACTTGTGTCTGTCGCTTTCATTTGTGGTTTCAGGAGCTTGGAGATCTTTAATAACTAGGAATTGCCTGCCAGGTGAATCTTTGTCCTCATTATAATAAACGAGTCCTTCTAATTTATAGGTAAACTTAGCCTGACTTCACCTGTGCAGTAATATATTGCATGGCAATTTGTGTGCAACAGGCTGATGACACAAAAGATTTTAACTTTTTAATAAATGGTCCAAATATTGGATTGCATGCCTTCTTAACATACTGTAATCATAGTGCCTGCTGACAAATTAATCTAATTAACAAAGGTCAAGGTTTATAATTGGGGTTAACTAGAATATAACTGGCCATTGTTCATACCCCCCATTGCATTATCCCCTAAGTAACTCGTTGTGGGTAGCCCTCCATGGTTCCCTGACCCCGGCATCAAGCACAGGGATCAACTAGCTTGAAGGAAAAGTAGATAAAGTCATATTTCCAAAGCTGTAATGACAGCAGAACTTAATGGTGTGATATTTTTATGCTGTTTGGAAAAGAGACCCTATTTTATCTTGCGCTTAAGCCCTGAGTATTTTTAAATAGTTCAAGTCCCTGTTGTACTTCACAGTTTGCCATGCGATTTAAAAAGTAATACATCTTTTCTTAGATGTACCCCAGATTCTGTCTTTTAATAGACATGATAATGAGATTCTGTGTCTTCATTTCCCAGTGTGCAGAGAGCTCAAATAAATCTTTGATTGTTCACAACCCTGGAGAAGGGTCCCAAGCTCAGGAATCTAACAGTGTTCCTCTAAACAGCCACTGTTAACTAAATTTAAATGTATATTTTAAGAATTATTTTGTACTATCAAAATGGTATTTGTATTTCCTTTTAATATCTGAATTTGATGTTGTTTATGTTGATTTCAGTTAGAGAAGGATGGCTCATTTATAACAGAATGGAAGTCCTGAGATGTTTTAATGCTCTGAAAAGTACATCTTGTGGTTCTGGTGTAGGGTGAACTCCTAACAGGGAAGTTATTCTGTGTTTAAAACAAAACAAAACACTGACCAACTAAGATCAGCTGATATCCCCCACACTAAAGCTCCAAGTTTCATTCATAGGTTGCAAATGATTTTTCAGTGGACATATATGTAGAACACAGTATGTCCCAAGTATTTACTGTGCTCATTGGAAAGTTACTGGGTACAGCACAGTTAGTGCCAAGGAAGAGAGAACATCTAAACCCTTAACTCTTTCACTACCTGAGATGGAAGTGGAGTGATTTCTTCTAATTTTTTTTTCTTAGCATCTTATATTTTATAAAAAGGGGCTCTGCAATGGAATTCCTTCCATGTCAATGAATGATTATGAAGTAAAAGCCCAAATTCCATGTTTCTTTGACCACAGTGGAATTTCTTATTATGGACCAGATTGCTACCCATTAATTTACATAGTTGCTCATGCCAGTAGTTGAGGGGATTATTCATCACAATATCTAAAATAACCCTGACAACTGCGTTGTATTCAGAACAGAACTGTGACAAAGAAGCTTGGTTTGGGTGTTTGTTACAAAATCAGAACTCAACGAAGGTTCACAGAACTGTGACCTACAGTTGGCAAAATGAGTCTATCTGGGTCTGTTTTAAGTGAATCTGGGCTTTTCTAGGGTTCGGTGTTAAATCCAGATGAAAGTCAGTGGCTTCACCTGCTATGTTGTTGCCTGGAATCCAGGGCACAACCCAGGTAGCACATCCCCATGTGAAATAATACTAGAGAAAATATCCATATGATCTTCCCACCCCCTCCTGTGAATCCTAATTGTGATTCTGCACAGGTTTAATTCACATTATTATATTCAATACATAGAAAATAATGATCACTCCATATGGGGAAAAAGTTGTAGAGTCTGATCCTGTTTAGTGGGAATGGGGTCAGGGCCTTATGCTTTGCTGTCAGGGCTTTGTTTTAGTCCAGTGCTTCCATGTGTCAATCAAGCCCTCCAGTTCAATTCCCTTTCTTCAGATGTTTGTGTGAATCAAAACAAATGACCATGTAAATTCCCACTCCTTGCCATGAACTGATGCCCACCAAGAATGCTGAATGCTGAAAAAAAAAAATCTTCTCTCACATTACTTCTGCACCATAAAAAAAAAAAGCCAGATGCTCAACAAAATAGACATCTTCAGCTTTGAGACTGAGTTCTTTTGCTCAGCTCTAGCAATAGAGATGTGTGGTAAATATTGACCCTTCACAAGAGTAAGCTATACCAGTGAATTTTAGGGTTGAGGAGGGAAAGCAGAGAGGATCTCAGAATGCAGGAGGATTTATTTTTCCCAAGCTCTAAACAAATCCCTGTCGGCGTGCATATGGAGCTCTCCTACCAAGCCTAAGACTCTCCAAGGACATCTGGTGTAGACTAATAGCCTAAATTAATTAATTAGCTTCCTCTTCATATTGACTTCACCTTTCTTCACCTCCCTTCCCTTTCCCCTTTGAACTGGATCTTTAAGAATAATTTCTGGGCATGTTTTTGCAGTCAGATAAGAATTCACTCTTCCCTAAAGACTTTAGTGAGCACTAGGTGAAAACTTCAGAGTTCTTCCAGAAATGTTTATCTACACATGCAACCAAAAATATAGATAGAATGCAATGTTTTCCTGTGAGTGTTACATTATTGGTACTTGATTTTCACTTGAAGGGAAGGCAGGATCCCTAGCTGGTCTCCCATTGTCTTCAGTTATAGAAACTGAGGACCAGAGTGAGTTGTGTAAGATTAACTGCAGAAAAAGAGGAGAATCTCAGATGCATTTTGTAATGCATTCCTGATTAAACTTCTGTTTAGAGTTCTTATTTCTAGAGGCAGAACTTTTGAGATTTTACATAGAATGAAAGGGCCAGAACTTCATCTGATGTACATCATTATAGTCCAGCTGAAGGCAATTTTTGCTGATTTACACAAATTGAGGATCAGTCCTAACTTGTTTCTCAAAAGTTGAATTCATCTGGCTGTCATCATGAGATAAGCAGGTAAACTGCAATTAAATTTCATTTTTGGTCTTGTAATTCGAGCAGGGGCTCCCAAGATACTTGGACAGGTCCCTCTTTTTACTCATGTATAAATCCAGATTTTAAAAAAAGATCAATAAGTAAAAGGCTGTATTTTGCAACATGACATGAGTTTAAGAGGCTGCACCTAATTTGCATATAAATGTACATAGATTTGTATATAAAATAAACAAATGGAATCATAAAATAGTACTGTAGTATGATTAAAATCTGATGTGACTTTAATTAAAGGAAAGGGGGAATTACCCTGGAATGGAGTGCATGCTAGGAGGAAAGGGAGGAGTCAGGAAGAAATAGGTAGAAGATAGGAAGAGGTAGAACAGGAAGAGGTAGAAGATAGAAAGCATTAGGAGTAATACAAAAAATCAACTGATCTAGTCATTGGGAGTTTTCTTTGCCTTACACAAAGTTCTGTTTGATCGTATAGACTCTAAGGTCAGAAGGGACCAATATGATCATCAAGTCTGACCTCCTACACAATGCAGGCCACAAAATCTCATCCACCCACTCCTGAAATAAACCTCTAACCTATGACAGTGTTATTAAAGTCTTCACATCATGGTTTAAAGAGTTTAAAGTACAGAGACTCCACTAGCAAGTGAGTCGTACCACATGCTACAGAGGAAGGCGAAAAACCCTGATCTGACTTACACTGACTCAAGAAGTCATTACCTTGAATATCTAAGCCAGGTAACTGAACAAAAGAGAGGAAAGAACTGTGATATTCAGATGTATCTTCCATGAGAAAGAAAAACAGAAAGCTCTTGCTTTTTTGTATTCACCAGAAATAAAACATCACAAGTTTGCTCTCGCCCTCCCTGAGCTTAGAGGGGAAAGATAACTGTGGGGCCATTTTGGCCTCAAAGCATACTTTGGACATCTCTGATGTATAAAGTATCCACCTCTACTTGTCTTGATATGTAATTACAGTGGGAGTTGATGTCTTTTGGAGCAAAGGTACAATAGCATCAAGTCAAAGTTGGTGATAGCGCTTAATAGAGAAAGTTGAGGCTATTTAATAACTAGATAATTGAATGATGAAGCTGTGATACATTCCTTTTACTGAAAACTAACTCATTTCTCCTTTCCCTTGCACATGGCCTGAAAGTGCATCAGAGAAAGGCAATAACCATGAAAGCAACTACTCATTGGGTTGGAGCTGGTTAATCAGCAGAGCTGTGGTCAACTATTGTTTACAGAGCCAAGGGGCCCAGAGATACTTGAACTCAAATACTCCAAAGCTGCTATCTGGCAAGCAGCTGCAGCCTCATTTTAATTAAGTGCATATTCCTTCCTGGGTACAGCCTGTATGGATGCAAAGGTGTTTCCCAAGGAAATCAGAATGGGGGCAGAGCAGGGAAAGGGAAGGGGAAAAAAGGTGAGTTCAGGAGGGCAATGAGGCGGGGGTCAACAGCATTGCTTAAGATCAAGGGCTGAAGTGCTGAGATGCTGCCAGACTTGAAAACTTTAATTTACTGTCACTGTTAGCCCCCTTTGAGGTTTATGGTGGTATTTATACACACAGCATCAATCACATGAAACAAGGAGGGAATTTATAGTTTGTTTTAAAGACTGCAAATGCAATGTAATGCAAATAGCATGCCTCATGGGCATTTACATTTAATGGGAAAATTACAGATGCAAAAGATTGGTAGAACAAATTTTAAATTGACTTTATTACATCTAGTGCTTTTCAGAGAATACTATTAAAAAAACACAGGAAGATATGGTAATGGAGTTCTACGCTGAAGCTTGACAGTTTATATTCCACTAAACTGACTTTGTTTGCATCTTCCTGCTTACATTACTTCTTTCAATAAATTTGGCTGATAAAATCTGGGGATCATAAACTGATTAGAAACTTTGATTTGGTTTTGGTTTTGGAATATTAGACCAGTAAAGCTGCTTATATCTCAATAGGTGTTTTCAACTAAGGATCGTCATTAAGACAGGTTAATTTGACCACAAATATATACAATTCTGATATACTAATATTGCATTAATTCTCATCTCTGCATCCTCCTTTAAGGAATTTGGATGAGGGTTTCATATTTCTGCAATTGGGGGGAGGGAGAAGTGGGTGAACAAAGGTGGTTGAACTGTTTCATTATCTAAATAACTCTTTATGGAAAGTTAATTCTCTCTAGGAACATGTTCTTTTCCACTACTCTGAATATTCCTCATAAAATAAGGATGCTATTCAGCATGGATTCAAGATTGTTCTTATCATCCATTGGCTTTACTGCCATTATCTATCGGTCCATGTGAAATAAGTTGGTGAGTCTCACTTTAATTTCTATTGAACAGGAGTTCCCACCTTTGATCGAATTATTACAAGTGGCACCCTCACTGTCCACCCCACAACTGAGATCAGCACTCAGATCAGAGGCTGAACCTTGTATGTATTTTGTAACTTCTAGAACCAGTGAAAATTGGAATAAAATTATCATGGAAAGGGGCATGAAAATTCTGTCCTTTCTTTCATCATAGTTCAAAAATTCAATTTAAAAAATCACTGAATTGATAATTTTGAAGACTTTTGACCAGCTCTTGTAACTGCCTTGTCCCCCAACCAGTAGCATTGTAGCTCATGTGGAGAAATCTACTTTTGTAAGCCTTCCTTTAGCTTAATCACCCTAGACTTTTTGTGAAGGTGATCTTTGCCCAAGAAGATAAAACAAGCTCTCCTAAATCCCATTTCTTGACTTAATCCAAGGGAGACATAAGATCTGTACTCACTTGCTACTTCCAAATCATGTTTTATCTAGATTTTCCACTTCTACTAGCTACTTCTTTTCTTAATAGAATTTAGTGACCAAGTGTAGCCCTAGTTCAGGCAGGTAAAACTCTACTTACTTCAGTGGAAGTGTGCCCAATTATTTCATCACTGCGCAGATCATAGCACTCCATATTGTTTATGATAATCCCCACTCATGTGGACCTTAACTGAGCAAAGCATTGAAATACTTGCTTAAGTCCATCCTGATTCAGCACACCATGTAAGTACGTGTTTACACATGTCCTTAAAGTCAGTGGGACTTAAACACATGCATAAGTGCTTGGCTCAATAGGAGTAGCCAGATGAATCAGGGTCTCTAAAGAATAAGTGATTCAAGGTGTCTCTCCTGCATGCAAATCAAAATAACAGACCTATAAATGACTTTTCAGCTTTGTTGTTATAAAGATTGCTGGCTATTTGAACCCTTTATATACAAGCTGCTGACTTTGTTGACTATGCCCCTTGCGCTATGTGCAGAGAAACTTCAGAGCAATGCAGAGCACTGTGTGGATTGTAGAAGTGCTAGGGCTGAAAATGTATCTTCTTTGGGAATTTGTGCCTGAGGCCAAATGTAGAAAGCATTAGGGCTGCTGCTGAGAAGGAATGTTGGAAAAGGACAGTAGAGTCACCAAAAGAAATATAAAGAAGTGAGTTATTTCATTAGCAAATAAGTGATGCAGCAGGCAAGTCAGAAACAGTGTGAAAAAGGTATCTTAATTAAGGAATCACAGAGGCCAGTGTTACGTGCTAAGAGGCCTGTGTATGTCTGGTAGAACCTTGGTCAACAGTTTGCATTCCAGAAGTCACAGTGTCACACCAAACTAGGTTGATCCTGAAACCTAATTCTCTTTCTTCAGTTCCACTCATACTACATCTCCCCCACTCCCCCCACCCTTTTTTTTCTTTTTGTGCAAATAAACAACAAATAATTAACTTCTCTCCCAAAAAACAGATCTTAATACCACATAACCTAGTTGTTGGTACCAATTGTTACTAGGAGTGCTACTAAATTTGTTAAAGTTATTTCTTTAGGTCCTGAAACCTGATCCCTCTCCTTCCCCCTTTCTCGTGTCAAACTCATCATGCCACATGAGTGAGCCTGAGATGAACTAAAACCATGTGGTGGATCAAAAATCCAGTTTAGAGAAGCCGTTTAAATGGGTACCGTAACTGACTTGGTGACTTTGGTGATGATTCTGATTCCATTGAAGTCAATGGCTATGTCTACACTGGCAAGTTAGTTCGAATTGAGGAGGCTTAATTCAAACTAACTAAAGCCATGGCTACACTACACTAATAAGTTTGAATAGGGCTTCGGAAGTAAGGCTTTAATTCGAACTAACTAGTTCGAATTAGCCAATGTGGCCATGTTAATTCGAACTAATTTCTTAGTTCGAACTAACCGGCCATTGAAATGAATGGGGATCGCTAATTCGAACTAAGCAATTGCCATGAATGCCACTTTCTTAGTTCGAACTAACTTTTTCTAGTTAGAATTAAGCTAATCTGAACTAACTAAAATTAGTTTGAATTAGTTAGTTCGAACTAACTAATTCAAACTAATTTTAGCAAGTGTAGACATAGTCAATGGAAGTGTTGCTATTACTTTAAATGACTGATTATAGTCTACCTACTCCAATACAGACATATATTACAAGATAGGAGTAGCAATCTCTGTCATTTCAGTAAATTTACTACTGAGCTGCTGAGTCAGACCCAGGTTAGTTCTCTTCCTGACTGTGACAGATACATTCTCCAGGTCCAGTCATCCATAACAAATACATATCTGTTAAAGCTTCAGAGAACAGTCTATATTCACAATGAACTAATGCAGACAAGCACTATTTAATCAGTTCACCTGTGACACATTGCCCCACAACAGTGGCTTTTGTTTAATATTTTGAATGTAGCCCATTAGCACTATCTTCAGAAATATCACGATGATGGGAAAACCACAAACAGTGGGAAGTCTTTTTCGTATTTTGCATCAAGTGATCTGAAAGTGAAACATACTTTCAGACACTGCAATCATTAACAAGTTTAACACACGCTGAATTTATACTCAGCCGTTCACAGAAACATCTCACATACAGGTAACTCATAAAGACACTTGCCAATCATATTTCACCTACTAGTTCCCAAATATCCACCCAACATTAAATAAATAAAGAAACACAAGTTACTGTAGATCTATTTTAAACTAAAAGGATCCCCTTATTGTTCACGTAGCTAGGTTGAGCAACCATGAAGACTTCAAAACAGAGAGAAAAAAGGCAATTTGTGCAGAAGACTGAGTTTCCCTTTGATGTCTGCTCATGAGAACCCATAAATGGGCTAAACTTACCACAAGCGTGCACAAGATAATATATGGTTCTTATCCTGCAACTCTTATGAAACAAATACCGAGCAGAACCATTGTTCTCAATATGTCTACTCACAAGCATAAAGTTAACTATTTGAGGAAGACTCCAGCCTACTTTGTGGTATGTCATAATACACACGTGTATATATTTAAGATCTCATAACTACATGTGTATGTCTGGTTTTGTGTGTTAATAAATACCAGAGCTACATGAAACTTACGATTTTCTTTTGCTGTGGAAGTTTATACAAAAAGAAATGAATTGCAGCATTTCAGCCAGTTTCACATCTCCCAAATTTCATGTTTCTGTAGAATTTAATGGATATTTTAATACTTATAATATGATTAAATGATTAAATAGTACAAATATTTTCAAAGACAGAAAAAATCTTAACAAATGTTATCGACCCCTGAAGTTTTTAGTACTTTCTCCATCTTGATAAATATTTTGTGCATCTATAGTACATACAAACTCTCTATTAAATTCAGTCCAAGATAATTACTAGTACCTGGTCCTCTACAGTGATCTGGACATATTGCATGAATTAAACAGAGAAAAAATGTATAACTATTTACATTAGATGCCACTTCATGTATGGTGAGCTCCCCTAACCTTTGTGCTTTAGTTTTATGAATGATTGCTTTATTTGAAAAATGGCAGTCTTCCTTTTCCTTCTCCATTTTTTTTTTTGAGATATGCCACCTGATACTAATTTGTACTTTGTGTTTTGATTTAATAACTATATCCCTTAATGGCACTATGGCTTAACAATATTATTGTGCTGGTGCATTGTACCATAGCATCCAGAAGCCATCACTATGCATCACAGCAACATTTTGAAACTAATTCAAAGAGGCATTATTGTGTACCTTTTTACCTCAGGGCAGAGGTCTGCTGTCATACTAGAATGACCATCCTAGAGCTGCAGGCCAAATCTGAGTAGAATTTATCCAAAGACTTGTCTTAGTGTCCACATTCCAAGTCTGAGCGGTCTACTGAATGTTACCCTTCCATTTCCTTCCCTCTTTTATTGCTATTTGGCTTCTATGACATTTTATTTTTTAGTCCATTTATGCACTGGGTTTTTTTAGGTTTTTGGGATTTTTTTTAAAGATCTTTATACTGGTACACCTATGTAAAATGATAAATTGATTCTCAATACTGTAATGATTTCTTCAGAGAGATAGGAAACACAAGAAGATATAACTAATTCTTCAATTACAACCATTGAAAGAAAGAAAGAAAGAAAGAAAGAAAGAAAGAAAGAAAGAAAGAAAGAAAGAAAGAAAG
>ML685765.1:25657366-25728031 GCA_007922175.1 Pelusios castaneus
AAGAAAGAAAGAAAGAAAGAAAGAAAGAAAGAAAGAAAGAAAGAAAGTCATATCTGAAAAATCAAGCACAAAATTATTAGCATGATTGCAATTCATGATGAATTAAAAGATACATATAAAGTTTTATGGTGTATAGAATGAAATCAGTAAATAAGACTGAGCAAAATAAACATTCATGTGTAAAGGCAAAGAAATCTAACAAATTCACATATGGCTATAGATAAACTCAAGCTCAGATAAGGCATCCTTGCATACAATCAAAAGTGAATTACAGGCTTCAACACTGGTAAGTAACAATCAGAAAAGGAAAAGGGGACCCAAAGATTAATCTGGTCCAATGGAAGATTCTCCCTGATTAATCATTTGGAGATGCACTATTGGGCAGCCCATATTCCATTCAGAATAAATGATGATGTATAGCTGGGGGAATAGGCTTCCAAGAGGATCACAAGATCTGATAGCATAGATATGAAACTATTGCAACATGTCAGAGAAGCCAAAATCAGGAGGATTGGAGAAGAAAAGTGAATCTGGGTTGAAAGAGAAGGTGTAACTGCACTGAACTTTCTTATGGGTGAATTAGAATCAATTATTTCAGTTCAAGATTCCTGTTAGGATAGCATAATAACTCATGGTAATAGCCATAGAACCACAAAGCAAACCTGTCTGAGGCTTGAGGCCATTACAGGATCAAACATTAAAAAAAAAAAAAATCACTGTTATTGTGTCCTGATTTGCTGAGGCAAAGCAGCGGTCACGGAAATCACATATTACATGGGGGAAGGCTGAACTGGTGCGTTCATTGTTGTGGTGGATTCCTCAGTGTGAGCCTGGACAGGCCCGCGGTTCCCTGGCGAAGGATGGCAGTTAGGCCCAAGTCGCTTTCCTGCTTACAACTGCAGTCCGAGATGCCCTGATTGGCCCCAACTAGTTAGCTCCTCTGTGGCTTGGCTAGTCCTAAGACTAAGACCCCCGTGGTGTGTGTGTGTGGTAAGTGGCAGTCTGCCCCAGGTAGCTCCTCTGTGGTTTTCCTGAGTTTGGCGTATGGACTGCGACTTGGCGCTGTTCCAGGCCTGGTTATATACCCCATGGGCTCGTGCTGTACGTACTGCTGTCCCTGACAACGGGTGCCTTACAGGCTGGGGTGTTGTCTTATCTGGTGAGCAGCATGACCACAACTTCCACCATTACAGTAACTCAGGTGGTTGACCTTGGTGTTCCTCGCATCTCCGCCCATGCTCAGCAAAATGAAGCTGAATCATCACTATAACTCACAAAACAAAACATAGATAAAACAGCCCTCTCCCCCCTCCACCCCGCAACACGCCCATTGCTATTTTGGCAGCGTGTTCCGGTGTTGTTTGATTGGCAGGAGAGGTCACGTTCCTGAGTTCCGAAGCCGCTGCTGCCGCACTTGTCAACAGTGGCAAGCCCAGCAGGATCCAAACCACCAGAGCCAGGCCAAGATGATGTGAATGACCCAGGATGTGTTGTCGGCTGCTTCCACTTCCATTTCTGCAAAGCATGCTCAAATTTACTTAGCGGTGTTCGCGACCACCTGGACCCATCAATTGTACTTACAGTTGGAACAATAGCAGTAAAGTTTATACATGAAGATTTCTCATGTATCAGACTCATGCTTGCCACATGACAAACATAAACCAGATTGCATAATAAGTATGTTTTTCCTAATTTCCTCAGATTAGGTTTTTATTAATGCCTGTCAACAGCAAACGATAGGCATGTGTTGCATTAACATCTATGCCAGCAGTGACTTCATTTCTAATCTAAACCCTGGAGTAAACCTAAAATCCCATTGATTGCAAAGGAATCAACCCTATTTGCATTAAACATCTGAGAGTTTTCCTTTCTTTTTCTAACCAGCTCTCAGTTGTGTTTACATTTTCACTAGTAACCGTGAATAATTGCTAGGTTATTAATAAGGATTTAAACTAAACTGATGATCATCTCCAAGATGTTCCAGCTTTTCTGCTTTATTTATAAACTTCCTCACTTAGACTGGCATCTCCGGCAAACTCCTTTGGTATTTTTCCATGCTCAGATTTGAATGGCATTAAAGATTTCCCCCTCCCACCTCACCCCTCCTGTTTATAATAATCAGGAAGATCTGTTCACTGTAAAACAAAGTAGCAGTGAAATAATGGATCATGTTCTACATAAGCACTAATCATTCTACTTGTTATAAACTAGAGATAAGATAAATCATTTGACCAGATTTAGAACCTGTGTAAGTATCATGGCTTGTAGACTCCGAAATAATTCAAAACTTGTGAGGTCAGTTTTCATGGACCTCAAGCAAAATGTGATCTGTGGGCTACTGGCTGTATCTTGTACCTTATTCTCATTTGTCCTCGAAGAAAGACAATAACAATTTTAAAACAAGAATCTTTATTGTTTTCATAACATAGATTTTGAGGCATCGTTTGAGAGGCATGGTTTTAATGTTTTCCCCAGTTAAAAATTCCTCTGGAAAAAACACAATAGTTTTAAAAGGGGAAGGGGGAGGAGAGCATAATACTTCTAGAAGTTTTGAAAAATTCAAAAACTAAAGACCTAAATCAACAAAAGTATGTCATTCTCTAAAGTTTGAATATTCTATAACATGAAGATGAATAGATTACTTAATAATGCATTTTCTTAATGTCCTTACAAGTAGCAATATTTGGCATTGAATTAATATCCCAAATATCGATAACATAGTATTCAAGGAATTTATTATTTGGGCCGACAGCTGTTGGATTGTTATTTAGTTGAGATGAATATGCCTCATATACATTACATGGCAGGGGCCCCCTTATTCAGCTAAATATCAAGCAAGTAAATGGTGGGTCTCGTTAGCACATGTGCTGGGTAGAGCGCCTCTGACCAGGGTTCTGTTACATCTCTTCCCTTGGATTCTACTTAATTAAGGTTGAAGACAGAACTCCAAATTCTCTGCTGATATAGATGGGCAAAGTTCTAACTCCAATAGAGTTTCATCCATTTATAGCAGAAGAGATTAAACCCACAGTTATGTGTCTAATTTAAACAAAAGTGTTTTATGTAGCTATATATTATTCTTCATAGACGTGAATGTGTCTAATCCAAGAGTAAATGATTTTTCACTTCGTCAAATATACAGAACTTGTTGAAGTCAGTGGTGAAATTCTGGTTGACTTCATAGGGCCAGGACTTAGCCTTTATTGATTTTGAATTTTAGGGCTATCTCCTTTTGATGGTTTCCCCATATGTCTCCCTCCCTTTCTAATCCTTCAAAGTTCTCATAATTATGAATGAAAAATTGTCTTCCCCCTTCACTGAATAGTCTGTTGAAGTCATGAGACTACTCTCAGAGTTAGGCACTTCTTAGTTTAAGTAAGGTAGCAAAACAATTCACAAAGAGTCAGACTAAGAAATGCAAGGAGCTAAACCTGCCCTTTAGTATTCATCTTCTCTCTTCCCTATGTTCTCAGTTACATCATGCCAGATTAGGTGTACCTTCATTTCTAAAAAGACACAGATCAGTGGCAAAATAAATAAATAAAATCCAAAGTGAAAATCCTGAAACTACATCAGGCTGTAACTGATGGATTATATTCTAAAATTTCCTAAAAGGCCAGTTGAGTCAATTTCCCTTTATGTTCAATATCAGTCATTTTAGCGTCATTGAAAAATTAATCAGACTGCATAAGTAAGTAACATGTTGACCAGTGTGTGATCAAGGGCTATACATTTTTTTTATATTGTGCTCATAAGCCAACACAAAAAAAGAATTCCCCCAAAGAAAAGTTGACCGCTTAATCAGGAAAAGGCTGAATAAATAGGCCTTATATATTACCCTAATGATCAGCAAAATCTGTCTTTGCTGAACGAACAAGAAAATTGCAGACTTGAAGACTTTCTTTGACATTCCATTTTTAGCTCCTCCCAATGTGGGGACTCATAGCGAGAATGCCCCAGCAGATTTCACCTTCTGAAAATTAATCTTTAAGACACCCTGGACCCAAGGAGAATACATTTTTAATCAAAATCAGCATGGAGGTAGCAAAGGCATGGATTACTACCCTGAGGTCCACATCCGAGAGGAAACACCACTGCCTCCTAGCCAGATGCAATGCTTTGTGAGAATCCAGAAGCACGAAGAATCAAAAAGGACCCCAAACACCTGATCTTGCAAGCTGTTTCATGCAGGTGGACCCTTTATACTCACACAAAGCCTCATTGAAATCAATGGGGTTCCACATATATAGAGACCTTCCTAATGGAATCTACTTTTAAGGCTGAGAACCAAGACTTTGAATCCCTGGCCATGCCTGCATTTGTAGGGATATGATTCTGTTTCGATATTATCACAGCTTTGCTCTTGTTTGCAATTCATAAGTCAGGATTTTTGTAGCATGAGAGTGGAATGCTGTCAGGCCATTATTAAGAAATACTGACCTGCATTTCAAACAAGCTTGGTTAATCGGGAGGAAGGATTCTGCACCAGCTGTTTAATAATAGTTTGTCTAATAAAATATTCATATTATCATCCAGTTTCCATCTTAGAGGATGGATCAGAATGTCATTTTAATATTTTCCCCCTACTAAAATAAAATTTTAATTAAAGCTAAAGATATATTGCCTACGGAAAAGTAAACTGTTTAAAATTATTAACTGCTTGAATACTTGTTGCTATACTACAAGTTACCATAAAAGAAAAGAAATTAAGTACATGGGGGATTAACGCAATTTTGAAAGCTGAGTTCCCCTCCCTCCTCCTTTTAGATACGCCTAACTGAGCCATAACTATTTTTCCCTGCTCAGCCAGACTCCAGCTTTGTGGCTTTTTTAATAACCTGGCTTTTCAAGCTTGTGCCCCCGAGAGCCTTTTCATTTCTGCCGCCCTACCTACAAGCAAATTTCTTCCAGTTGCTCAACAGTCTAATGCCTCCCTTTCTTTGCTGTTGAAGCATTTCATTGCAGTTTCATTGACTGGGAGGTGTTCTGTTACAGTGGAATCAATAGCTAAGGGCTTCCCAGCACACCGATTAGCTTGTCAGTCAGAGCCTGAGGGAGGTAGTGTAAAGCCCAGAATACCAGGGGCCACCAGTTTGAAAAGTAAGGAATGCAAGTTGCTTGTATGGGTTTTTCTACCACCTGTTGTTCTGCAACATGTGCAAAGTGTATTAACTTCTTTGCTGCTACATGCCTTAAGGGTCAACTGCGATAGACACTTTAAGCTTTTGTAATATTTTAACTCATTACAGGAATCAACTTTTTGCTACAGAGAGTTTCTAACAAAAAACATATCATGTTTTCTATGGGCTTGTTTCTGACGACATTTTGATTGCTATTTTTTTTTAATAAACATTTCATTTAATTTTTTATTACATTTGAAGAGAAACCCATTTCTCCTGATAATGTGATTCCTTCTGCCATAATCCCTTCCCCTGGAAAAATGGGAGATGATCATGGAACGGCATAACTCATTCTTTTCTGTTTTAGAATCAAAGATGAAGAAATCATGAAATATAAAGTTTGAAAACTTCTGCCACACATATGCTGCTGGTCGTCATGTTCTAAAGGCTATAAACTGCATTCCCTGGGTTGCTGTGCTCTTACTGTTCTGTTGCCTAGAGTGAAAGGAAGACAGACTCCCCTTTCTTGCTGTGGAGTCCCTTTAGCTTTAGGAAGAAAAAGGTTACCAATTTTTTGTGTATGTAAAGAAGCCTCTAAACTGCATCTGAACCAGCTGCGAATTTAGAAACTGCAGTTAGCTCCTTACTAGCCACACATCTGAGATGCTCCTAAAGGGCAATCTGAAAGCCTGGCCCTATGATCATGAGAGGTAATGGTGGAATATATTGATAATTGGCTATTGTTAATGATCACCCTCATCCGAAGGTCATCATCTTTCAAGATCAGGCCCTGGGTGATTATATTTTTCCGTTAAGAAATATTCAATTCTAAAGAAATATATGCAACCCAACCAACTCCAAATGCAGATATTCAAAACAGAGGCACAAGCCTTTAATCCAACTCAAGGAAACATTACTACAGATATTTATTATCCCAAAACACGTCACACATAACCACAAAAGGAAATTCTGTGCTTACAGCATGAAAGTCTGTGCTTTGGAAAGGTCTGCTGTCACCACATTTGGGTTTGCTCACAAAACCTCTACAAACTTACCACAAACCACAAGGCAAATCTGTATGGTGCAAGTAAGGTTTATTAAAATAATTCCACAAAATTAACTCAGTAGTTTTTGTTTTGTTTTACTTCTTTCTTTCTTTTTTAAAGGAGGGCACTGGGGTTTTCCAACTAGCAGCATAAACAGCAGAACGGTTTGGGCTAGCTATGTGGATTCCAAAGTTTTCATTGAAAATATGAATCTTGTAGATGGGGAACAATCCTAAATTCATATCATTCCAAATATGGTGGAAAAAAATTGCTTTAATTCGAAGATCAGTAATGATTTTTTTTCAGTTTTAGACTAAGGTTGGAACACAAATCTATCTCCTCCCTTTTCTTTTTTTCCTGCTTCCACGTGTAGGAAAAGCATGAAATTAATTCAAATTAAGAAAAAAATATTTTTTCTTAACCACTCTGGTTCATGTATATGCTGAATTTTATGTTGGTTGCTAGTGCAAGTGGTATAATGCTGTAAAAACATACATCTCTTATGCTGCCTAAGAATTAATACTCCCAAGGAAGTCAACAGCCGTTTCAGCTTTCTCTATTTTCCACCCATCACTAATAGTGCTGTTAAATCAGCAAAACTAAAACTCATGCGTTATCAGAGTAAATCACTCACACTTGATTATGAATGTAGTTAGTTCAGAAAGAATGTGTGCTCCGGGTTTTGGGGGGAGGGGTCTTTTCTTTTCTTTTTTTTTTCAACATTTTTCCTCTTTATGGATTACAATTGCTTACTTCTAACATTTGACAGGACTAAAATTAAATTTGATGATTACTTAAATACAGCTTTTGGCCAGAGAAAAATGCACAGCAGTTTGATGCTCCTTTCACTGAAAATACTGTCTGGGGTTGAACTAAAGAAGTCACAATAAAAGCATTTTATCATATATCATTTCCCCCACTTAAACTGATAGATGTAATTAATTATTGCTTTTCCTCACACCTTTTTGATAGTTACCTCAGGCATCTGAAAACAGGCCTGCTCCTTGTAACCACTTGAAGCTTCTGTCATCAGAAAGGGATTACTTTTTATATTACACTATACTTCGAAAAAGAATGCAAGACCGCCCAGCCAAGAGCTATCAACGGCAGGGTAGGTCTGGAGTGAAACAAACCTGCACTTAATACAGGTTTCATCCAGTGCACCGGGGCCTGAAATTTACACAGGACTACAAATGAGGCTGCAGTGCCTTGTAGATATAATGTTTCATCTCAGTTACAGGCCTTCTAACATCTTTCAGATGAAAAATAGTTCTTTTTATTATTATCAATGGCCCAGTTTCAATTCAATGAAAATAACAGCAAAGAATTCCCCCTCCCCCAACAATGCCTGAAAACCCTTTTAACTTAAAAAGGTAATTTCCAACTAAAACTCAGTTTCTTTCATTAAACTGATACATTTTTTAAAGTGAGCACTGTTTTAAACTCTGAAGACTGAATTCATGAATGAACAAACTAGAAGATATTCATGAGCATACATGTACACAAAACAATCCATCTAAACATGAAGATACATCCTGAGTGAGAATATATGTTAGCCCATGCATTCACAGAAAGATGGACATGTCAGTCACATCTTTGGTAGAAATGTTTGAACTAAAGCGCTATATTGTGAATATTCCTTTTGGCCACTTAGGACAGAATCCGAACACATGATATCCAAATGGTGGCTTTGTGTGTCTGTCTGTGTGAAACGTTACTGTCTTTTAAAAAGCATTTCTATTCAGAAAATGGCTTTTTTAAAGAGCAAATTAAAGTGTCATATAAAATATCCACCTTCCCTTCCACTTCACCTATTTTTTTAGCAAACTGTATACTGTAAATCTTTTAAAAAAACAAAACAAACAAACAAAAAAAAACCCTCTCAATGCATCAGTACTACATAAGCTAAATTGTACATTTCATATCCAAATCAACACCTACAGCCATCATGACTTCATGTGTTTGGATTCTGTCCTAACCAGCAGTAAAAGTTGTCATTAGGAACAGGAAACAGAATGAAAGACCTTTCATGGCCTCTTTCAGCATGCAATGTCATCTGTTACCATGGGTTGTATAGTACTGATGGCTATAAATGCCACTATGAATGATGCAATCTCAGATGTGATGATGAACTCGAAAAAACCTTTGTTGAATTTGTGCTTAAGGTGATCAGATTCCAGTTATTCATGAGCATCCAAAATGTTGCTCACCAGCCTGATGAACATACCTAAATAGCTTGGTGCGTTTCAGCAACACCATTGGCAATGCTACAAAACGTTGCACAGACCTTTCTACAAGAGATGGCACAAATACATTTTCGTTATGGATTTGCATGTGCATCATTTGTCATGTATTTCACCTTTGTTCTATTCTTCCTATATTTTTAGCTCCTGGTGTGGCAGAGTAAATGCATAACATTTGCAGATTTCTTTATTGTTAATTTTTGTAAGTAGAGTTCTTAAATTCTTCTGCTTAGATGTATTTGTGACATTGATTTTGTAGGTTTGCAGACTTTCCTGTCAAATGTAAAGAGAACTTGGGTTTAGTTAATAGCCTTATTATATTTTATATGTTGTGTATGCGAGAGACGGAGATAGAATTTGGTGATCTCAGGTGTGAGAGAGCAGGAGCATTAACTACCACAAAGAGGCATGGCATGCAAGCTTCCTCACACTGAACTCTGCCTATGCTACTTGGTTTTGAACAGCTGCAGTATTTTCTTCTGTAGCTATGGCCCCGTCTCAAGGAGAGACTGAAAATTATGCTGGGTTGTGTTGTATTGTGATGTGCAGAAATACATCCACCAGAGTCTATGAAGAGATCACCGAATGTTTTCTCTTTTGTAACCAGCACTGTCCCATGGGGGAAGCGGGGCCCAGGGCCAACTGGCCTAGGCAGGGCCCCACCCCCATGCTGGAGGGTAAGCGGGCAGCTCCACCCCCCCAGGAACCAGCCTGGATGGGGAGGCTGAGGCCGCCAGCAGGGAGTCGGCTCTGGGCCCGGCCCCAGAAGCGGGGGCTGCCAGTGGAGGGAGCCGGCCACAGCCGGGACCCCAGGCTTCTGAAGCTGGTGCCCCAGCTGGGGACCCGAGGCCGCCGCCGCAGAGGCAGGCCCCGGCCACCTGCTCCACCCCGAGGACGGGGAGAGCTAGCCCAGAAGCCGGGCTTAGTGCTCCCGGCCCACAGAGCAGGGAAGAGTGTGGCCGTGGGGGGGCCGTGGGGCCTGCGTAACCGTGGGGCCTGGGGCGATCGCCCCGTTCACCCGCCCCCCCCCCCCAGGGACGGCCCTGTTTGTAACCAAAACAGGACTTGAACCCCAGCTCCCCAGAGGTGAAAGATGCAGGCATGAACCCATTAGCAACTAGCCTTAAACAAGCTTGAATTCTCTTGAGTGAGAAATCACCTTCATGGCTTTTTTTCCTCAGATGTTCTATGAGCTTCCCTCTCCCACTGTGCTTGATTCAGGAATCCTAATAATAAAATGTTGTGGCCATAGCAATACCCAATGATTCCACATCCTTAGCCATTAGGGCTCCTCTTAACACGCCTTCACAGTGCTTCTTCCTTCAGGGATAATGTATTAGCTCGGTTGTCAGATTTTGAAGTTTAAGTCATTCCAGTGGGGAATATCAAGAATGGAGGCATGGATTGTCATCACCAGAAAGAGAAAATTTGGACTTGCCCAACTGGATTTAATTCGTCATCAGTGTCCATAAAAAGCCAGAGTAGCATAATAACCTAAAAAATATAAATCAGCATCATAAGAGTACAGACAAATCACAAACATCATATCATCTGAAACACTACAACATGAAGAGCCACATAGGCACTATGCAGATCGCCACAGTGAATAAGAGAGAAAATACTTCTGGAACCTAGTGCTCTTCTCCAGTCAACTGCAAGTCGCCATGACCTTACATGGTAGAAAAGGGCCCTTTATTTATTGCTAATGAATGAAGCGCAGCTGAAGACCCTAGTACTATGAAATAAAAACCGACTTTTACCATCATGTTTTTCTTCATGCAAATAGATACAACTTTATTAGGAGTAGAGTCAAACAATAGAAATCAAGATGATTATTTTTCTAATTATAACTATAATGAACAATATGTATGTGTGTACCTATTTATTAATATTTGTATAAAACAATAATAAATAGTATAGTATAGTATAGTATAGTATAGTATAGTATAGTATTTATTATCGTTTTGTACAAAAAAGAGCTGCTGCATGCACGGTTCCTGTCCCCTGCTGGCCCAGCATCACAGATGGGAAGCGCAGCCAGCAGGGGACAGGAGCTGCACACGGGGGCAGGGCCAGCAGGGAAAAGGCACAGCCGGCTCCTGGTCCCTGCTGGCCTCACACCAGCACCTGCTGAGGGTGCGGTGGGTGGTGATGGTACGGGGCCAGCATAGGTTGCTGACTCCTGGGATAGTATAGTATAGTACAAATTGGCACAGACTCATAAATAATATAGTTTCATTCAGTAAATAAATAGATACACTCAGATTTGTACTGTGGGTGTATATATAAAATGTAATTAATAAGTACATTGTAAAATAGTACATATAAAAGAGAAAATCATTGAAATTGACAACCAGGTGAATACAAAAGTATATAAAAATCATAATCAATTTTTAAAATGTGAAACTATTAAAATCTAGATGTGACATTGAATGAGGAAAATAACTGGGAAATAGTTTTTTAAAAAAAAGCCAGAAAGCAAAGGACAACAGTGTATGAGCTAATACAACCATGCAGAGGGTAATAATAGTAAATGGACTGAGTAGGCAATGACTCTCTGTAGCTATATATATGGAATTGTTACCAATATTAGTAAAACTAATGCATAAACTATTACATATAAAACATGGCACTATCAAGATGTTGACAGCCATCACTCTAATTATTCATCTTCTTCCCCTCCTTTGATACATTTTCCTGGTAAGATTGTAATCTGCTCAGGGCAATGACTGTGTCCTCCAATGTTTTTGAAAAGTGGCTAGCACTACACTATGAAAGCTATGGTAAACCAAGGGCCAGATTTTGATACCTTAACTCATGTTGACTAGAACCTTACTTCACTAGTTGAAGTTCATGGGTGAAATCCTGGCTGAACCAAAGTTAAAGGCAAAAATTCCAAAGCTACTCACGGAGTATGGTTCTATTCAACCTAAGGTTGGGTATCAAAGTCTGTGATTTGTTGCTGTAATATTATGATGCTGATTTATTTTTGTTAGGTTATTATGTTACTCTGGCTTTTTGTGGCCACTGAGGAGGACATGTAAGAACAATATAGTCATTTTTATAATGATTTTGAGTCTCATATCCATTCCTTCTTGCTGGTCCTAAAATCCTAAAAATATTCCATCCCTCCATTTTTACTTTTTGGGTAACCTGAGAGGCTCATCTCCTTCCCTCCTATTCCTTCACCTATAAACAAACTCTGAAAAGAAAGATTTAGAAAAGCTTTTTTCCTTAAAAGAATGATGAGAATTATTGCCCTGAAAGACTGGAGATTTCAGTTCCAAGTGTGGGATTGTAGGATCCTCATCTTGTAAAAAGATTCAGGAGTGGGAGTTTTTGCAGCTCTAGGACCAGACCACTGTAACAGGGATAGCCCCTTTGTGCTCTAATCTCTTTTCACTTTCTTTTTCACTCATAACAGTTGCTTGTTATTGGTGACTATGAAGAGCTTCAGGCCTGCATTTCAACTAAGGGGCCTGTCTTTATTATCTCAGAAGAGAGCTGTCTCAAGAGAAACATTTTAAAGTGCTAAATTATCATCAGGCTGGGGCTTTCTTGCAACTGTTTGTGTGTGTGCGAAACAAGCTCTCAACATGTTAGCAAGAAGCCTTTAACCCAGATTACGCCGCCTCGCTTTCTATAGTGCTCTTTTAGGGCAGGGTGTGAAAGGTCATCCTCTCAGACTGGATAGCAGTACTCAACCAATTACAGTGCTCCAATGTTTCAACAAAAGGGATCTTTGAACCCAGGGCTACAAAAGATTTTACATGTCTGATTTTCAAAAACACAATTAAGAAAGTGGGGAGAACTCTTTAAGTCTATTTTGGGTCCTGAATGATGCTCAAATACATGTCTGAGAAATGTAGTATGCCCAAAACCAAAATATCTAAACCATCAGGTTCAAGTACGAATGATACCTACATTCTGTGCTAGCTAAAATAATAGGACTTGAGATATCTGGGAATATGAGTAGGTTTGCTTAATGGAAACAGTATTTATAGATAGAGATGTAAAGGCCTCGAATTACATACTGCTTTTGCCCCACTGTTTAATTTAGGATTCCTTGATGTTTAAGAGGTTGTATGTTTCTTTTGTACCAGTTCTTTCTCAAATAAAATTCACTGGTTATTACCTGAGGCTTTTAGAGTTGTTCTAAATATGAGTTTCCAAAGAGCATCTCAGATGGGGACCAGTAGGCCAAATTCACCTACAAAGTATGTCCATAGAGGTCAATGAAGTTCCATCAGGAATCAATTTTGCCCAGTGTCTATCTGCATGAAATTTCAGTGCAAACAAGAATTTGGTTAGAGTAGTGGTTTTCAGTCCATGAGCTATGGGTAAGATATAGAAAGCTGCACATGCAGCCCACAATGATAAATAAGTTGAAAACTATTGAGGTAGAGTCATGTCTTCCTGATAACCAGAAGTCAGAGAGATCCCAGAAGGCCAGTGTGTCCATTGACAAGTCTGCTCATAGTTAACTGCTTTATACATTAGATTACAAGTTCTCCCATTAGTGTTAGGCTAACTTTGATGGACAAACCTCATTTTTTTCAGAAATTTAGTTTGAGTAAGTACCCTAATATATCTGTTGAACATGGAACTCTCATGATTTGGATCATCAACTCCTCACAGCTAGTCCTCAAAAAATGTCCCAGGATTCCATCCTTCTTATTTAATTAAATAACATAAGGGTAGAAATTTCAAATGAGATTTTTGGATGTCCAATTCCCATTAATTAAAATGAATTAGGCAGCTTTAAATAATTTCTGCCTAAAAGACCCCTTATTCCTCAGCTGCCCATACCCCAGGTATCTAGCTGCCATTTGTTACATTTTGAAGCACTTCATTACTCTCAAAGAAAAGAAATGGGGACATTTTTCATTCTCTTTTATCCATTCATGTACAACTATTAATAGTCTCAAGACGAGCTGTCTTTTGAAGCAATAAGAAGAAGTAGAGCACTTGCATCAAATGTTAAGCCTTATTTCAGTATCAGCAATAATGTTCCTGCAGTTAGCACTGCAAGCCCTAAATCTGTATAATCATCATAAATCTTATATTGAAGAATTAAAGGAAGGAAGAACCGCTGTAGGCCATCCAAAGGAGTGTGAAAGGCCTAGAACATCAAATAGGAAAAACAAAGGCTCTTTGTTTTTTCCAGTGGTTAGATCAGAAAACTAGATCCAAGAGTTCCTGTCCTGGGGTCTTTTCCACGAGATGTTACATACTATTTAAATGTTGCTGGGCAAGTCACTTAGCGTCTCTGTGACTCAGCTTCCAGCAAGTGTCCAGAATTGTTTCCTCTTCTTCTTCTTCCACTCAATGAACTATTAAAAGTCCACAAAGACCTGTTGTGCAGATGATATGAAACTAAAGAGGATATGGTAGGTGTTGCACATTTTGATATCACCTGTGCTTTTGAGCAACTCAAATAACCCCCTGCTCTGGTTTGAGTCTGAACCTGAGTGGAGAAGCTGGACTAGCACAATCTTTTTGTGTAGGAGGTTTATTATCAGGGTTAACAAATCTTTCCTCTCTCTTGTGCTATAATAATTATAACTCTTCTTATGAACTCCGATCTGGCTACTAGCTTTCTAGGTGCAAACATAAGCCCAATTATGTGGCCATTTCTAAAGAGACCTGAGCATGTCTATTACTGCTGAGCTATTTATAGTCTATATCTCATTCCAGTTAGTTAACTTTAGGTGAGTTTGGAAGGATCGTCACCAGACAGAGAGAAAACACTCAGCTCATATATGAAACTCTTGATTCATATCATTTTCCCATGAAGCTATCTCCCCTGTGTCAGGTTAGAGACACACAGTACATCCTGATGAAACAAACCATGGCAAAACTCAAGGCAGATGTTTCCTGGAAATTATTCTAGGTCTCAACCACCTGTGGATAATATTTTCAGGTATCAGGCTCATTTGACTTTGCACACTGGATCAGAAATTTGTGTATCTTTTTTTTTTTTTTTTTTTTTTTTACTATTCTACTTCTATTCATCTGATATGTTTCCAGTGGGATTGCTCTTTTCAAGGAGAGAGAGAGAGTAATCTTATGTGGGGGCCCTACATACTACAATGTCATCACTCTCAAACATAATAAAAGTAGGGCTAAAATGCATACCCATACATTGATCTGCTTCTGCATCTCCTGTAGTATACTTAGTTTAATAAGGTCTTTCTGCAGAGCTGTAATGAAGAGGGCAGTGTGCTTCCTGTAACTGTTTGTTTTGGAAATAGCATAGGAAACATCTGACCTCAAACTTACCCATTGTTCTGCTATTCTGCTATTGCCATAATCTTAGTAAGATTGTGATTCTTGTAAAAAAAAAATTGCAGTGGGGAACCTGTTTTGAGTTTAATTCATATTAGGCTATACGTTACAAGGACAGCGTCTTTTACTCTAACTATGGAGCTGCTTTTCTGTGGGGCAAAAATTTGAATGGACCTTGCAGAGATGGATTGGTTTTGGAATTTTATTAAATGATTAAATGGAATCATAGATGTGGGAGATGGAATAATCCTGTTAGATCATCCAGCTCACCTCTTTGTCACCAAAGAATTGTTCCCTATAGTTAATTGTCTAGCCCCAATTGATGGAGCTTCCACTGCTTGGCTTCAGAAACAAATGCACCTCCCTCTCCAAGAATGCTCCCCACCCCAATCAACCTAAACTCTAGTTTTATTCCAAAATTTTATTCCTGCACTTCTAGTTTTATCTATGGCTTGTCTAAAACAAACCTTCCTCAATCCACCTTGAAATAACCATAGAACGTTTTTATGAGTACCTTGGGGGTACAACAATCATCTTTCTTTGCTACAATTGCAATGAAACTTGTTTTATTAATGATAAAGCAACAAATGTGGTGCACTCTTTTTTCAACCCATTTCTGAACATATTCCTTTTTGCTATTTTATTACTCTTCAAAAAGGTAATCTGAATATATATGTTTTAAATGAATGATTGGTATGTTGAAGTGATATGAGAATAAGAAAAAAAGCTACCTGTCACTGGATTTACCTGAAATATCTCTGTTTAATAATTCCTCAACTCCGATCTTCCCTCTTCCCTATAATTTTCTTTCCTTATTTTCTATTGACTTCACACATTACTTGGATCAGATAAATGCATGCTCAATTTAATCGTATTAAAGCAAAATCCACTCAGCTATCTTATAGTTAACTACAAAATCTTAGCTCCAGAACACTGGTTTTGCCCAGGGATGTAGAACTGATCCCAGTGTTTGTTTGAGGATAGCCTGGTATAGCTGAGACACGTGGCCAATCTGCTTATAAGTATGAATGTTGTAAGAATGTGCAGTTCCAATTCAAATGGAAATTTTTAAAAAACCCACCATATGCTTTGCCGGTAACAAAAATCTCTGTCTGATTTTTTTTCCCCGCCTATTTTGGAGGGGGAAGGGGAATGGTCAGCTTTCCTGGATCATCATTGGCAGACATAAGTAATGTGAAACAATGTCGGTTAAGGATTTTAAAAAACCTCCACAATGGATCCCCTCCTCCTTTGTCAGAAGCCCACTGGAGAATAAAGTTGGATCAGTTACTCTTGACACACTGGTATTTCTAAACTACACATAGGTAATTCAGAATGGTAGGTATTTTAATCTCTGCTATCCCCACTATGTATCTATTTGTTTTCTTTGGCTTCTGGTACCCAACTGGCAAAAATCCAACCCTACAGGCAACAACACCATAAGAGAAAATAAGAGACTCAGAGAGAAACACAGACAGTGGAGACCGATCAGATTAACAATTTTTTTTAATCTGGTTTCTGCTGGCATTTAGCTGGCACAGACATATACATGCACACATACAGCAAGCTCATACAATGCAACAAGATGCAAGGAGGGGGAGTGGAAGGGAAACCGAAATACGATACAGACAGAGAAACCCCAACAGGCTCACTCTGTTTTATTCAAGTTTTCTTGTTTTCCCAAACCCAAGTCACTAGCAGTACTCTGCAGAAAAGAAGCACTGATGATAAGAAAAGCTAAATGGAAGAATGAGTGCCCTGATTCCAACAGGCTGTGGTCATTTAATAGCCACACCTCCAGACATTCATCAAAGATGTCTGTAAAGGTAGTAATCTTCCTATGGCAGGATGTGTGACCTTATTTAGGTGTCTATATACAACTCTTAACACACCCTTAATTTTGTAGTTCCTGTAGATGCTATTTCTATAGATAAACCCCTGCATTAGAAGACCATTATGGTTGCAAAGTCAAGCACTCGAAAGTTAGGAAATGCCAGAATTAAGGTATTCCTGAATCTCCCCAACACAACTTGGTTGCCAGTAGTGGGATCCTTAAGAGATTAGGAAAGAAAGTCTTCCTCCTCTCAGTTTTGGCAGCACAGCAGTTCCTAGCATCTAGAAGGAGCAAATTACAGCGAACGTTCTCTTTAGTCCCTCCCTGCAACTCTGGGCTGAAACATGAAAAGTCACCCTGTGTCAGTGGTATAGTCTGGTGTAGGATCTAGGCAAGGTTGGAGCATGCTCACTGAATCTGGGGAGAGCCAGTGTATATTGAGTATATACAAATTGAGATTATTGAGAAGCTTATAACTTGGCCGGATTTTGGAGAAATTTATACAGGGACAGCAAAAGGCACTTCTCTAACACCAGGGCAAGTGCTCTAGGAAATTTCAAGTCCTTAACGTAGAGTAGGAACTTCCTGGTACATCCCAATTAAACATTGTTTTTTTAAAAAGTGTTGGAGAGAAATGATGTATTTTTTCTGTAAACTCATTCTTGGAGATGAATGAATTATTTTAGCTGAAGCTTTTCAAATAATAAATAAATAAATCAGCCTTAGGCAGATGCCTGGCATAAAAAATGTCAGCCTGAATGGTCTATGTTTGGGAAACAACTGAAAACAGGGTCTTATAATGGAAAATGTTGAATAACCTTAACTATAGGTATTAGATGGCACAACCCTTATGGGGTTTAACATTTATTTGGAAGCGTGCCAAGCCAGAAAGACTCATGTAAATATATGTATCTATTTGTGCAGATTCTTAATTGTCTCCTCTCACTTGCCAACTCCTAATTGATAGAGGTTATCTACCCTTATCTACCCAAACTTTTGCTATGGCCAGGTAATTCCATAATTGTCCATTGCAGGAGTCTCTTCACCACTACTGTAGATCACTGTCAGAGACAGGGTCCTGGAGTAGGTGGGACCCTGGTTGGATCCAGTATAGTTTTGTATGCTTCTATTCTAAAAATAGCTCCAGAGGTTTCAGTCTGGAGCACTGGTTTTGGCTCCTATTCATATAGAAACAAGAGCACATGTCTTCAGAATATATCCTATGGAGGAAGAGAAAGGTCACCTGAAACCTTCTGAACCAGCTAAAACCAGATATTTTGCATCAAGAAAAGTAGGGAATTCTAAGGTGAGAAAATGGGACTTGAATTTAGGGAGAGGAATTTCAGGGAAACCAAGGTTTCAGCCAGCACTTCTAAATAATCCTCTTCCAGTGCCAGTCCGAGTAGCTCCATCAGGCAGACTCTGATGCTGACACAGAGGACACTGTTATAAAGTTGGTGAGGATCTCAGAGAAAACTATAGCTCAAGAAACAGCACCTGAAGCAAGAAAGAAGAGGAACTATCATGAATACAAAGAGTATGCCTCTTCAGAAGAACCTGTTGAGAAGAAGGAGAGGATAATCAATTAAATTGAAAGAAAGCATATTTAAAACTATTAATAGTGTTATTGAGGACAAGTGCTTAGCAGAATTCTAATAAGGATTTATCTAAATCATAAGATTATTACATATGTGTAGATTGTCCCACACCCAACACCCACCAATTTGAATGTAAACTTCAACAAGTGTCATTTACTTTCATTTAAACTGAGCAGGCTGAAATTCACATGTCTACTTTACTCCAGAGCTACGGTAAATCCCGCCCAAGTGACTCAAGTCCCGGCCAGATGAACTAATGGAAAGATGATCTGACTTAGCTGAGAAATATATTGAAGCCTCATACAAAGATCTTTATCTATGAAGACTGGAATCCCCTAAGAGGAAGAAGTTCTGAGTGCAGCCTCCATAAAGGGAGCAGATATCATCCAGATATGCCAGTGGTTCCCCTATTGTCTTTTAGGGTATGTCCACACTGCAGCTTGCAACATACCTTCTAGCCCAGGGAGATAGGCTCACTCTAGCTTGGCTCAAACTAGCATGCTAAACAAAGCAGTGTGGGCGTTGTGGCTCCAGCAAATGTTCAGGTAGCCTCTGAGGTTTGGATCCAAGTATCAGGTAAGTCTGAACATGGATGGCTAACCCAAGTCTCTGCTACTGCTACAATGTCCACACTGACATTTTTAGCTTGCTACCTTGAGCCATGCTACGGCGGGTCTGTTTAGCCAGGTTAGAAAGCATACTCCTAGCTTCAGCATAATCATGTCCTCAAACTTCATAAACCCTTCAAGCTCTGAAAAAGCCACTGAAGCTTGGGCCTCATTGTCTCCTTAGATATAATATCTACAGAAATTGGCCCCAGCAGCTCTTTCTAATCCTGTAAACATTATATGCTACATTGGACCTAATGGGTGTCCTTGTTTCTTCAATTTTTAAAACCCCCATAAAAGTTTCACCCAAGGAACTGTGGGCTTTTTGTATGCTAAGTCAATGTGTACAATTGCCAGAGACTCACCAGATTTCTAAAGTAAATTTTGACTGATTAAGGACTTTAAGAGTTTACCTTAAAACCAATACATATTACTGGCTTGGCTATGCACTTCTTGACCTTTATCAGGTACTAATTACAGAATATTTAACCAATGTAGAATTCTGATAATTTTTAAAATATCATAATGAACAACATCCAAATTAATATACCAAGCTTTCCAAAAATAGTCAAAGTCACCAGTCCACTCTGAGAACAATGGAATAAACTAATTTGGGAGCATACAGGCCAAGCCATTTTTGAGATAGGATGCACCAGAAGAAGGTTAGGAAACTTTTGCAAATATAAACTTATATAATATAAACTTTGAAAATATATTTTTTAGAAAGAGTCTATTTTGCATACCGCCAGACCTAATGCGTATCTTGTCTGATTTCTTCCAGTCTTTCAGGGAACATTTCCTCAGGAAACAGAAAAAGAATATAGATGTTTTAGATTGCTTTGATGAAATTTCAGAAGGTGGGGTGGACCTTCAAAGCGGGGCCTTTAAGAAAATGAAACACTGGTTTAATAGAATAATAATCCCTCTCTTTAATCAATAGGATTTTCCCACTTCTAGATTTTATATATTGTAGGGATGGAACCAATCGCCACAATTTGATTTCTTGATTTCTCTGTTGTTACTGGACACCGTGCTTAAAGAACAATGGCAGATAGAGAGACTGAAGTCACAGCTCCGGTATCCATTTTTGGGGAGGCCAGGTGAAATCTGGTTGCCAAGGTCACACACTCAGTCACCAGGTGGTGTATTTAATTTAAAAGGGGTGTTAACCTTGTTTACACAAAATAACACCAATATGCAGAGAAGCAGTAAATCCATTGTCGTTAAACAGCAGGGAGGCTGCATTCTGCTGGCAGTTTGCCCACAAGCAACATGAACTCAGCTGGCATCAAGCAAACGTAGACATGCGGGCCTAAACCCAGTCCCAGGAATCCTGGCAGCCTCTGCAGAAAATGCTTGTGGTATGCCCTATCTACCCTCCAGATGACTCTTTACATTCTTGTCAAATATATTTAGAACAAGAAGTGTCCACTTGAAGGGAAACATTTGTTAATCACTTAAATGCAGGACTTTGGCACTTCTCCAGGTTTACATTTATAAATATGTAATATCTGTTTCCAGCTAAACAAGGAACTCCTGACCCCTCCTCAGCCTCAATCGTGGGGGATCGGTCTGAAATTCTGCACTTACTCAGCCTGGATGAAGCAGGGGTGGTTGGATGGTTAGTTTTATTTATTTTTCTCCTGGCGTCAATTTGTTTTCTGCCTTTGTCTCAAAGTGCTGTAGATAACAGCACAAAAAGGGGATGATATATCTTTAAGTAATGAACAGATTAAAGTTAAATTCCTGTTGACCGAGACAGTTGTGTTGACATTTCTGTTGTTTACAGGCAGCTGTCTCTACTAATGACACTTTGATAACTCGAGTGAGGTTGCTGTGAGGCAGGGGGATGGGGGCAGACAGAGTCAGCTGGGTTAAAGAATGCCTTTGCTTTAAAACTCAGTCATCCAATTAAACACTAAAGCTGCACTGGTCGGATTGTAGATTGTTGGCAGTGGCACTATTCTAAAAGAAAAAATTCTGGGCTTCTTTTTTGACATACACTCAGATTATGTGGCTAAGAAGTCAGCCTGTCCTAGTTCTCTAAAGGACATGGGAGATTCTAAGAGTACTTAAAATAAGCCAGAAAGCAGTAACTTGCTTCCACCATTATGGCATGGGCAAGCGCATACATAATTGGCTGCTGATGTGTGGATCTGGGGCAAGGTGAGGAGGTCAGTCAAAGGGTCTATGTGGTTGGCCTCCCTCTCGTTTTGCTTTTGAAACAAAAAAGGAAAGCAAGAAAGAAAAGATCTGCAAAAGAACTGGGAAACTAGGTTGGATAATGATCCTGTGTTCACAAAGTGATGACCTGGAAGATTACAAAGTTGGGGGGGGGGGGTTGTTGTTGTTGTTGTTGTTGTTTTCCATCTCTCTCCTCTACATTACCATAAAATAAATTGCTTGCAGAATCCTTCATGTTACAGGAGTTTTGTTTAGAGTTCTCTCTTAAAACAATATATTTGATATTAATGATGCTTTTTATTACAAGTGGCTTCAAATAAAGGTGACACTGAGAGAGCGAGAAATTGGTGGAATGCAAAAGGAGGCAACACAAATATTTTTAAAATGCAAATGTCTTCACATCAGGCCAAACCAAAACGTCCAGCCTAAACACTCTCGAACTTTGAAAAATGTCAGGATCTAGATTTGAACTCCAAATTAACTCCTTGCCCCATTTCTTCCCTTGGCTAACCCAATACCCTGGGCTCCATTACTGCAGTCCTTACTCATTCTAAATTCCCACCGGAGCCAATAGTGCCTCAATTTTAAGCACTGAAGTCAATAGGACTACTCACATGTTTAAAGTTAAGCATACGCTTAAGTATCTTGCTGAATCAAGGCTTAAAGGAATGTAGGATTATGCATCAGCTGAAATCAGATCTCAATTTGATCCATTCCCTCCTCCTTTTCCCGCCTCCTCCATTTGGTATTATTCAAATCCTGGACTGGCTTTGTCTTTATCACTAATTAGCATCATATTATTTTCATAGATTGATAGATTCCGAGATCACAAGGAACGATCGTGGTCCTCTAGTCTGATCTCCTCTGTAACATGGGCCATAGAACTTTCCCCAAAATAATTCTTATGGTATTCTTAGAATAGTTCTTTCTTCTTTTAGAAGAAAAATCCAGTCTTGATGTGCAAATTGTCAGTAATGGAGAATCCACCACCATAACTCTTGGTAGGATATTCCAATGGTTAATTAATCTTACTGTTTAAAAGGTATGCCTATAGCTTCAACTTCCAGTCATTAGATCATGTTAAACCTTTCTCTGCTAAACTAAGGAGACTATTACTAAATATTTTTTTCTGCATGCAGGAACTTGCAGATTGTAACCAAGTCACCCCTTCACCTTTTCTTTCTTAAACTAAATAGGATGAACTTTTTTAGTGTATCACTGTAAAGCATGGTTTCTAATTCCTTAATCATTCTTGTGGCTCTTCTCTGAATCATCTCCAATTTATCATCATCCTTCTTGAATTGTAGATGCCAGAACTGGACAAAATATTCCATCATCAGTCACATTAATGTCAAATACAGAGATAAAATAACCTTGTTACTTGTACTCAAGATTCTCCTGTTTATACATGCAAGAATTGCATTAGCTATCTTGGACACAGCATTGCACTGGGAGCTCATGTTCATCTGATTGCCCACTGTAACTCCCAATTTTTTTTTTAGAGTCTCTGCTTCCCAGGATAGAATTTCCCATTGTGTATGGCCTGCATTCTTTGTTCTTAGCTGTATACATTTACAAACCCTAAATTTAAGGCCTCTAATGTATGTGATGATACTTCTTTAATTCCAAATCAAATTCAACATGCTTGTTAATAAACATTCATAGAAATCAATGGGTTTATTTTTCAATTTATGAAGTGACTTTAATGGGCTTCAAATTTCAAATAAAAAGTAGGGAGCAGGTAGGGAGATTTCTGTTTTAATGATTTTCTGATGGAAAATGTAGTTTCTCTGAAATCAAAAATTTTCATGAGAAAATTTTGGTTTTGGAAATCAAAAAGCATTTTCCATTGGGAAAATCAAAATGAAATATTTCATTTCTGGTTGGTTCAACCTGAATCAGCATATTTGTTGAAAATAATGAGCCCCCCAAACAGATATGCAGTTCAGCCATATGGCACAAAGAACAGTCTGGCACATAGAAAAGAACAAAGCTCAGAACTAAACAACTAAACAACTCCTATAGGGCTTTGTGCACATGATTCCAAAATACCGTTTAATATCAATTATTAATTCAAAATACATTTTTTCGGTCATTTCAACAAAACAAATTGAGACATTTTGATTTGGGGAACGTTGAAACCTTTCATTTTGATTAAAAATCTTGAAAGCAAGTGGTTCAGCATTTATCATTTTGTTTTGTATGTTTCTATTCTATGGGCAATTTCAAAATTTCAATTTTTAATCCTGATTGAGGATGAAAACAAATTTTGAAATGTAAGAATTTCCCATGATAAGGAAATTTAATTTCCTACTTTTTCATCATTTGGGGCCCAGCTCTACAAAATTTCCGCTAACTTCAAAGACAGGAAATTTGGGCAGACCTTTTTCTGTTCATTCCTATATATTTTGGGCATACTTTAGTCTGTGAAACTCCATAGGTCTGGCTTCCTATCACTGTAGTGCATACTGTCATTCTTTCTGAATGTTACTATCTCATAATTATAAACTGACTGTTTTTATGGAAGGTGGAAGTTGCTATCCATAAGAAGTTAGTTAAAGGAAGTGGTTTTTGCTGGGTTCTCACAGTTCTTGTCTCCATTGTATTTTATTTCTATGTAGTAAATTATGGCAATGGACTTGAGAAGGGAGATATCCCTGAAATTTAGAACACCAGAAAAGTAAATATTAGAAACAGAAAACCCACAATTCATAGAGTCATAGATTTTAAGATCAGAAAGGACCATTATGATCGTCTACTCTGACCTCCTGATTAACACAGTCTGACCCTGTAATTTCTGGTCAAGCCTACAACTTCTGGCTGACCTATAGCATATATTTTTCAAGATTTCCAGTCTTGGTGTAAATACTTCAAGTGATGGGAAATCCACCATCTCCCTAGGTAAGTTGTTCCAATAGGCAATTACCCTCATTGTTAAAAAATTGAGGCTGTTTCTCATCTGTGTCTAGCCTCAACTTCCAACTGCTGGATCTTGTTATTTGTATGTCCGGTAGATCAAAGCCCTCTGCTGTCAGAAATGGACTCCCTGAAAAGGTACTTTTTAACTGTACTTCCTGCAAGTCATGCCTTCTTAAAGGATAAACTAAATAGATGGAACTTCTTTAGTCTATCAGAGTAAGGCAGGTTTTCCGGACTTTAAATCACTCTTATAGATCTTTTCCCAGCCTTTTCCAGTTTTTCAATATCCTTTTGAAAGCATAGGCATCAGAATTGGACATGATTCTCCAGTAATGATCTCTCTAATGCTTACAATAATGTTGTGCTGGTGTCAGAGGAATGAATAAATTCCTTATCCCATACAATCAATCAGTACTTGTCCATGCACATTTTATTTATGGACATCTCTAACTCTATGAACGTGAACACAATAGTTTTATGCAAAGTTTGAACTACAGAATTATTTTTATTCAGAAAAGAGTCCAATGGAGATATGTTGTTTTACACCAGTTGACAAGGTGATCTACTGTTTGGGATTGTCATCTTTCCTTCACTAGGCCCCTCAATAGTTTAAACCATTTTGCTAATGAACTTTTATTTCAAGAACAAGGAAAAAAAACTGAACTCCCTGAAAAAACTCAGATTTTCAGAGTCATTTTTTAAGTCTTGGAAAACTTACAAATTGAAATCAAGCCAGAATAGCTGGACATTCAGACTTTTAACTAATTAGATTGGTCTTGGTCTTAGTTGCTCAGTCCTAGACAATTAATTTATTTCCCCCTCAGTACCAAAGGCAGCATTTAACAACTGAAATGTTCAACTGAAATAAAGCAGGCAGGATGGAAACCCTTTAACCTTAAGTGCCAGTTCAGAAGAGACGAGTGATTTTCTAAATTATTAGCAGAAAGTGATACTTTTGAGCTATTATTCTCTAATTTTTTTTAAAGTGGTTTAATTTGTTAAAGAAAGGAAAGGAACACAAATGTAAATGTTGCAGAGAAACATCAAAATTAATGATGAAAAGAACCTGTTAGGTCATGTGGTCCATTTTCCTGCCAATGTAAGATCACTCTACACACTGTATTTCCCAGTATTTTATCCAGTCTGGTTTCAAGTGACCTGAAAAGCTTCCATTATTTCTCTTAGCTGTATAATCCATAATCTGATGGATCACATCATTAGGAAACTCCCCCCCCCCCCACCACATTGTTCAGCCTACATTTTCCTTCACTTCACATTATCCCTATTAGTCCTACTATCTTGGACCACCAAAGTCTTAGAGCGAGCCATGTTGTGCAGGGTTATAGATCAAATCCCTCCCCCCATCCCCCCACCTCCCCCACCCCCAATCTAACTAAATAAAGAGCCATTGAGTTTGGTGAATCACTGGAGGAATGGTGAAAACAAAAGTGAACATGAAACCAATTAGCCACTTCAAGGGAGTTTTACTGTATGTTCTCTACATGAGATACTGGTAACACTGTTGTAATAGAGTTGCATAGGACAGTGGCGCATTCATTGTGGTTGAGCAGTGCACATTTCTGGTTGAGCAAAGCTCCCACTGATTTCAAAGCGATTTTGTGCCTAACAGGAGTGGAGATTAAAATAAAATGCAAGTTGATACTAAAGTCTGGATTTCAAGATTCTGACCTCCCAATGTGCTATGGCTCACCTTCTTCAGATCTCTTGGGTGGGTGTCTTTGCTGTTGGGCTGCATGATAAACAATAATGATGCTCTAGTCTCAGAAACCCTACATGTTTCCACTCCTACTCTTTCATCCAGCAGTGAAAAATAGCTCTATATTCATCATCACTTAATCTGGTTTGTTGCACTGTAAAATATTTTTGACCTACCAAGTAATTTACAGTTTAGTTTTGCACTGTTCCAGTGAGATGTAATCCAGATGTTCTCTTGCGAGGCATAGGCATGACCTTGTATATTCTCCGTAAGCAGAGCTTGCACTTACACACTGCCTTCAAAATGAATATGTTCAGTTTATAATGATTTGTTTCTAAAGGCAGAATAAAAAAAAAAAACTACTAAATGTTGTGTGTGCAGTAAGTGTGAATTGATGGCAATGATGAAGTTAATTTTTTCTGCTGTAAGTGGCATCTTATAAACAAGTAGTTAAATTATGTGTCTCAACTATAAACATACGACTTGAAGTTTGGATTGCAGCTGCCATTTGGTCTCCACCTTCCAGCTTCCCAGAACACTGGAAGTCCACATGTTTATCAAATTGTCTTGTTTCCAAAATACATCTGGAATGTGCAAACACATATTTTGTAAATACTAAAGGAGTGAATTTCCTCTACCGCTCCAAACTGCTTTGAAAAAATTTTGTATTAAGACTCATTCATTGAGCACTATCAGTTCATTGAACCATGCACCTAATTAAGCAGAAATTTGATAATGGACTTTGATCAGACATTTAAATTTCATTGGTTACTATAGTTTGAACGGTATTGAACCTAATTGAAATTAAAGCAGCAACCGTTTTATTGAACTACGTCTGTTGCTTTTGTCTTTTGTCTACATTTATGGCATTGCTAATGGAGAAGTCCTCTCTTGAAAGACACCTTTTGGTTTGTGTTGAGTGTAAATAAGGAGAGATTTCGAGGGATAAAGAAATAATGACCATCTCTGATGAGCTCTATTACGTCTTATACCTTTATTACATTCTCAACCAATTGATATGAGTAAATTGACCTCATTTTTGACTCAGATGCATAGGGTTATTTCCATTCGGCACTGATTTATGCACACAAAATGAATAAAACTAGTTAGAGAAACTTCAGTGGAACCATACTGTGTCTGAATATGTAGTTCTATCACAAATGAAATACTTTGTGAAATCAGATCAATTTTGCTGGAATTTTATTTTAGAAGAAGATGAGCAAAAATAATTCTGAGGATATCAAAATGTTCCATTTTGGGGGGGGAAATATATATATATATATATATATATATATATATATATATATATATATATATATATATATATTATTTTGTGCAATACAACATAAAATTGAAAAAGTCAAAGTCTAGATGAAAATTACAATCAACTTGGGAGCGGTGTGTGTACCACTTCTGCCCTGATAGGGTTAACAAAGGCCTGAAGCACCAATTAGGTCAGCTGGTATCACTTAAGAGAAGGAGGGCCAGGGTTAATGGAGAGTGGATACCAGCTGTTGAAGAGCTGTACCAGCACTATAAAGCCAAGAAGCTGAGAGTTTAATAGGAGCTGTAGGAGAAAGAAGTTACCGTCACTCTCTGGGATGAGAAAGGTCACCAGGGATAAAATGGGAGTTCAGGGGGAGAGTAAACTGTTAGACCGTGCCCCTGGAGTGAGAAGCCTGTGAAGAGGCTTGCCACAGCGAGTAGAGTAGGCTCCCAGAGCCATGCAAAAGAGGATAAAGAGTCTTGGTGGGCAGGAGCTCAGGGAAACTGCAAGAAGGATGCAGGCTCAGGATATGTTTTTCTTGTTATAGTGGCCCTGGAGTGAGGTATAGCAGAGAAGACCAGCATAGGTGGTCTTAGTGGGTGGGCAGGACAGGCAGCTGCCAGGGCACTGTGTGGGAAGAGACCCCACCTCGCCTCTGTGGGGGCTGGGGACCTGAAGGTGGCCCCAGTGGCAGTCCCGGGGGCAAGAGGCCAACAGGGGCCCTGTTGAGGCCCAGTGGGGCAGCAGTGGCCCCAGCAGGGCCCAGCAGAGTGGGCTGGTGGGGAGGCCAGCAGGGGAGTTTGGAGACCCTGATGGGAGGGGCTGGGAGGTCAGCACAGGCCCCAGCAATGACTGGCGGCAGGGTGAAGCTGGGGGTCTGAGATGGAGTTGGTGGGCTGGTGGGGTCCCCAGCTAGGCAGGGGGTGCAAAAGTAAAGGATGAGGCCATATGGTGTAGGGAGGCCCCATCCTTGACTTTTACCCCAGGCTCCAGAATCCCTAAGACAGCCCCTGGAGACCAGGTGCCCCTGGCAGTCACTGGTACAGGGACAGAAACCAACACTGTGGCTGAGCACCCTTTCAGAAAAGGCATTTGGATGGTTGTTATGTTGGACTTTGTTACCCTGGAAAGGGTACACTAAATGATGACATGGCTGGAGGGCCAAGTAACCAGAAGGGAGGCAGTTGCAGAGCAAGAAGAGAGCTAAAAGGGAGAACTGATGTTCCAAGAGGTATATTTCAGACCTAGTTTTCAGGAGGCATGCTAGCAGTGAGTGGCAACTCAGTTATTCAACCAAAGCTTTAAAAAACAAAACAAACAAACAAACAAAAAACTCCTTTACAGAGTTTTGACATTTTTGGTTTTCATTCCAATTCACAACAAAGTAAAATGATTAGATGTGATGAAAGAGAAATCTCATCTTCATCCCATGGTTTAATGTTGCAAAATTATTTTAGGTACAATATTTGCAGCTTGTGTGTCTTCCTCCTGAAGCACTGACCACTGTTGAAAGTAGGTTGCCATATTAGATAGATCAGTATATGTTCAAAGGGCTCTACAAAAGTTCCTAGATCAGATGTAACTTTTCTTCAGACCTGATGACTATAACTGTATGAATATATTCACTTTGCTTGCTAGCAAAACTGGTAAAAAAAAAGTTGGTTATTTTGTAGGAAAAGGGTGTGGGATTACGTAAAACTTTCTGGTTCACTTACAAACTTATATAATTGTTTTGGTTTTATTTCTATTTGCAAAACATACAGTTCTATAGGTTGTAGCTGACCAACATTTTGTCTGCCATCCAGACATTTTTCTTAAAAGGGGCAATTCACTATGATATTTTTCCATCATGAAGCAGATGATAGACATAATGCATAGTTTTCCTGAGAACAGTATTTGTTGAAAGCAGCAGCCATATAGGGAAACCCTATATTTTTCTTTTGTTGATGTGATACTTCCATAGTCTGAAACAACCCAGCCATTCTTCTGTTAATCATAGATTGTCAAATATGTAGTAGTTTTTGCTCTGCAGGTACATCAGTGGTAAACACCTGCTTAAAACCACCAAGCTAATTTCACTTTAAAATAAAATAAAATTGAACCCAGTCCTCTAGTTAAAGCTTGAGGCTATAATGTAAGTTAAACATTTGTGCCAGCATCCAACTAAATCATATTTTGCAAAACTAACTGCTATTTTGTCCTCTTGGCTTTCTTTTTATGGGCAAATGATATCCATATTTATGTTTCTTCCCCTATTTGTCTGGCATTTTACAATGTTTTAAAAGCCTTCTTTTCAAATGGGTTAATACCAGTGAAAATCCATACATTGGTTACATCATCTTTACAGCATCTGGTATTTTGCTATTCCTAGGATGATTTCACTCCTTAATAAAGTTCTAAACCTAAGACAGTTGAACCACCTAAGAAATATATCTTATCTTGGTCTCCTGCCTACTTGGCAGGTTGTGACTTGTGAAGGCACTGAAGCATAATACCACTTTTTCCAGAGATAATTGCAATTTGGTTACCTTTACAGTTACATAATGCTTATTCTTTGATCTGAGTCTAAGGCCTTATCTACACTGAAAAAACTGCCGATTGAACAGGCAGTGCAGACCCGCTCAATCAATCCCAGAAGCGCACTCCGGTCGACCCCAGGTGGAGTAAGGCTGCGTTGACCAGAGGGCGCTTAAAGTCAACGTAGCTGAGTGCAGACGGTCCAGTAAGTAGGAGTAACTAAGTCAGCGGGAGATACGCATTCTGCATGCCGCAGAATGCGTATCTCCCATCGACTTTACCCAGTAGTGTAGACCTAGCCTAAAAGTTCTACTTTTCCACTTCTTATTTTGGTCAGCCTTCAGATGCATTTCTGCAAGTTATTTGTATTAAGGATATTCCTAATGCACAGGCAAAATACTTGGCAACCTGGAGAATAACTTCTTGGGGGGAACTAGGCTTATGAAAGGTTTACATCTCCTACGCTGCCCACTTATCTTGTCCTCACATCCATGCTGAGGGAGATGAAACAGCTTCAGTGTATGACCTCCAGTCCCCCTTTGAGGTCAGTGATGCTGATTTTAGACTTAGCTGCTACTCACCATGAGAGTGGCAAAATTTTGCTTAACATTAGCAAAACCAGAGGGAATTCATATGCTGATTCTGACCTCCAGCAACTTGATAAATTATGGGAACCGTGAGATAATTTGTATTCATCATGCATTACAGTTAATGGTAGGGGAACCAAAGATTCATAATTCCTATCTAAGGCTTCTGAAGTTTTTGACCTGGGTCCTTCCCTGAAGTTTCTATCCTTTCATTCTGGCACTTTGCCTGAAGACTCCAGAAATTCCTTACAGGAATTAGCTGCCTGGTGTTGGGTCATCCCTGGGTCATCTGAATTGGTGACCTATTATCTTTTTTACCACTCCCCTAAAGTTTGTGTGATCTGAAAACATCAGTGATGATTTTAGGTTTTCTTCCTTAAAATGTTAATCATTCTAGGTTCAAGAACCAAGCCCTTTAGGACCCCATTGGAAACATCCACTCAATGACTAGTCCCCTTTTTAACTAGGTCTTGTCAGTTAACCAGTTTTTAATTAATTTAATATCATACTAGTTTTTTAATCAAAATTGTGTGTGATACTAAGTCAAATGACTTACAAAAGCCTAAGTATATTCTGTTAATGCTATTACCATTATCAACCATACTTATAGTCTCATCAAAAAAGATATCAAATCAGTGTCACAGGATCTATTTTCCATAAACCCATTATGATTTGCATTAACTACATTACCCTCCTTTAATTCTTTATTACCTGAATCCCATATCAGCTGTTCCACTATCTTGCCCATGATTGATATCAGGCTGATGTCAGGTTATAATTAACTGGGTCATCCCATTTATTCTGTTTAAAAACTTAGCACAACATTAACTTTCTTCCAATCTTCAGGAACTCCCTCAGTGCTCCAAGTCTTACTGAAAATCAGCATTAATGGTACAATGAGCTCCTCAGCCAACTCTTTTAAAATTCTTGGTTGCAAGTTATCTAGACCTGCAAATTTTAAAAATGTCTAATTTTATTAGTTCTGTTAAACATCCTCCAGAGATACTAGTAGACTGGAAAGAGTGTTATTGTCCTCATAAAATGAGACTATATTATGTTTAAGAGGTATTAACTGATATATAAAAACTCAGAAAATATCTCGCTGCACAGGAGTATCCCTGGCCAGCATAAGGCAGGTATAAAGGTTCCACATCAGCCCAGCTCCTGATCCATGATGTAGAGTATGTATTATGGGAGGGATACACCAGAGGTGTGGAGTCATGTTACTGGAGTGCACTGTACTATGGTTATTCTCTGCTTTCCTGAGCCCTTAGGGGACCACTGGAGGCAGAGCATAATTCAAGAGTCTTGAGGTTGCTGTAATTTACACCAGAAGAGGTCCCAGAATATGGAAACTACAACTGCTTTAGAAATCCAAGGACAGGAATGAAAAAAACTGCATCATCAGGCCTAATGTATTTGCAATTTTTAATTAATGGCCATATTGGCATGAAATTTCTGCAGGAACTGGAGAGGGCTATGCCCAATAGGTCATTGTTTTAGTCAATTACCTTACCTGGATGAGGGACATATTTTTATAGGTGCCTGGATTATCATGAATCTTTGCCTCACTCACATATCAAGAAAACAACATTCTTTGGCTTTCTATCTAACAAAGATTTCAATCCCACAATGATGGGTCAAAAGGTTTGTGAACTGGACCTGTGGGGGAGGGGGGATCCTCCATAAAACTGAATGTCTTTCAGAGTTACAATTATTTGCAATTATCTAACTCAGCATAAAAGACAAATGTGATGTCACTGTAGCTTTGATACTATAAAAGGCTCTTTCTGTAAAAGCCCTTTGATCTACGCCCATCCGCACTCCAGGTATTGCTGATTTAATTGCCTGAATGTAAATATAAATTAACGAACAGGGTTTGTCATTGTCATCTTCTTTTTTTTTTTTTTTTTTTTCCAATTGTCTTTTTATGGATTTTTTAAACTCTAAAGCATTTTTTGCATTATTTAATGATCTTCACATAAATGCTTTTAATAAATGCATCAGCAATGAGGGTCCACCCTCAGCTGATAAATGTACATATATATATATATATATATATATATATATATATATATAAAATAGAGACAAGAGTACCAATTTCATAGTTAAGGTTATATTGTTATTATGTATATGTATGTTCTGGAGGAAAATGAATTATATCTTCCTGGGCATGCCTGCCTCTAGAGAATAATTTCTCACATTTAAAACATATGCAGCTTCAAGTTTAAATCTCCATTTGAAGAAAAGGTTGTAGTTTGTGGTGTCAGTACAATTGTTTTTCTCCACATCTCCCAATTCTTCTTCTTTATCATATTTCTTTTGGTACCAAGAGTGTGTGCACTGTTCGAGAAGACTAGTGTAAATAGAAATTGAAGTTGATTTTACATGATGAAAAACTTAATATCAGATTGATGTAGTGGAATAGCTAATTCAAGGTTGTGTATGTTAGAGAGAGCAAGAGAAACCAGAAAACAATGAATAGTAGGTGTTTCTGAAAACATTCTGTATTGATCAACAGTTATTTAATTTCACTCAAATCATTTAAGGCCAAGATTATGAGATCTTTACTCCTATTGGTGAAGTGTTGGCTTCAGTGGGGTAAATAACTTCTCATCCCTATAGGAGATTCACAGCTTGGCCCAAAGTGAAATAAAGCAATAAAGATGATGAATACAGAGTGCTCAATTTCCCTATCAATGTAAATTTATTTTAGTATTTTCCATTAATAAGCATAAAACTCAAAACTCTCTGAAAAGCTAGCAGGGAAGTATAATAATGATTTTACCATATAAGACAGCTAAGCAAGATTTACACAAAAATTACAATAAGAAACCAAACAATGAGGGCCATTGTCTTGTGATAACATTTGAAAATTGAGAAGTTGGTGGCCCGGGGTGAATCTCGGGGCAATGAACTCAACCATCATTCAAGACATTATTGGATAATGTTGTATCATCTTATTAAAATCTCCAACTATACCAAACATAAAATCACATTTTGTTAGTAGAATACAAATATTCCCTCCTCACTGTGCTGAAATTAGAATTACTCACTGTTTCATATTTCACAGTGTAGGTTTTTTCTTGGGTGGAGGGGGGGAAATATCAAGACTGGTCAACGAGAATTAGTGCTTAAAAAAAACTCTACAATTAGAAGTATCCTGGGGTTATTAGAGATAACAGCGCTCATATCCAATTAAGATGAAAACCATTTTACCAGTTTAATGTGCCACCTCTGGCAGTTTTGGTTTATTAGTTTTATCAGACTTCAAAATTGAAACTCAAAGTGATATGTATGCTATGCTGGGGAGATATAAATGTTAAAACTTAGAGATTAATTGATTAAAAATATGATGCATCAAAAGTTGTTCATTAAACTTGTGTATTGTGGACTTTGTTGGTGGAAAATTTTTTTTAGGTAGTGCCTTCAAAGGGGTAGTAAGTCAGACATTGTGTAATAAATTACATTTCTGCAGACAGAAGGCATGTGTGACTTACCTTGATGTCCATAAATGCAGGTATCTGAGATATGCATATAATACAAAACAACCTTTCAATTCTGTAAAGTAGTTTCTGATTTTGAAGCAAAGTCCAGGAGCACACAGAAGGAATGAAATTTTGAGTGGCAAGCTTTCTCAGCCCTCTGATTCTCTCTTTTGAACTCATTCCAGAGAGGTAGCCATGTTTGTCTATTTCAATAAAACAAACAAGGAGTTCTTGAGTTCAACAGAACAAACAAGGAATCCTGTAGCACTTTTAAAGACAAACAAGTTTATTTCTCTCATTACCTTTCATGGGCATACTCCCACTTTGCTGAAAATGAAGTGGGATTATGCCCACGAAAACTCATGCGAGAAATAAATTTGTTAGTTTTTAAAAGTGCCATAGGACTCCTTGTTTGTTCTGTTGAACTGAAGATTGTTCTGATTTAACCAAAATGTGTATTGTAATTTTTGGCGAGACTGGGGTACAGGAGTGATTAAAGATCAATATCAGATTTGCAATAAAACTGTCAAGACCCAGGATACTTCTGTGACCTAGGAATTTCTTAATGTCAACTGGCCAGAGGTTTACAGGAATAGCTTGATTCGAGTATGTACATCCTGGTTCACCAGAAAAACCCGCAGCACCACAGGTCTCTGCATGCCGCTATGCATAGGTCTGTGTGCCACCTTTGGCATGTGTGCTGGGTAGTTGACGACCCTTGCTCTACGGGGCAAAATAAGGTCTTACATAGCCATGTGGAGAGTGCCTGGATGGCTTAGAGACCAGTGATGCCAGGGGGCTGACACCCAGCTAAGCACCAGCACCTGAAAGTAGGGAGATAACAAGCTGACTCCGTTCTTGGTGCACTGAAAGCCAACACAATTTCATACTTTTAAATTTAAGAAACACATTCAGGTAGCACAGGAAATTATTTTCCTTTTTTTTTTTTTAGGGGACATCACTATCTTAATAAATTAACATGTGAATAACTTGTGTTCACTATTGCTTTCTCTCTGGTAGCTCTAACAGGATTAGGTGACCAGTTAGAGGTATGTTATTAATCTAGAAAATATTCAGTGATTTTCAATCCTGCAGGAACTAGGGCTCTTATTCAAGGCCCATTGAAGTGAACAGAAAGCTTTCCAGTAGCTTCGGTGGACATTGGGTCAGATCATAATTTAGGTAGAGGAAAACCAGAAACAAATAATTATGGATATGTAAAATAAAGATTGTTTTCACATTTTAATTCATCAGAACAACCTGTGGATATCAGCACGGAACAGACCTCTAAAGATTTGGACTGCTTATTTATGTAAAGTTCCTTCTAACTTAATTGGATAAAATATTAAATGACAGAAACCTCTCCTATGAGATTTCTAGTACTTCCTGTTTTGGCCAGGTCAGAAATAGGTTTCATTAAATCCACTTCCTGCCCAAGTCAAAACCAGGAAGTTCAGGCGCACATTTAGGAAAAAAGTGTTTAACTGAACTATTTTAATTAAATATTTCAAGCCTGAAGAAAACATTAACATTAGTTTGGTTTAGTTTAAAATATAGAATGAAGTTTAACTTTTTTATTTTTTGTACCTATACTGATGCTTTTATCCTTGCTAATGATTAGAAAAATTAATTGACTGAGTGGATCTATGTAGGATGTCTAAATTCACAGTGGTCTGACTAGGAAGCTACTTGCTGGTACACTGTTAATATATCTGGATCTTCTATGTTGTATGTACCTAACTATTTAGGAGCCCTGTCCTGCTCTCCCTGAAGTCAATGAGAGATATGACTTTGATTTCAGTGGGAGCTAGATGTCCAGATATGTTAATTGGTTTAACCCAGGCCTGTGAAAAGCCTATGATGTGAATAAACTAATATTGGAGCATAAGCATTTTTGGAAAGATGAATTTCAGGAGGAATGATGGATCCGTGTTTCTGGACTCCATACACATAGGCAGAGGGAATCAGGAATAAAATATAAAGAAGATTTTTTTTATTTGTTTTTCAAGGATGAATATGTTACAATGTAGGATTTTTCTTAAAAATTTCAAAAAAAAGAAATAAAGTTACAAAAAATACTGATTAATTTGCAACTATTTAGTCACTATTATCAATTATTCATTACTGTGTCACGGTTATTTGCAAATATAGGCCCAGATCCTATAAACACATATGCAAAATCTTAACTTGCTGCACATGCATAATTTATTTCAGGAGAGGGCCCATTTTCATGATTATGATAGTATTCATTATTATGAGTAGAATTTTAACAATAGGCTGCCACTTCTGCACTTCCACTGAAAAACGGAAAAAATATCACTGCTTGTTTAACCACTGTGATTAATCTAGCTGAAGATACTTGTACAAAAAGAGAAGGGTCTTTAAGTCAAAAGGTCCGCAGAGGAGCTGAATTTCTTACTGACTTCAAGTAGTGTATCCAATTAATGTCCTGCTTCTGCTACAGCCCCTACAATAGTTCCCCTCTATCTGTTTCTTTCTGAAAGAGCTTCATGTCCACCCACATATAAGGACCATAATTTGTGGCTAAATGGCAGCTGCATCTCAGCGCTGGAGGCCTTTCCTCAAATTGGCCTTTAATTGATGTAATCAAGAGCTTGAATTATTGGTTCAACCAAAAGAAAAGTATTCATTCAAACCAACAGGATCGCTCTCTTTTTCTTTTAAATTGGCAATAAATTAATGACTTTTCAAGATGATAAAGAGAAACTGAAATCTATGCACAAAAGATGGAATTCATTAATAAAAGCCAATCCGCTTCATACTCTTTAAGGAGGAAGGTATTTTGGCAGAATCTTAAAGCCTTAAAAAACAGCTAAGCAGAGGCTGTACTGATTTGGGGAGGAAAGTGCAAATCAACAGCCGTATAACTTGAATCATGACCTGAAGAGATCATCAGGCAAAGAGCACTTTGAGTTAGTTTCCTTCTTTTCTTTAACAATTTTTTTCTGAATTGTGGCAGAGTTTTCTTTTTTACATTAGCAACTGTTTTATAATCCCTAAACGCAACTTAAGATACTCATTCAGGAGCTGCATTCGGATGGAGGGTGCGCCCTAACTGGGGTGCACAGTGGGCAAATCATGCATTTTCTTTTAAAGGTGATTCCCTTTTGACTGCAAGCTCCTGTAGGACAGAGGGCTGTCTCCTCTATATTTGTACAGTGACTAGTTTAATGGGACACATTTTAGTCAGGGCCTTTTTGCTCTCTCATATTTATATCCTTTATAAATATTAAATAAAAGGCTTCTACCTTTATCTGATGTTCTGAGCACAGATGCATTATGATGATACAAAGGATTACTTTGAAACTTGTAAACTATTTCTAGCAGAAAAAAATACGCTTATGTACAAATTAAAAAAATAGTTACCTCTTTCATGTCAGGAATTGGAGATTGCTTGAGCATGCTGTACTAGCACAAATGCCTTTGTACCCCACAGAAGTGTCTGATATATCCCATGTAAAGACACTCAGTATTCAACCAGACCCACCAGAATCCTGCATGTTCACCAGTGCAGGGGCTACACTGGCATATATTATGCATCCTGGATAGCCACTCTATATATTGTGACTGTCCCAATAAACATAGATTTGGGTGTGAGTACTTATGGGTTTGGCTCAAGAAATGGGTGGCTTAATTAACTGCTGGTTATTTAAGGCAATGTAGATAAAGATTGAGGCCCAGATCCCTGGATATGTCAAGAGGTGCCTAGTTAATCTCAGAAGTAGAGACAATGCAAAATGTTCCCAACATTTTGGCTCCTTGGGATGACTGGGAAACAAGAAAACCCTTCCCATGTCCCTTTCCTCCATCCACACAATCTACATTGTCAGCAGGGTGAGGTTCTGGCATCTAAAGATCCAATAGAGCTTCTTTACTAGAAAATCTCTTTATACTGAATCAGCTGATCCATGCCAACAATGCTGTATTTAGAGTTGATAGTGGTTGTGGGGGTGATTTGGGTGGGGCAGGAGGGCTTTTCCCCCTGTCCCAAACTGCAAGCCCGGAGCAGGCATGGAATTTGCTGCCCCATTGGCCTGTCAGGAACTGCCTCCCCTCCGCACAAATATAGAAGTCAAACTATGCCTACCGTATGAACTGCCAAATTGACCACAGAGAATTTCTGAGTCTTCAGTAAAGATAAATGTCACAACATAAATAACTGTTCCCATCACAGTGACCTGGCATGGGCCTACTTTAGTCACGGACATAAGAATCTCCATCTTTGGAGATTTTGAAGGCCTGGTTAGACAAAACCCTGGCTGGGATGATTTAGTGGGAGCGGTCCTGCTTTTAGCAGGGGGTTGGACTAGATGACCTCATGAGGTCCCTTCCAGCCCTATGATTCTATGATTCTATAACAGCAAAAAGTACTTCATAATGTTCCAGCTATACAGAGAGGTGGTATTAAATCTTAATCCACATTAGAGATGGGGCTTGCTTTCCCTCCTGCCTAGCCAAGGGTCCTTCCTCCTGCATCTCAGCAGCTTTATAGGAATGCTCAGGCTCTGAGTGCAGGGTTCCACTAACTTTGTATAAAGTTGTCTCCGTGATTGGGAAATAGCTTTCAGTGGCTTTGTGTCAGCAAACCATTGTTGAACACGTCAATAGCAAACTGGAGACTGCTGAATATTCTGGACAAAGGAGTCCAAACTACTAACCCCAAGTGAGTCATGTATTCTTTTATCTTTCCCCCATGGAAGGGACATTTTCAGCCATTTGCTTACAAGTTGGAGATAATTCCCCCCCCCCCCCCCCCCCCAAAAAAGCAGTAAAATAATGATTCTCACATCATTTAAACAACATGTCTAAAATATTATCTTTATCCCTCTCAGGTCTGACATCACAGACAAAAATGTCCTTAAGGTGGCATTTCAAGATACATCAAATGAGTGTCATCTGTTGGGGAGCGTTTATTTTTTCTTTTTAAATTTTAAATAAGTGCTTTACAAACAGGTACTTACGCATGTTACAGGCAACTCATTCCTTTACTCTAAAGGCCTGATCCAACTAACATTGTGATTCATGGAAAAACCAAACCAATGGATGTGAATTGCCATGTCTAGTATGGTCAACTAGATTTAGCCTGTTCCAGAGGGGTAGCCATGTTAGTCTAGTTCAGCAAAACAAACAAGGAGTCCATAGGACTCTTCGCTAGATTTAACCTGAGATAGTGAACTTCTTTTCACACCAGACAACTTTGTGAGTACTTCCCCGAATCTTCCCTGTTCTTGATCTTAAAATTAAATAATTAATTAAAAATAATACAATCTCCCAGGTTAGCAAAAATTTGAGTCAACGCTATAGGGAACACTCAATATTGTGGTTTGCTTTTTCATCTGTGTGTGTTTGGAGGCAGTAGTCTCTGAAGTAACTGGTAAAATGCCTTCTCTAGCCAGAGGAAAACACATTTTAATACATATCATATTTTTTTCACTAATAAAAAGGAGCCATACTGTGTAGTTAGAAGAGTCTGAAAAGAAACTGAATACTAAGATTATTAGCCACTTAAGCAATACCGCATTTGCTGATTTATGGGGCAGTTTTCTGCATTTTTAAAGAATGTGGGTCAAATCCACAAATGGAGTAAATTGGTGAAACAGCATTGACTTCAATGGAGCTACAATGATTTACTCCAGCTTCTCAATTGGCCCTATACCACTAAGGGGTAGGATTAAAAAGTACTTCATCAAAAGTAACTGATATCAAACAAACTTGTAAGCAAAGTTTGTGTCTGTTTGCTGATTACAGAAGGGCTACATCACAATACACCTTGTTATAAAAGTTAGAAAGATTGGCTAGGCAGAAAAAGCCCAATGAGAGAGAAGTTTAGTTAATGCAGTGGATTAGTTTCCTCCCCCCACTCCCCCCCCGCCCCCCCCCACCCCTTCTTCCTTTTTCCCCATTCCCTCTTTAAATATGAATATTTAACACCAAGAGAGAAATCGGTCTTGTTTTTTGGCTGGAATAACAGCAGTTTCTGTTTCTAACCTGGGAAGAATGTGGTTGAGATTGAAAAGCACCCCTGTCCCATTGTTAAACTCCCCCAGCATTGATCCTTGCTTTTAACATCATAATGAAGGATGCTCTTTAGTGGATTATCTTGAGAAGGGATTAACTCCTTCAAGACTTCTTAGAAGGCAAGGTGTTTTGAGCCCTAAATACACACCAATTGCCTGCTTAACTTTTCATCTTATTTTGAAAACTGCCCAGCTGGAATTCAAATTCTTTTCCATAGAGCTGAATTTTCTTAGTAGCAAAGTTTGAATTGGGGGCAGCAGATGCTAAAAATAAATACTGTTCTTTTAATCTTGTGTAGCCAAATGTTTCAGATATTTCATCGAGACAGCCATGGCAGGATAAGACTCAATCAAAACTTTGCTGCAAATTCAGCAAAGCCTTAAATTCTGTTCCTGTCACTCAGACACATGAAATAAGCCTCCAAGACCAAACTCTGTTAAAAGGCTTTCCCTTCAACTCCAGGTATATATGCAGTGTAAATATATTGGGTAGTTAGTAAATTAGATTGAAATATAGTTAGAAGATAGATTAGATATATAAAATAAATAGCACATGTATAACTGCCTTATTAATTTATATGAATAGATAATATCATATGAAATATGAATTAATAGATATTTATATATATACACATATATCATTCACCACCTTATTAATACACACACACAGTTTTTGGCTGCTGTACGGTGGCTTTCAACAACATCATTATCAATATTGTTTTATGACACACTTGCTGTAGCATGCAAAACGCCAAGTAAAAAAAAAGAGGCATTGAAGAGAGGACTAATTGCTCTATAATTTATAATCAAGTGGCTTCTTCAACCTATGTTTCTTTATCTTAATAACCATTCATTTCTGTCTGCCTAATTTATTGGAATTGAAATCTTGCATTTGTTCCACGTTCATCTTACTCATCAGCTAATCTTGTTTCTGGTATTAACCTGCTCCACTGTGTTTTCATTCGATTTTCCAAGTAACAAGGTGGACCACAAAACATTTCCTTGTTTGGCTATTACTTTTTCAGTTTAGCACAAACTTTTTTCTCTTACTCTTAAAGAATAAAAATATTTCTCCCTCGTTGACATAAGCTATCTTTTATTTCATCCAGGGAAATAAAATGCAGATCTTAAGTGTAGTTTTCATGTGGAAACTCTGATAAGTATGTTTTTGTAATGTAAAAATGGGGGGACAGAGTCTTTATTAGGGATTTTACTTCTCAGTCCATCTCTTATGCCTCCTAAATCAGCAGAGTTATGAAGCAATAACATGCGTCATCCACAACTTTATAAACAGGCTTCATCCAGTTGGTTGGAGTTAATAACCCAGCCTGGCATCTTAAAAAGAGTTTGAAGAGAACAACAAAATAGCCGACATTTATGACAAATAAATTTTCTTCATTTTAACAAACTGAGGGGACCCAGGTGCACACTTATTGGGAGCTAAACGAAATATCCTCTTATTCATTTTTGTAATAATAACTGTATTCCAGAGACTAGGGTTTAATTGTAAATAATCCCCCACATTCTTTTAGTATAAACTCTTTAAGGAGTCATGAATTTTATTTATACTCTCTCGCTCTTTGAGAGTCTTTTGTTTATTTGCTGTTTAGTTCTTTGTGAAATAACACTCCCAGTAGAAAATCCCCCTCTCTGCTTAAGGAATTAGCCCAGAGACAAAAGCAGAGAATTCTTTAAGCCTTGTTTTGTACTAAGAGAAATGTTTGACATTTCTGCAGAGAGGTGTTTAGTTTGGATTCATTAGGTCTTAGGGACTCTTTTCTCTTTTTTTGGCCTTTCAGTTTCTGTCACTGTTTCCCCCCTCCTCCCCATGTTTGGTAGACTGAAGAGAATTCACCAATGTGTAATTAGGTTTCCTACATTTGAATAGCAAAATCCAGTTGTGTTTTAAATGGGAAAGATAAGCACCCCCAAACCTGAAACTTGATTTCTTAGCAGACGAAATACCAGGAGGAGGAGGAAAAATCTCTTCCCCCAAAGTTATTTAATGCTTGAAATGAATACTGCTAAGATTCCAGTGGTGAAACTGCACCTCTGGTACTAATGGTGGAAGTTTCAATCTAGACAGAACTCAGGAGTTTTTACCCCAGAATGAGGCCATATAATGGTAAAAACACATGGGCTATGTCTACACTGGGGAATTTAAGTCGACTTTAACTAAGTCGACTTTACGGCAAAAAAATTCCTGAACAACTCTAGTTGTTTCCATGTTCTTGGACATGTTTGTATTTGCAGTGTAAATAAGGCTAAAGACATTCTTAAAAGCTGGGCAACATAAGACAATTCACACAAGGACAGGAGCTTACAAGACAAAAAGGATTAAATTGAATCCTGGTGCAATTGTGTGCAATTCTATGGACTTCAACACGGTGATTTTGATTCCAAATCTTTCTGTCAAAAAGAACAGATCCAGCCATATTTCAATGGTGAATTTTATAACCCCCCTGTTTTAAATGGGAAGGAGCTGTTAACACGGCACTTTTAGCGACAGAACTTCAACTTATTTAATCACTTATTTCATCACTTGGTTCAACAGAGCGCAGATTTGTTGAATTTCAGGGCATTCTTTGAAGCCTGTTTTTTCTAGGCTTGTTCTGTAGGTGGGGGGAATCATTGCTTAATAAGATCATTTAGCTGGGCTCTTTTCAGTTTTATTAGCTCTGAACTCCAGATAATTTTTTTAAGTAATTGGCTGCTTCCAAATATACCTGAGTCATCTGGCAAAAAGACTTCATGCGACAGCCAAAAATCTTCACTGATGCATCTGGCAGAACTCACCTGTTGTGCTGCCAAACATACAGCCTGACATATATCTGGATGTTGTATTGATTTTGACAGGAGCAAGTCAGTGGTGTAACATAAAAGTTTGCTGGCCTGCTTTTCAAAGGTTCTAAGCACCTGCAGCTCCCATTAACTTCATTGGCTATGCCTACACTTACTAAAATTACTTCGAATCAGTTAGTTCGAACTAACTAATTCAAACTAATTTTACTTAGTTCGAATTAACTTAATTTGAACTAGAAAAAATTAGTTCAATCTAAGCAAGTGCCATTCATAGCACTTGCTTAGTTCAAATTAGCGATTTCCATTGATTTCAATGGGCCAGTTAGTTCAAACTAAGAAATTTGTTCTAACTAACATGGCCACATTGGTTAATTTGAACTAATTAGTTCAAATTAACCCTTACTTTTAATACCCTATTCAAAGTTATTAGTTCGAATTAAAGAAGCCTTTAATTCGAACTAATTAAAGCCTAGTGTAGCCATGGCTTTAGTTAGTTCGAATTAAGCTTCCTTTATTTGAACTAACTTGCCAGTGTAGACATAGCCATTATGATTATTGGGTGCTTATTATTTTTGAAAATCAGACTGTAGTTGTATCATAAAACATCCTTTAACATACTGGTTTCATTTTGGTGCTCAGACATTGGGGTGGTAAAGATCATGATCCTGGTCCAAAGCCAGCTAAAGTTTTTCCATTGATTTCTACAAGTTTTGAATCAGGACTTATTAAAGTGGGTAGATAGATTTAATAAAATCTATATCATTTATGAAAAGCATTGAGCTTAGTATTGGTATGCCACTGAGGGCTTGGTGTTCCATTCCACTGACTCAGACAGGAAGAACCATGGTCAGACTACCATTCCCATGATGCAACACTGCTTCCTTCTTGGTCAGAGATGAGAGTGCATCATGGGCATCTCATGGCCACAACGTACCATGGGAAATCATGTCCAGCAGAAGAGCCCAGCCTATAGAGTAGAAAGGGAGGATGAGGAATAGATACAAGCCATGTGCTTATCTACAGTTTGTGAAGGAATTAAAAATACCCTGTGTAAAATACACAATATATATCCTGGTTTTTATCCTGTGCCCATTACTGTGGTATCCACATGTCTGTATAAAGCCAAATACTACTCCATAGCTCTTCAAGAAATGGCACATCCTTTTTAAAAAGAAACGTACAAATTACTACTGGAGTTGGGCTAATACAAATTAGGCATCAGTGGAGACAACTGAGTGAAAACTTCTGATCAATGCACATCAGCCATCATAAAGACTAATAAAATGTCAAGCTATGTGAAGACTGCACTGGAATATAATTCTGAAAATATTATATCATTGTGTAAAACAATGACATCATCAGGTGAAACAATGGGCTTTGTTCTGATTGCCTGATCTCTAAAAATTATAGACAGCAGATGACATTGATTAGAGATGTAGAAAGACTTCAATGATCCTAATCCTACTGGAGTCAATGGAAGTCTTTCAACTGGATTCAATGAGTTTTGGATTAGGCCTTATATGAGAGTGTTTGAAAAGATTGTAACTGGTCCAGTTAGCAGAGGTAGATAAATAAGATGAGAAATGGACAAGGCAAATAATAATAATGATGAATGGTATAGACAAGATAAATCCGGAGTTTCTATTTCCCTTTTTTTTTTTTTTTTTTTGGTAATATAAAACCATGGGAATATTCAAAGGAAATGAAGGGAAACAAATTTAAAACTCTTAAGCTTTTAAAAGGAAATCCTTTCCTCTAGCTTAGTATCCCTGACAGTACCCCGTACCACATACTTCAAAGGACGGGAGAAGAAACCCTGTAGAGGATAATTATGGCATAACCTAGTTATATGTGAATTATCTTCTTAATACCATCAATGAGTTGTTGGTTTCTGCCCAGAAGCATAATTGTTTATATCCCTAATTTATATTTTTATCCTGTCTAATGTAACTGTGGCGGTTCTCATTATCCATATAAATGGATGTAACCTGCTAAACTAGTGCCTTAAAGATACTCTATTTTGTGTCCGTTAGCTCCATATGTTAATTATGTGTTCATAAACATAATCTCATATCCTTACATAGAATTTTCTGTGAATTTCCTCATTAGAATCTTAAAACAAAATCACTTTGACTATGTTCAAATTCCTTTTGTGTCCACTTTGTGCCAACATTTTAGGTCACCAGTTAATTGGCAGAAATAGTCTACATCCAAATAACTTGAATCCAATATTCCAAAATATTCACGGAAAGTGAATCTCAAATTTGAAATGGGGAAAATTCCAAATTCTAAGAGTTCTAACAAACCTTATTCTAAGAGCTATGATTTGATTGGGACATAGAAACAAGCAATATGACCTGTGTGTCCAGTCACATATGGTGTTATTTTTTGGATTTTGAATAACTAGTTAGCTGTATGGGCCTGTCATTCTGATCTCTAACCCCATCATAAAAATTAATATAATTTCTCAGTCATTCTTTATACGATAGTTATATAGTTATCTTCAAACCTCTTAACAAAAGAAAAGCTGCCTTTCATAACCATCTATAAATAAATCATCATTAGTGTCTAAAATGAATGAAAATTTGTACATCTAAAAACTACAATTTATTATTTAAACATTAACATTTTATAGTGATCTATCCATATCTAATCTCTCCCCTCTTGCTTGTAAATAAGATAAAAGACTGCAAGCATTAAAGATGCGAATGTGATTATGTCTTATATTCTCAGTTGCTTCCTGACCGTACTAACTCCTGTGTCAGCACTAAGATACCCACATATACTGCAGAAGAATACAAGTTAAATTTCCAAAGCAGATTGCTGAATTCAAGAGAGAGGTACTTTGGAAATTCATTTAGAGAAATCATAATTTTTAAGTCCTCCAAATATACAAATCATTTCTTTATACCTTTCATTGCCTCATGGGCCATTCTTTTTAATGGGAAAGAAATAAAATCAAATATTATATTTTCCTACAAGTTTAAATGTTGTTCTTCTCTATTTCTCCATAAGTAAGCTCTTGTTATTCAATAAAAAATTAGGTAGTTTTCTTTTATTATTATTTTTAAACCAAAGCACTGTACCTTCAACAAAGCTCCGTGTAGACAGACAGAACATGTTATCAGAATAGATCCTGATAGATTCACAAAAAAGTTTTCTATAGCGAGTTGAAACTCAGAAAACACAGGAGGGGTGATCAGTGAAAACACTTCAAAGAAATTATTAATTGTGACAATTTTGAGAACAGACTTGAATGGAGGGCAACGAGCAATACAAGTTTTAAACACTTTGAGGAAGAAAACTGTTTGAAGAGAAGGCCCAAGCATCCGGTCTAATCTTCAGTGGGAACCTGAATTTTCCTCTGCTATCTGTTCATGACCTTGCTCCTCTCAGGTCAGGCTATACAGACATTGAGAACACATAAAATAATAGACTTGTAGAATGAGAAGGAAACACAAGAGGTCATCTAATACAGTCCCCTGCATTCAAGACAGGATTATGTAAAAACTAAACCATTCCTGCCAGGTATTTGTCTAACCAGCTCTTAAAAACCTCCAAGGATGGAGATTCCACAATGTCCCTAGGCAATTTGTTCTAGTACTTAACTACCCTGATAGATAGGAACTTTTTCCTAATGTTCAACCTAAACTGTGCTTGCTGAAAGTTAAGCCCATTATTTCTTGTCCTATTCTCAGAAGTCAGTGAAAACATTTTTTTTCACTCTCCTCCTTTGAACAACCTCTTATGTACCTGAAATTGTCAATATGTCCCACTCAATCTTCTCTTCTTCAGATTCAACAAACCCAATTTTTCTTCATAGATCATGTTTTCTAGGGCTTTAATCATTTTGTTGCTCTCCTCTGGTCTTTCTACAGTATAGCCACATCTTTTCTGAAATGTGTTGCCCAGAACTGGACACAATACTCCAGCAGAGGCCTTATCAGTGTGGAATAGAGCAGAATTACTTCTCATGTCTTAGTTACAACACTCCTGCTAATACATCCAAAAATGATGTTTGATTTTTTTGCAGAAATGTTACTCTGCAGGTTCATACTTAGCTTGTAATCCACTACAACTCCAGATCCCTTTCCACAGTACTTCTTACTAACCATTTCCCATTTTATATATGCTCAATTGATTGTTCCTTCTTAAGTGGTGTACTTACCAGTTGCCCATATTGATTTTCATCCTATTTACTTCAGGCCTTTTTTCTGGTTTGTCCAGATCATTTTGAATTGTAATTGTCTGCTCCAGAGCACTTGCAACCCCTCACCTCATCCACAAACTTTACATGTGTGATCTCTAAGCCATTATCTAAATAATTTATAGAGATTGAACAGAATCAGACCCAGGTTTGATCCCTGGGAGATATGTCCTTCTAACTTGACTGTGAACTACTAACTGCTCTCCGGGTACCATTTTCCAACCAGGTATGTACTCAAGCTCCATTTAGGCTATACTCCCGTAGTTTGTTTATAAGAAGGTCATGTGAGACAGTATCAAAAGTCTTATTAAAGATAAGCTATACCATATCTACCATTTCCTCCTATCCACAAGACTTGTTACCCTGTTAAAGAAAGCTATTAGGTTCATTTGACATGATTTGTTCTTGACAAATTGATGTTGATGGTTGCTTGTCACCTTATTATCTTCTAGATGTTTGGAAACTGATTGCTTGATTATTTGCTGCATTATCTTTCTGCGTACTGAAGTTAAGGTGATTGGTCTATCATTCCTATGTTAGCCTTATTCCCCTTTTTATAGATTGGCACTCTATTTGCCCACTTCCAGTCCTCTAGAAGGAATATGATGCCATGACATCATTGCTGGGTAATATGATCTGCCATATTGTCTCAGTTGTGATCATTTATTGCTTTTCCATTGCTTCAAAAATAAAGACTATTTCCTTAAGTCAGTTCTCACTTTTGAAATGGAAATCACATTTGACTTTCTGTACTTTATCAAGCTCAATAGAAATGTTGTATGATTGGTAAACAGAGCAAGAGAACACAAGGCAAGAGGCTTCCTTATCTCTCATGTTTAAATATGAAATTGTCATCCTTTACTTGTTACATGAGATGATCAGCTATTATAAAAAGACTAGATTTGCAAACTACAGTCACGGCTTCTCTGCATTTAGGACCTGAGCTTGTGCTGCAGAATATGAAGGGTTTTGGTAGTTCCTGTTGTTGGATAACTGTTGACATGTAACAACTTTTTGTAGAATTGTAGAATCAGCTGTAAGGAGTTTGGGGCTTGTTTTGAAAGAGGGAGGTTGGAGACTGCATTTTCACTGAATTAACCATATAAGGCAAGACATTTTCAAACTCTCATGGGTGTTGGTGCATCTTTATTTAACAAGCCAAGACCTTTATCCAAGAATTAAATAAATGTGGTACAGTTTTCCAGCACTTAGCACTTTTCATCAACACATATTTTTGTTGTTGCAACTTTAATAAATTTATAATTTCACCAGTGCACTAAACTTTCAAATGATTGTTTGAAGGAAAGAATTTATTGTGGTATTTGACTATTGTAGAGAGTTCTATATATATATATTTTATGGGCTATTTAATACTTGGAAAATTTAGGGACTGATAGAACTGCTTGGAAACATCTGTGAGGAATACTTCACCATACAATCGTTAATTCAAGAAAACACTTAATCACATGTTTAACTTTAAGCATGTGTGTTGGTGCTTTCCTGGATAAGGATCCTTTCTTAAATCAGAAGCCACAGCGACTGATCCAACACCAGTTGAAACCTATGGAAAGGCATCCTTTGACTTTGGTGAAACCGGCCCTTAATTAACCACCCATATGGTTTTTATATTATACTCAGATGGTAAACCATAATACTGTAAAGAATAAGTATGTAAGAGGTAATTGTTCTGTAAAATAAAAAATTACTTTTACTTTTCTTTAATAATGGTTGCCGTTTGGGGTTTGAATAAAATACTTGCTCTGAGATTTTTTTAGAAAATATTCTCTTGCTTCGCTTTCCTTATGGCATGGCAAAGACCATGGTTCATTTCCTTGAAAGCTCTCTGACCATTTTCAAGTTTGTAGCAAACCTCCTTTTAATAGGTCTGCCTTGATATGCTGTCTTTAATACAGTGAAAGACTGTGCTGTTTAAAAACTCCTGAAAGGTGACTGCTGTCCTTGAAATAGAAAGTGCAGTTTCAATTTAAACAACAAAAGTCTCTTGCAGTTTGAATGGAATACATTCAGTGGTATAGTACAATATCATGTGACTATCTCTTGTAATTGTCACCAGATTGGCAATCTGACATCTAATCCTAGCACACCAGTGTTTAATTGCTAAAATATGACTTTATAGCAACTACAAGTATGTCTGGCAATGTCAAGCTATCCCACACCACGTGGCCCGTCTGCTTTAGAAATGAAGTTTTATACCCATTTGCAGCTGTTGTACTCCTCCCAACTGCAGGCAGGCAGACACTACCAGAAGAGACATCTTTGACTGGGGCCTGTGAGTTTCAGAAGATGGTACTGCACTTTCCTATTTGTTTAGCCAGACTTTCTAAATTATGCTCCAGATTGAAGTGAAACTATTGTTATTGATAGCCTCTACTGTGGTTTTCTTTAAATGTAGGTTTTCCTTTGCTGCGCTCTGAAAACAAAACCTCTCACAGTTGGCAAAAGCTGGAAAAAGAATCCTGTTTTCATTGGATTCAGTAAAAGCCCCAAACTAGGGTATTCACCTTGATTCTTAAATAATTGGAGGAAGTGGTCAGGGTGTGAGAGCCAAGAAACCTTTGTTCAATTCCCACCTCTCACACTGATTGATTCTGAAGGCCTTAGCCAAGTCAGTTAACTTGTATTAGGGTATGTCTGCACTGCTATAAAGCACCTGTGACTGGCCAGTGTCAGCTCATACTGCAGGGCTATAAAATTTCAGTGTAGTCTTTCAGGCGCTGCAATGCAGTTTTAAAGCCCCTCAGCCCACGCCCCACAAACCCAAGTCAGCTCACATGGGCCAGCCACAGATGTTACTGAAGTGTAGACTTACCCTTAGTTTATCCACCTTTTTAAAGGGTATCACAGTGCCTACCTACCTATCAAAGATGTCAGACTTCTTTCATTATGTTTGCAAAGGTGTTGCTAGGTGCCAGATGCTACAGTGCTGAGATCTATATAAGTAACCAGATAGATCCATAGGTAATGAGGAAAGACACTAAAGACATGCAAAATAGCCTCAGTTTCTTGCTGGTAGCCGTAATGGAAATCATTGTAGGTAATTATCAAAAGCAGTAGGAAACAATGTAGTAGAAGTGAAAACAGTTTAAAATATTAAAAAGTCATTTTTCATGTTTAAAGTGAAATATTAATTAATATAAAATCCAATATATTACAAACTAAACACCTTCCTTTATTAATTGCAATACATTATCTCATATTTAAATTGGAGCAGCACGTGGAACTAATCCATAATATCACAACAACTTTATTTCTGTTGTACTGAATGACTGGTGCAAACTGTAATTTGCTTGTTAGTTTGTGGTACAGAAGAACAAAAACCGCCCACTGTACTCGTAGTTAAGAGATGCATCCTGGTTAGCAGTTTTAAATATGTAAGATACTTAAGTGCTTCACACAAACTGAAAGCAGATTTGATCCATAAAAACAAAACAAAAACAGCTTTCTTAATTTTTCAAACTGGAAGAAGAACTTCAGCAAAGCCAGGAATCAGTTGAATCTTTCATTTTTATGAATTTACAACACTGGCCGGTCATCCAGCAAACTCACGGGTTGGAAAAGAGTCCATGTGGACAGATACAGCTGGGGAGGTTGAGGTTGGATATTAGGAAAAACTTTCTCACTAGGAGGGTGGTGAAGCATTGGAATGGGTTACCTAGGGAGGTGGTAGAATCTCCATCTTTGGAGATTTTTAAGGCCCAGTTAGACAAAACCCTGACTGGGGTGATTTAGTGGGAGTGGTCCTGCTTTTTAGTAGTGGGTTGGACTAGATGACCTCATGAGGTCCCTTCCATCCCTATGATTCTATGATATATAACACGTGTTATGAAAAAGTTTTTACAACTTTTTATTACTTGCTACAAGTCAGAATGAAGAGAAAGACTCATCCAATTTAAAGTTGTCATCGGTATATCTTTTTTACTTTAGTCTTAATCTGTTATTTTTGCAAACTAAATGAACCCTGTGGTGGATTTATTTTTGAAGAGCTGTAAAAAAGTAGGATCATTGACATTAACAGAGCACACTGAAAATATCAAGAACTGTCTCGTAGATGGCTCTGCTATTTCTCATGAAATAAAGTAGAACATATGTATTTGTAATTCTTATGTGTTGTTCCATGGCTGGCTTGTAGTTTCTGTCTCTTGGCATCAATGGCTTGCACTTCCCAGGATGTTTTAAGCCACAGCCTCCTACTACTCTTCATTAAATTTTCAGGATTTCTTTGTGTAGATTTGTAAATTACTCTGTTACCCTGTAACTCTCATACTCAAGCATAACCCTGGGCTGAGTTGTAATATGTCCTAATTGTACAGAAAACTATCACCTCTTAATGACTGCCTCTAACCTTTGTTGAGTGTGCAGGTTGTTAATCCCTTTTTAATAGCTGAATTTATGTCAGAGGAGGTCAGACATGAATTCTTTTTTTCCCTTTGTTCCACTTATAGAAATGTTTTTTAACTTTTTTGGATATTTTTATTTTAACAGATAGTGACATCCCACATACTGCAAATGTCCTTGTAATCACATTTGTGCACGCATGTGTGAATACAGGCGTATAGATTGTATATGTATGTGTACTATACTATAAATATGCGTAGATCTATATTAGCTAATTATTCTGTTAAACTGACCAGAAATAAGCTAGTAGGCAGTACTAATTGATGAATCTAGAGAATCTGAAGGGTCCATTCTGAATCTGATTTAAGAATGTATCATCATCTGCTTGGCCAGTTTACAGAAAGTGCTTTTTTTAACAACAGACACGTATAACCTTGTAAGGGCTTATATGAGAGATTTTGTTGGTCATTAGTAATAACAAGAATTCTCAAGATACTTTATGGTAGATGGCCTTTTTATATGGCCAGACAAAAGGATGAGGGTAAATTCCCACATACTAGGGTTTACATTATTCTTTATTTCTCTACAGAAAGAAAGATAAAGAGCTGAGGACATTCTTCCACTTCATTCTCCAGCTTTTCTTCCTCCCTGGATTATGAAAGCTGGCATCAAAATTTATGTATGTTCACAGTTATCTTTGTGTAGGTTGTTCCTATCATTCAGTTATCAACTTACACTACATTAAGTTATGGCAAACTATAAACACAGTCAAGAAAGAGAGGATGGGCAAGAAGAACAATTGCCTTATTTTCAAAGCATCCAGTACTATATCTTCCTCCTCCATAGTTCAAATCTACACCACATTCAAGACAGAAATGGGTAAAGCCAGTAACCAAATGTCCTTTCACTAAAATTAAGTAATAACATCAGGGCATTGGCATAATGTTATGTGATGACTTGATCTCCTTATTGGTGGATCATCGCAAACAGACAAAGTCCCTGAAATGATGGATGACATTGGTGTGAGCTGAGTAACTTGGGCATGTATTTTATTACTGGAAAGAGGTGTGGGGCCAGCTCCTCCAGAGTGCTGGTACTAATTCTCCTCCCCCACATACCCCCAAACAGGAAGCAAAATCCTACTCTGAACTTTCTATCAGGTTACTTCCTGTCTTAGGGATCCTTGCCATCTGGCAGGAACCACACTTTGTAGGAGCTGCCTGTGGATGAGCCACACAATGATTTATGGTAACATACAATCAAATCTCTCTATCTGCTTCTGTAGGAGGTAGATGAGTTTATATCTGTTGCTTTGTTTGTCTGACTGGGTGTTAATAGTAATCCTTCTATCTGCTAAGATGGTGGTGTGTTCTTCAGTCACCAAAACTGCAAAAATTAGCAAACAACTAAGAGGACAGAGATGAGAGGCGGGGAAAGGAGTAGGAGTTCAGGATTCCATAATATCTTAAAATGTAGTAAATTATCCTGTATCTAAATAACTAATGCACATTTTTATTTTATCTACAATTGTGCAAGAAAAGCTTAGTGTGTTTAGATTACTGTAATAACTTTTGTTAATAAGGCAATTTTCTATGATTTTTTTTTTAATTTCATTTTAGAATGAAGAGGAATGTAGAGGGGTGTCATTTCGGGAATATGATTTTTGCATCTTTGATTTTATTTATATATCTGTTTACTAGGAGGATTATATGTTATTTGCACATGGTACCATAGATAGGGGATGAAACCTTATACAGAGAATAAAGATTTGAGGACTGATTTCAGGGGCTGTTGATGCTTTTGACAATCCTGCCAAGGATCTCTCTCCCAAGGAACTTACCATCTAAGGCTATGTCTACACTGGGTAATTTAAGTCGACTTTAACTAAGTCGACTTAGTGTGTCTACACTGAAAATTAAAGTCGACTTAGGGGGGAACTTACAAAGTCGACCTTGAGCGTCCACACTGGATGCTATAGGTCGACTTTTTGGGGCTAGGGGGACCTAGGGCAGGTTCATGGGGGCAGGGGGGCACCCCTTGCCCAATGCCAGGGGGCTCAGCCTTTGCCCCATTGTACATGGGTACAATGGAGCAAAGGGGGACAGGGACCCTGGCAGGGCATAGGGGCAGGGTGAGCAGGGCTCTGCCCTGCCCTGTGGGGGGGCATGCCAGGCTCCCCCTGTGCCCCCCCGACAGGGAGGGCATTGGTGCAGCCCTGGGGTAGCCCTAAGTCGACTTAGGGCTACCCCATGGCTACACTGGCTTAAGTTGACTCTAGGGAGTGGACTTAAGCCTTAGGTCTAATAGAAAGGAGGTTTAATAAAGTCAACTTAATTTTAATTAAGTCGACTTTATTTTCCTTAAGTCGACTTGAGCAAGCTGCTTAAGTCGACTTAAGCAAAGTGTAGTGTAGGCACAGGGTAAATTAAGTCGACTTAAGCAAGCTTAAGTTGACTTAATTTACCAGTGTAGACACAGCCAATGTTAGGTATTTTATGACATGGTGTCAGAGGTTACTTTGGGCTGAGGTTTAGAACTATATGAGGTTTTTATGGTTGTCTCTTTGAGTATTAAAGTAACAGTCACCCACAGTAATAAACATACAACCACCATCACCCCACAAACTCCAAGAGGCACTACTTGTGGTTATTGGTTTGAAAGTCAGCAATGAATCCCAGCGATAGAATCTTCTATAAAGTGAGGATTATATGAATTACTAAAAATGTTTAGGGTTTATAATTTATATGACAGTATGGGTTTTCCCACATGCTCCATAGACCTCGTGTTCTTCTTCGCTGTACTGTGCTTTGCATAAATAATGACTTTCCATCCTGATGGGGGGCCTAAGAGGGGGCACTCATTTAAGTGGCTCTGGATATTTCCAACAACCTTGAACCTATCCCCATGGAAATACACAGCACTGTGGGATATCTTTCCCCCCAGATTGAGTGAAATGCATCTTGGACTACATTGGTATTATGCATTTTTCAGTCTTTGCAACTGAGACAGTGTAATGGATTTAAGCCTCATTTTACCAACACACAAAAATAATCTAAAATAAAATTAAACTCAGCTGAAAATAATACATAAAATGACAAGGCCCAGTCATTTCCTGATGTACCCGGCCTGACTAAAGCACATGTTTAGCATACCACCTAGGACTAGTATATTGAAATAACTGTATTAAACTTGATTTGTTATATTAAGAGATGGAAGATCTGAGCTTTCTTCCAAGGCTCTTCAACTTTGGGCATGATCTAAGATTCTGTTGACTCCAATAAGGGTTTCTCCACTGAATTCCATGGGTGTCTCTCTCCCACTGGAAGACTTTGGGTTAGGCACTTACCCTACCTTTTCTTCAGTTACCCCATCTGTAAAAGGAGAATAATGAATCTTACTCAACTTTGTGTAGTACTTTGAGAGAAAAAGTGGTATATAACTGCTAAGTGTTAAATATCAAATAATGGATTCAATTATGACAGTGAACAAGTTCACATGAGCCCATTGCACAGTTGTGCAAACAGAGCTAAAGATGTCTTTCCCATTGCATGGCTATACAAGAATATCCCACAAAACAGTCCCTGCACTTCCTATTCCATGGGAATCACAGGGACTGTTCACTCTCACTCCCCACAAAAAGAGGATACCAAAAAGGAAGCAAGGAAGAATGAAGAGGAAATAAGGACTTGGCAATCCCTATGTATCAACAGATGGGGCAAGATCCTGAATTGATGTAAATCAAAGTAAGAGGTGAAATCCTAAGCTGATGTAAATAGTTGTAGGTCTGTTGATAGTGGAGTTAGACCAATTTGTATCAGCTGAGCATCTGGCCAACCCATGATAGGTAATATAAAAAGTGGCCACATGAGCCAGAGGAGAAAGTAGGAAATTAGAAGTCAATGTTCTAATCCTAGTTTGGTACCAACTCACTCGGGAGAATTTCAAACTCTTTTTGTCTTTGGTTCTTCTTACATAAAATGGGACTAACACATAGGATGTACTAAACCACTGCCCTGGACAATTATGAGAATTAATTGATTAATGTTCACACTGTGCTTTGACAGTCTAAACAACACTATTATTATACATAAGTGACGGCAAATATCATTCAAATGTTGCCAAATAAACTTATTATATTTATGAAGCAAATTGCCTAAAACAGTGAAACTCTGGAAGCATTTTCTGAGCTCCTTCCGCTTTGGGTAATATAGTCTTTCTAATCCTCAAGTCCTGTTGTTGACAATCCAACCTCTTGCACAACCACTGACAATTTTGCAGTGTGTGTCCAGTGCATTTTTTTCCCCTTGAAATACTATATCAGGCTTACTTGGCAGATATTATTATGCCTTTAGAAAGGAAAACAAACTCCATAAAAGGAAAGCTAAATATGTTGAGGGGGAAATTAGTATGATCTCTTAGCTCCTTCAGAAACTGAAATAATATCTGTGGCTTCTGATCTTTGGAAAAAATAGCTCCATAAGAACCTCAGCTGCCAAGGAGTTAATACATTCAGTTTAGTATAAGTATTTGGTTAATTTACTTATTAAAATCATGAAAAGCTTTTGGCTCTTTGACACCCAAAGAAAAGGCAAGCAATTGAATGACTTTTGACCTGAGCTTATCAGATGACTGGTGTAATGCTGTCAAACCCTCATCACTGAATTCAAGTAAGGTCACATTTTATAGGTGTTTATGACAGTTTAAGGTTCAGACTGCCTATCTTTGTCAACACTAGAATGATGCAGGTCAACTGGCCGGGTTAATGAGGCAGAGCACAATAGGAAAAACACAGGAAAGAGACTAATATCTAAATTAAATATCAAATTTAAAGAACCTGTAAAACAAACAAATTCTAACGAAGGCTAGAAAATCACAAAGGCTCAATTGAATATTATGACTTCCACTTGTGTAATTGGTACTTGGTTGCTCTCAATAGTTAAACACTATTTGGGCAGAGCAAAATTGGGACCACAAATGTTACAAAATAGTTTGTGGCTTAGTTCATTTCATCCATTTGTGTGTGTGACAGACCATAAAATTGTGTGGTTTCCTGAAATTTCTCCAAAAACAGTTCTTTCGCTGAAGAAGAAAAAAAAAAAAGACAATTCACTGATTAAAATAAGTTTACCTCAAAATGGTCCCATTTCTTAGTGCAAATATTTTGTGAAAATTGAATTAGTTTCAAATTCACAACAAAATGGGCATAGACTCAGATTCTGATAATTTCCAATTGAAAATATTTCTGCCATATTCAAGAATTATGGAAGTTCACAGAGAGTGGCCATATTTTCAAAATCTGGGACACTTTGGTGATATTTTTAGAGTTTCTAAAAAGCTGTACATAAAGCAAAATCATGTTTGGAATGTATACTGGTGTCATTACTAACAATGGAATGGAGCAATGGAACAACTGGACGAAGCAAAGTCATACCTATTGTCTTACCAGTCAGATGAGAGATTTCAAAATGTTCTGAAGAGTGCACAGAAGTTGGCACAAGAACTTCACACTAAAGCTATTTTCCCACCCATTCTGCTTAAATAGTGGCACTTACAGAATGGGCAAAAAATATTATTTTATTTTATTTTATATTTTTAAATATTTTCCTCCCATTCTGTAAATTTCCCATCTTCAAAGCGTCTGACGAAGTGGGATTTTTTTCCACGAATGCTCATATGATAAATAAATCTGTTACTCTTTAATACTGCCACAGGACTCCTTGTTTCTTTTGCTGAACTAGACTAACATGTCTACCCTTTTGGAACTTGCTTAAATAGTGATATGGATCTATTTCTCAGAATGGAGGATTTTTTTCCCCAAGAACTCAGTCTTCTGACTCAATTTATCTTGAAACACCAAACGTGTCATTAGCAGTCAGATTGATCTAAAGAACATATTTGATAATATATACATTCACATGACTTGTCACTCCAAACACCATTCATCACACAAAACGTTCATTCTTCTGGACTGTTTGTTCCTAGTAAATAAAGGACATATCATACTAGTTTAATATTGCTTGAATTAACATTTTGGAGTCCTAAAGTAAAATACATTTGGTTTGATTGATAAAAGGAAACCAGGACACTTCAGAGGTTCTGAAAGGAGTTCCTGAGACATGAGGACTTGTCAGAAAAAATGGAATTGCCCCAATAAAAATGAGTTGAATGTAACTTTACATTTAAAACTTGGGTCTCCTATCAACTTATCTTTCACCGAGAAAATCAATATTATGTCATGGTTGAAAATAAAGAGGTTTTTTATCCTTTGGTGAAATTTGGTTGATTGGTTGGTTAGTGTTATGGTTTGTTTTGGTTTTCCCTGATGTGAAAATAATGGCCTTATGACAACAGTTATCTTGGAAAATTTAGTCCTGCCCCAACTCCTCCCACTAAGACATATTGGAATTTTTTAGAGTTACGTATATTGTATGTAAGTGCAATATACCAACATATTTAACTTTTCCCTGACAGCAGTCACTGAAAGCTATAAGGATTGTTTAACTGAAGGAGTGAAAAAATAAAATCCTAGGTCATCACATGAATCATAACATCCAGTTAATCTCATTAGTGGTTTGAATATTGTGTATCAGCTCTTTTAGCTTTTATTTACTCACATACACACACGCATGCCCATATATATAAGTAATGAATTTAGTGATGCACTAACAGTCTTGGAGACTTAAATGAATCTATAGAGAATCTTACATTAAGCTAGTGTGTATATTCCGCCATATCCCTCCATTTCAATTTGGATATGCTGTGGGGCTCGGTGGGCAGTAGTAGGAAACCTGCTAAGCAACAAAAAGGAAGAGTCTTCAAACTACTTGTGTATCTCTCCTAGGCCCACTTAACAAGGAATGTGGAGATGGAAGTGGACCAGTGTTAGAACAATAGGAGCCATATTTACATACATCTCTATAGCAGCAAGGAATCCAAGTTGGGATAGTCATTTTTACCTCTCCAGACGTATAGGTGCAATTATTTAGACAAAACCATCTGCAAATCTCTCTCACACATATTATTTTTAGAGATTTTGGGCCCAGTCTTAAAATCCTTAGGATCTTAACAGTATTTTTGATTTGTCTGAAATCTTTGGATTCACTTTTGACAGAAAACAGGGTTATAGTTTGATACTTGTTTTTAATGATTTGCATAAACATGCCTTTATATGGGTTTTTTCCTTGGAAAAAATAAAGTACATAAAGAATAATTTAACATAAAGCTAGAAGAAATGTGAAACAGTGGAAAGGTATGTAAACTCACTGATTTATTAGTGAAATAGACTAGGGGTGGCCAAACCATGACTCATCAGCCACATGTGGCTCTTTCACAGTTAAGGTGTGGTTTACAGAGCCCACTATGCTCCTCCCCCCGCACCCCCCCATTCTTTGCCTACCAGTCGGGGATGGGGAAATTGGAGTTTCTGCCTTGTGGTGAGCCTGGAGGATTTTGCCCAGCAGAAAGAGTTTGTTAGGGGTCAGTAAATTTGGCCACTTCTTAAATAGATCATACATCCTCTGACACCTTGACTTGATGAGCAAAATACAACGAGAGTCCTGTGGCACCTTATAGACTAACAGATTTTCTTTGGCATAAACTTTCATGGACTATAACCCACTTCGTCAGATGCATGAAGTGGAAATCACAGAGGAGAAGTATATATGCACGTGCCAGGATATGTATATATACTTCTCCTCTGTGATTTCCACTTCATGCATCTGACGAAGTGGGTTATAGTCCACGAAAGCTTATGCTGAAGAAAATCTGTTAGTCTATAAGGTGCCACAGGACTCGCGTTGTTTTTTGCTGTACAACAGACTAACACTGCTACCCCTCTGGAAATTTCTTGACTTGATGGAATACCTCCTTAACTGTTTCCTTAATGTGTTCCATTGTACCATCCCAGGTGAGGAATGCTATGCACTCTGTCTCACTCCTTTAATATTCTTTCTTTCCTCTCATTTATAAACTGTGCGTACATTTATTTGCACGAATATCAGAAGAGGACAAGAAGGTTAAGTTTCAAAAACTCTTTTAGGTGTACATACAACTTAGGTTTAGGTGTACATACAACTCCTCTGAGTACTCTTTGGTTTTTGGCAACTAATTCCAGAAGAAAGAAAAGGAAACCATCTCATTATTATAATAATTTTGCCAGAGACGGCCATAAAATAAAGGAATTTAATTCTTCCCCTTTTCTCTTAACCAGAAGGGGATCAAAAGATCTGCAAGTACTATTACTACACTGAAATATGGATTCTTTTCAGAAAGTTTCTTATAAACTCCCCATCTTGATTCAGGTTTTTGCTAACACAAAAGATGCATGCTTCCTGGGTTCTTTGTATTTTGAATCTTCTTACTTTATTGTGACAAAATATATCCCACTAGTATTTCAAATTACTGTTGTAGGAACTCCGGCTGGGGCCAAGGTCAGTGTCTGGGTTGAAAGGGCACATGGCTTGAGATCAGTTTATAGGTTCAAATCCAGAAGTAGCAGTCCATACTAGCATCACCCCATAGGATCAAGTGAGAATCAAGGTCAATGAGCTGAACTGGGTTAGAGCCAACTGCATCAACAAGAGTGGGGTTAATGAGTTCAGAAGCAGAGTGAGACATCAGGGGCGAGCAGGAGACCAGGAAGCAAGAGTGAGGCTAAATATCAGGAGCAGGGCTGGAGTCAGGAAGAAGACATGGTATCAGAATTGCACTGTAAGGTTTGTCTGCAGCATCAAGCTGGGGATGTACCTCATTGTATGAATGACCTCCAGGTGTTTTCCTTAGGCCATAAATAGTGTGCCTGCGGCAATCAGTGAAAGCGGTAGGCTCTGCCAGTCAGGACCTCTGTGAGCAGAACATCCGGTAGTGCTTGAACCTTTAGGGCTCAAAGGCTATGTCTACACTTGTTAATTTAAGTCGACTTAGCATGTCTACACATAAAAATTAAGTTGACCTTAAAGGGGACCCTGCCAAATCGACTTAGAGCATCCACACTGGATGCCTAAGTCAACTTATAGCGGAGAGGTGGACCTGGATCTGGTCAACGGTGGCAGGGGGGCACCCCTTGCCAAGTGCCAAGGGGCTCAGCATTTGCCCCATTGTACCTGGGTAGAATGGGGGCTGAGCAGGACAGGGACACTGGCAGGGTATAGGAGCAGGGTGGGCAGGGCTCTGTCCTGCCCTGTGGGGGGACACGCCAGGCTCTGCCTGTGCCAGCCACCCTGGCAGGGAGGGTAGTGGGGGAGCCCTGGAGCACTTTAAGTCGACTTAAAATCGATTTAGGGCTAATCTGCATCTCCACTGGCTAAGTCGACTTAATAAAGTCAATTTAGCCAGTAAAGTCGACTTTATACTAGGTTTCATAAAGTCAACTCAAGGAAAATGTAGTGTAGACACAGATTAAATTAAGTCGATTTAAGCAAGCTTAAATCGACTTAATTTGTAAGTGTAGATGCACCCATAGGCTGCTTTTCCCCAGTTGGTCAGAGTGTCTGGAGATGGTATAGACATGGCAATTACTTTGGAACCTCCAGACTCATGGATCCTCACTGTTATTATTATTACTATTTGGATTAGGATTCCCAATTAAGATCTGAATCCCTTTGAGCTGGTTTCTAAAATAACAAGTAATACATAAGAAGACTCCGTCCTGCCTTAAAGAGTTTATGATCTAATTTAAGACAAGATACAACAAGTGAGTGTGACAAATGCTCAATACAGATTCAAAATGTAAACATACTATAGATAGGAAAATGGCCGTAAATTCCTCTACTAAAGATAACACCTATCAATGTCTCTCTCACAGTCTTTATAACATGAAACATGTCAAACGATGTATACATTATTCAGTGGAATGCACATTTTGTTGTTGCTATTGAAAACCCAAATCCCATCTTGTTGCTATGGACCGGAAAAAAGAGATAAGAAAAATGCTTCTGCTTCAAAGAAATGAGGGATCTGACTTCTGCATATTTTCTTTCTGTGATAAATTTAGCACACCTGGAGATATAACTAATTAATAAATAATAAAATAGCATTGCCTTGGCTCATTTCTTTCTGTATAAGGAATATAAACATTAAATAAAACAAGCAAACACATTTTTTTCTATCCTTTCACAAGACAATACAACAGTGTGTCCTCTTGAGTGGATGATCTTTATAAGAGTAAAAACTGGTATTCTTGTAGTTAGGACATGAGCCTGAGACTCAGGCTGACCTGGAGTCAAGTCCTGACTCTGCCACAAGCGCATGTGGGACTTTGGCAAATCATTTAATCACTCTGTCCTTCAGTTGATCATTTGTAGAATGGAAATAACTTTTCTTTTCTCCCTGTGTTTGTCTTGTCTATTTCTATTGTAAGCTCTTTGGGGAGGAACTGCATTTCTGTTTGTACAGACAGCTCCAGTGACAATGGGGTTTATCTCAAGGCCCCTAGGCACTTGTGAAATATAATTAATAAATAACAATATGTGTCTGAGTCTAGATGATAGCCATTTGCTGAGATAAGACTCAAAGGCCACATCCTCACCTAGTATAAATGAGCAAAGCTTCATGGACTTCAGTATAGCTACAGTGGTTTACAGCAGCTGAGAATATGAGCCAAGTCTCAAGATGTTACGTTTTTGTGAGATTCACCTTTTCAGGTATTGGAAACATTGGCTTGAAATAAAAGAGCCATAAAAGAATTCCCTAAAGATAACACCTCTCCCAATCACTCTTGAAGTCTTTGTAAAATGAGACATGTTGGATGTCGGAGAGGATTGATTATCAGTCTTAGTATCATGGCTGAAATATCTGGACTGCTTGGAACCACAGCCTGAATATTGACAGCCTTACGTCAGGCCTTCATTCTTCTGAATTAGATATACCGAGTTCCATGTCATTTACTGAGTGGACTCAACTCAGTCCAGACCCTAGGTCTTCACTGCTCTGTGCTGACTGAAGATGCTATCACTTTTATAATAAAGAAAATGATAATAATGATGGTGATGTTAATAAATAAATAAATAAATAAATAAATAATAATAGTTATAAGATGAGGATTTTTCTTACTCTTGTTGGCTTGGCCAAAATTTCCTTCGTTCTGCTGCTAGATCTTAGACTGTGAGGCAGTTCTTTGCCAGGTAACTGCCCCCCTACCGTACAGGTTGCACCATTTCAGGGGTACAATTATTCATATATGGATATAGGACCGCCTCATACATAGAAATTCATACATGCAAACACTTACTTCTGAATCAAGTTCTCATTCACGGTTTGTCTACACATATGGCGCTTTAGTGAAGACACTACTACACTGAGGAGAGAACTTCTCCCATTGGTAGCTAATCCACTTCCCCTCCTGCTGGGATGGCACTGTCTACATCAGGAACTAGTATAACTACTTCACTCAGTGGGGGTGGATTTGTCACACTCCTGAGCAATGTGGTTATACCAGTGTAAGTTTGTAGTACAGAACTTGTCCCACTCTAAAGAGAATCTGCCCATGAATAAGGATATGTGTCTCAGTAGAAGCAGATCTTAGAGTCTTACCTTCTCGAAACTTAAAGCTGAAGTCAATGGAGTCATTTGCACATAAAATTACATACATGCTTAAATTTTTGCACAATCAGGGCCATTGTTTGTAAAATGCTTTGGGATACTTGAGTGAAAAATGGTGTGTGTATATATGAGTTGTTTATCACCATTATCAGGAGCAACTGGAAAATTACCATTATTAAGTATATAACTGGGTATTAAAAATGAGTCATGCAAATGTTTTGTCTGTTTTTAAAACTTGTTATTACTGACAAATTGTAAAAGAAATAAAGAAAGAGGAGAGGGAATGCTACAGTATATGGAGATCTACATTCAGTTTGTGCAAACAAATTAAAATCAGATATGGAAAGAAATAATTCCCAGAAGACTAAATTACTAGGTACACACACTTGCCAAAATTCTCTCCTTATATGAAGTGCGTGGGAAATGTGCATGTGTGTTTTTGGCCCATTACATCTTTCTTTACAACTTATTATTAATATAAATCTAAAAACAGAAAGAATATCTATTGAAAAAAATCTCCAAAGATCTCTCATGAGCAATTTGAAATCTTATGGAAAATGATTTCTAATATCACAGAAAACATTATAACACATTAAATACAATTGGGAATGTAGTATTAAAAATATTACTTATTGCACACAAATGAAGGAAATAATCCAGTTCATTTTAATGGGAAAATATTTCTTCCACTGCTATGATTTTGTCTGCTATAAAGATGATTAATTCCCCAATTCAATAAGGTACTTAAGCACATGCCTCTGTCTATCTCTATTCAGCAAAATGCTTAAACTCTGGATTTAAGCACATGCTTAAAGGCCAGACATTTAAAGGTATTAAGGTCTAAAGATGCAGATAGGTGGTAAGTGTGATCTTCAAAAATGCCTAGGCACCTAACTCCCATTGAATTCATTGCTTTGAGTTAGGCACTTTAGCACAGTTTAAAATCCAACTAGGCTCCTATCTGCATCTTTAAGCAGCCAAATCCTTTATAAATCTAACCCTAAATGTTTTGCTGAGCAGGATTGTACTGTTGAATCAGAGCCTAAAATGTATATATTAGGGTGATATTTTCATGGGAATTGTTTGTGTTAGAGGTGTTTAGAGTTAAAGAATAGAAGGGGCCTTTGATTATGTAATCTGACCTCATGTATATCACAGGTCACCAACATTATTCATCAGTAGAGCATGGCATGGATACAAATATATGGATCCACATCCGATCTGCACCTGGGAACAAATATCTATCTGAAATGCAATCCACATTACCTCTTTTAGATGTACCGGCATCGTCACCACCAATCAACTATTTTCTTCCAGCCCTCCCCATCACATCAGCTGTTGAGCTACTGCTACCCCAAACAGCTGATCAGATGTTTAGCCCTGCCTCCGCCTAACAGCTGTTCAGCTATTCCTGCTGCACTCGGGAGCTGACAGCTGCCCCAGCTCTGTTGGAGATGTCACAGAGGTTCTGGAAATTCAATTTTTGACTACCTAATCTGTGAGCCACAAAAAATTATCTGCAGATATAAAGTGGATATCTGTGGATTAGTACCCATCAGGCACAGACCAGGCAGGAGGATATGTATGGTTAAAAGGGAATTCAGGTGGGAAATGAGAAGCATGTGATACAGGCATAGGCATGAGAAAACACATTTCTCTCTCTCGACAGGGGACACATTCAGACAAATGCCTGTGGATGAAATAACATTGTTCTGTGAGGTAACATACCCTATGGAAAGATACTATTTGAGGAAAGAATGCTCATCAGCAAGAGCAGGTCAGGGATTATTGGCCCTGGAGGAGAAAAAGAAGCATCCACCAATGGAGATTAAGGGAAGAATGGAGGCTAAGAGGTAGAGCTGGCATGAGGACAGGTCAGATATAGCTTCGTTAGCCAGTATTCTCTTAAATCATTCACACATATATCAGGCTGGCAACAAGCTTGTTCACTCGAGTATCTATCGAATGAGATCACAAAACGGAAGTGAATTCAGTTATCAGGAATATGGCTAAAATTTCAAACAAATAACCTGATGTTTTTAACAGCAGTCACTCAGTTGTATCACAATAGATCCCACCCATTCTTCTCTCAAGAAGGATTAAACACATCATCGAAGAAGTCTAAATGCCACTTTCCCTCTGAAAGGATTGGTTGAGCTTCTAATGGCCAATCCGAATCAATCCCTAAAGAAAATGCTTTTTATTTTGGCTAATGTCCAACACTAGTTTTGTCCTAATAAATAATAGCACCTGTAGCTAATAACTAATAACCCAAACAAAAAAGGGGTGAAACTTGGGGGCACTTCACTCAGCTGTGTAGGCATAGAAAGCTGAGTCACACATATAGGCACATACACATTTTTATCCTTTATATACTTTTAGAACCATCCTTAAAGGTTTTTAAGGTGCAGCTTGACAAAGCCTGGCTGGGATGATTTATGTGAGGTTTGTCCTGCTTTGAGCAAGAGACTGGCCAAGATGACCTCCTGAAGTCCCTTCCAACTCTAATCTTCTATGATTCTATGAATACACAGTGGATAAATAATCTTTCAATATCTTTTTTTTTTTTTAAAAAAGCACAATTAGTTCCTTCAATGTTGTTATTAATCATATTTTGGTAGCGCCTAGAGACTAACAAAAAACAATGCCATGTTGTACAAATGCAGAGCAGGAGACAGTCCCTATCATAAAGAGTTTACAATCCAAATAGACAAGACAGACAACAGGTTAGAGAGGTGAACGATGGCTGCAAAAGTCCATGTTAATTCCATTGTTAGCTTGGGCAGTAGTTAGGGGTGAATTAATTAAGCAGAAAGATAAAGGGAAAGGAGAGGGCCAGGGGCAGAGTTTATAATAGGCACAGGGAGGTATTGCCTCCCCTCAGCAGCTACTCTTTGCCTCCCTGCTGAGGCAGGCGGCAGGAGCCAGGGCTATAGCATTTCTATGCCATCTTGATTTCCTTCTAGATTGTCAAAGCTTCGTAGCTTTTGAATGTAGTTAAAGTTAGTGGAATAATTCATCATGAATAACATTGGTTGTGACTTCTGGCATTTTTGATCAAGTAATTGTATGTAGGTATTTTTGTATTATCACATGATACCTGGGGAAATATCAGAACCTTGTTTGACCTCAAGTACCAGCTACTTGAGACATCAGGGAAACAGTTAAACAATTTTTGCCTGTATGTATTTTTTTTCCAGTCTGACTCCTTTGCTTTTACATCCCTCAAACTTAGTTCTTCTCAGTGCCTTTTCATCTTCAAAACACTTCACTCTTATTCACTAATTAATCTTCAAAAAATATCCCTGGAAAGTATTATCATCTTTAAAAAAAAACAAACAAACAGGTGGAGAAACTGAGTCAAAGAATTTCAGTTCCTTACCTAATGTCACAGAGTTATAGAGCCTAATCCTCTAGAGAAGTTAAAGCACTGCTGACTTGGCATACACTCTAGAAGAGAGACTCCTTAATGATATATCAGCAACGCAAGGTGGGTTTGTCCTCCTGACCCGTACTTCACCATCTAAGGGCTTGGAAGAAGAGGACATGACAATGCTCTATAACAAGACTCCATGGTGTAGAATCCACCAAGACTCTTAAATCAGTTGAAGAAACTAAAGCCCTCTCATGGCTAGGCCTAACAGTGAGAACTAGGAAGCCACTTCCAGCTCCTTCAGCTGGATTAAATGCATGAATTTGTGTCTTCCTTTTATTCGTTGTAAGAGCACCGATATTCTAGGGAACATCAGGAAAAAATTAATTTCAGTCCCAAGTCTGAAAAATCACATACGGCTAATAAACAACTTCAGCCCATTTATCAATTATATCTGATCACCCTTTATTAGAACCAATGAGCTTTGCACCATCCAAGCCAATATTATTTTGGTGTGGGAAAATCTTCCAGAAAAATAGACTTCAAAAAGGTGCCAAAGATAAAACTTTGTAAAGAAGGAAAGGAAGGCATCAATGGGAAATTGCCTTATCTTAGTTAAATACATATTTCGGTATATAAAACTATTTACGCAATAGACCCTAATGGCTTCTTCAAAAAGCCATTAAGGAGTATTAAGTAAATACATAATTTGGTATGTCAGCTAATTTTGAAAGCACATTATTCTGTTTACAATACATTCTTTCAGATCTGAAATCTATTCCTCTGAAGTGCCTAAATAGTGACTCACAAATGGATCCTTAATCCACAGCAAGGAAACCAGACTAGCTGTATATGAGTTTACATAGATGGTTAGAAAGAAAAAAGAGAGAGAGAAAAGAATCCAAATGAAATATTAACCAGCTGAGTGCTCTCCAGTGTATGAGTCCATGAGACAAAACATACCTCCAGTGATACTCTATCCTCCTAATATGGAACGTGCTATTTGCAAGTTCCACATGTGGGAACTTGCATCGATGAATAGCAGAAAAGGGTGAAAGGAATGTTTGTCTGCTATGGAGTCCTGTAAAAAGAATGAAAAGTGATGTTTCAAGACCTGTCTATTTTGTATTAGGAAGTATGTCAATTCCTGTAATAAACAAATTACCATTTACAGAGGAACATGAATTAAAATCAGTGATCGAAACACTCAAACTTTGGAAAAGTTTAGAGCTAGACCTCAACTTTTCTGCTTGTCACTTACATAGCCCACTGTCTGCAGGGTTCAGATTCTCTACAGACTTGAACTTTAATTTTCTCCACTTTTAATATTATAATAGATTATTAGCATGTCCCTTAGATTGTAAAATCTTGGAGAGAGGGACCATCCTTTCATTGTGTGTGTGCACATCACCTAGGACAATGGGCTCCAATCCTAGGTAGTGCCCTCTGGGAACTGCAGCAAATATTAATAAAAAACAATAAAATAATAATAAATTCACAAATAGAGAACTAAATGACTTACACAAGATCACAAAAAAAATCAGTGGCAGAGACAATTACATATTCCACAAGTCTTGACATCTAGTCACTTGTCCCAACAACTAGATTATATTCCTTCTTTCCTCAACCATCTCGTATTTACAGGGTGATAATGAATGCAAATTGTGCATAGGTATTTGAGGGAGAATATGAACCCCTTTTTCTGTAGGGACAACCAGGCAGCATGAGTTAGTTAGAGAAGTGTCAAGGAGACGTGATTATTGCTGAACAATCAGTCTGATGACAATAATTACTTTGTTTTATGAGGGGAGGAGGTTTGTGTGTGTTTGGAAGGGCTGATCAAAACTAAAGAGAAAGGCATGATCTAATGGTCTGAGCACAGGTATGGGAGCCAGGAAATTTTGTGTTCCAAACCCAGCAGTGACATCTGTTTCCTCAGGAAATTCATTTTACTGCTCTGAGCCTCCATTACCTTGTCTCTGACCTCTACCTCACAAGGGTGCCATAAAGATTACTTAATGTTTCTAAAGTGCTTTGAAGACAGTCACATATGTGTTACGCTTTCATAACACAAAGCATGTATTAAACATATAGTATTGTTGGACTGAGAATATATTTTATTTATATTCCATTTTGTTTCAAGAAATATTCTACAGTACTTCCCTATCTACCTATGTATCTGGTCTTCATCTAGCCACCTTAGGTACTTACCTGGCTCTTATCACCATTATATCTGAACATGACACAGTCTTTAATGTATATGTGCTCAAAATGCCCCCTGGAATAAGGAAGCACTAATATCTCCATTTTACAGATGGGGAACTGAGGGACAAGGAGATTAAATGACTTGCATAAGGATACATACAGAGTCTAAAACCCTGGCTGGGGTGATTTAGTGGGAGTGGTCCTGCTTTTTAGCAGGGGGTTGGACTAGATGACCTCGTGAGGTCCCTTCCATCCCTATTATTCTATGATTCTATGGCAGAGTTGTGGATCAGATCTTCCAAGTTCCAGCCCGCTGCAGTAACCATAAGGCAATCCTTGAAAGGGCTTGATGGCAACAAAAATGCATATTAAAGCACCCACAGCACACAGGATTAAAATCATATAAAATGCCACATTAATAAAAACAGATTTCTTTGTTTTAAACGACTCATGTTTTTCAGGCCAGGAATGGGCTGGGCGGGCTAGATCAAAGCAATAATACCAAATGTTAAGTAAATGAAGTTGTAAAATCTTTGTCAAGCATTGCTCAACTCTTCAAACCATATGGCACATGACTGCTAGGCTTCATATAATGCCCTGTATGCTTTTCATTTTCTATTCCCCTGTTCACAACAAAAAGCACAGTACTGTAATCCTTCCATTAACTACCAATTGTGTCTTTTGCCAATCTTTTCCTTTTAAAATATCACTGTGTTAGGAAAGATAATGTTATATAGTGGGAACCTGCAAAACACAATATAATCATGGCTAGCCTTGGTGCTGAGAAAATGCCTTCTTTCAATGGTTTATATGGAGAAAAGTCCATTACATATTTACAGGATGTTCTCCATTGTATAGATCTGTGTTTTATATAGTTCATTCTGGACCAAAGGTATTATGTTAATAGTTCTATCATTTAAAACTTTAATTCACTCTTTTCTTTTCTTATCTTTTGATGGAAAGAATGACATTTTTTCTCTCTCTCTGGTTATGTTCAGTGTTGTTAATAATAAGCATGGGTGAGCCTTAAAAAGGTTCAGCTTGCACAAGCTTTCTATAGTTTAGATGTTTCACTGAATCCTAACTACAGATGTCAAGGTCCGAATTCCGCACACAACAGAAGTACTCAACTCAAATCTACTCCCACATAATCCAGGCCAGCAGGATTCTCTCCATCCCTGGCCAACCTTTAGAAATTCTTCCAATAACCCCATTTCTCCAGCTTTCACAAGTCACCTCCAGCCCCTCTGACCTCTCAGGTGGAGCAAGAGGAAATGAGGCTCAAGTCATGTCAGAAAATCACAAACTTTTCTTAAGTACCCCCCATAAACTGTCTCTTGTCCTTTCTTCCACCCAAGCAGCTCAGTCCAGCCCACCACAGACTGATAGTTTCTTGCTCTTTATCCAAGCCCCTCCTCCTATCCCTACCCTAATTTAATTCAAATTTATTACATGGAACCAAGGATTAACCTTTAATCTGAGTTTGGTCCATACTGTGACCTCCTTACCTTACTTTTGAAGTGAAGCTGTGGAATGCAGCTAATCCTGGAGTCTCTGTATCCTAGTGTTGAGTGCTATGTGGCACGATCTAGCCTGGGCATCCTCAGCTCAGAGAAGATCTCTGACTGGTTAACATTACAGTTCAGTACTGAGAAGCTGGCTTTATGGACAGAAGTGAGCCAGGAGACAGAATAGTAGAGACCAGGGGAATTGAGGTGATAGGGGCTGAAAAAGCCAGAAACACTACCTAAATGAGCATGAGCAACTGCAGGCCATTTGTGTCTGAGGCACTCCTTAACCAACCGATCTGAGTCTTTTAAACAGTTATGGGAGGGAGGTCAATTTAGAAAAAGAAATTAAGCTAAAGTCTGCTTTTATTCTCTCTATCTAGAGGCTATCCTCTCCCTAAGTTTTCAGGTAGCTAATCACACTCACAAGTAATTAAATACTGTACCCATCTTTCTTCTCTCTGATTGGCGATGATAAACTGATAGTTAAAGAAGGCAAGAAATATATGCAGCAAGACACAACAACCGTTACACTTTGATCCATGCATAATCTTTAGCTCCATTTTTCCTTGTCTTTTATACATTCTAGCTATATGAGGCAAGAAAGGCTTTTGAGCTCTCAAATCAACCTTCCCTACCCAGGAACAAAGAGATAGCTCCATTCAAAGGAGTTACGGCATCATCTACTGTTTCTTTGTGGTCTTAAGGGAGGTTAAGTGGGCATTAAGACTATCTAAACCTGGAATCATTCCCTCCAAAACATCATGCAAACATATTGATATGCTGGCATTATGGCTGACTGTGATTACCAGTTCCATGACTAAAAATCTCTTGTTGTTTATAATATGGTATAAGAAACCAAAGTCTTAAATAGCTGTGAATAACTACTTAAAGCTTTTTTTTTCTTTCCTCTCCCCTGGGAGGAAGTGATCTTTATCAGCCTAACATATGAAAGTTACACATATTCCATATGTGTAAGATACAGGGATGGGAAGTAGGGCTGGGTGAGACAAGTGAAATCTGAAATTGGATTCTGTTGTTGATCACAAAGACAGAAAAATTTGCAGGACATAAACAAAGCCTCCATCTTCTGCTTTCACTCTTGGATGTAATCTTATGAGTCAGAAGTATGTATATAGACAAAAGAGTCTTGTGGCACTTTTAAAGACTAACAGATTTATTAATCGCATGAGCTTTCGTGGGAGAAAATCCCACTTCGTCA
>ML685765.1:25728431-25838427 GCA_007922175.1 Pelusios castaneus
ACTTAGTTACTTTGACTTACTACACTGTCTTCACTTGGCTGTGTTCACTGGCCATGCTCTCCCGTTGACGTAGCATTACTAGACTTCAAGGGGTGTAGTTACTGTGTTGATAGGAGGGCAATTCCACGATCAGTTCAGCGGGTCTACATTGGCTGCTCAATCAATCCTGCTGCATCAATCTGTGGGGATTGATGCAGTATTTTCAGTATACACAAGCCCTAAGCCTTGGAAAGAAGCTAGGATCCTAGAATACAACTCAGAAAAATTGGGTTAAATTCCCAGTTCTGGTACATACCTTCTGCGTTACTTCTATTTCCCTTTTATAAAATGAGGATAATCATCTTCCCTTTGCCTGTTTTGTCCTCAGAGCAGGACCTATCTGTTACTATGTGTGTGTAGAGCCTAAAACTGGATCTTGTTAGCAGTTTTTAGGCGCTACTTTAATACTAAAATTGATAAAGAACATCAGAAAGTTTCAGCATATGCTGGACCTGAACAGATATGTCAGGGTTGAACACAGAGGTATAGAAATGCTCTTTGAGGTGTATTGGGGTAGTGGAATTCTTCAAGGGAAGAGAATTTGGTCCCCTGGTGCCTTAATTCCATTTTAAAATTAGGTTCTCTTTCTCTTCTGCCCTTTCAAAATTTTTGGAAGTATTAATTCAAAATTTTCTGAGCAACTGTATCTACATCTTCCAAAGGGCTAGCCATGTTAATCTAGTTCAGCAAGACTAGTGGCATTCTGAAAGACTAACTATTCACATCTGTTAAACATTTGCTTTCCATGTTTTCATCAAATGAATTTACTGCCAGAAACATTCACCAGAAACAGTGATTCTAAAGCAAATATGGCAGACTATTTGCAGAAGGAAAATCATAAATTCATAATGGCAAGTATTTGTGCCAGAAAAAAAAATTGCACCAATTCAGACCAGAAATAGAAACACAAACATGTGATCTATGTCTATTCAAAATAGCATGAGTCCTCAAATGTGAGTCTTCACAACAAACTGCCCTAAATTGATCCTTTGATCAGACCTAAAATTATTCAACTTATAATTTGGAACAAATAGATTTGAAAAAAATGACAAACTGTAAAAGGCAGAATTTGATTCATTGTGAATGATTTACCTAGTGTACGTATGAACATATGACAGCAGAGAGCCAATCACATCTATTTCCTAATTCATGCTCATACTGAGCATGCTCACTAGAGCCCATTGTTTAGAGGCAATGCAGCAACATTTCAGGAGGGCTTCCTTCTTTACCACCGTTTTTCTTTTTTTTAAAAAAATCTCTGTTAAAAAAATTACTCTATCTGTCCTACAAGTGAGAAGGGAGACCCTTATTATGGAATACCAGTGCATATATTCAATGCAACTTTGCAATATGAGCCAACAGAAAATTGGCCCCCAAGATGACTTATAAAAGGATTTTGTAATACATGAACAGAACAGCGTGCACTCTGGTGAGGCAAGGAATTCAGCGTTGTAATAGAAAACATTTATTTGGCTACAGCTAAACATCCTAACACATGTTAGCATTTGCTGCCAATATGCTTCCTAATTAAGAACAACATAAAATCATAGGAAATCCTGTATCCCTGTCTTCATGCACTTTCCTTGTATCTTCAGTGTCCTGGCTCTGTTTCTCAAGTACAGCCTGCACAAGAGAAAGGTTAATTCAAAAGTAATGTTTTGCCAGCCATTAACTGTGTTGTCATTAACAAGATTAATGTACATTCCACTATGCATCACCAAGTGCGTTTTCTCCCAACCCCCTTTAAGCAACCAGTCCTATTAAACTGTGTAATGAACACAGCACAAATTAAAAGAATAGCACCATTTCTGCCGGTTGAGGTGTTATCTGTAAATCATATAAAGATGCAGGATTATTATGGATGTAATTGAAGGGCAGCTAAAAAAAAATCTGTTTCTTTTTGAATGGGGAGGACTTATCTGTGTTTGTATATTTTATCACAATGAAGAGATTTCAAGATGAAGGACAGACTAGTATCTGTTTTTCTTCCTAACTCTCTCTCTTCGATTTCCACCCTTCCTCCATCTGAAACTGTTTAGATGGACATCCCACTAAGTAGATTCAAATCAGCAATCACTGATTACTGCCTAGATAAACATTTAATTGGGTCCTTCTAAACAATCATGGGATAGAAGTTTTATAATGTGCCTTAAGAAACCCCTGCTTCATCAGTTTGGAAATGGCCTAGACCCTTCTATTTATCTAAACTTCTCACTTTCTTTCAGGTGAAGAGTTAAAAAAAACCACACTGAGGGGGTAAAAAAACCACAGTGTTCCTCCTTTGATATTATATTGAAAAAAGTCACAACATTGATATTCAGCAATGAGTCCAAAAGATCATCACTTTAAATTTTCCATTGAGTTCTTAATGCTTTTTTCAAAATTATCAGGTTTTGTTTTAATAAAATGTATAAACTCTGTCCTGCTCTTTCCCCACTTTGGTGCTTTACATTTATTCCTCTTCCTCCTCTTCTTCTTCTTTTTAATCTATTTATTGCTTGCTTTTCTTGGCTCTTTCTCACTTTCCATTTTTCATTATTAGTTCTTTATGATCTTCTGTTTCCTTTTTTTTTTTTTTTTTTTCTGTCATGGCTGCTATCCCAGTTGTTCTCCTCTGGGGCCCGAGTTTCCCTTAGCTAATGAAACAAGAGCTGCCTACCTCCCTTGCATTTGCAATCCAGCTGTTTCCTTTTTAAAATATAAACTCATCTTTATTCAGTGAAGTTCCTGTGTAAGGTCTGATCTTTTAGAGGAGACTGCATTTTGTGACACAAAAGAGGGTGGAAAATAAACTTTGCAAGGGAAAAGACTTTTGGAGAGAAATCCAACCAGGTTTCTCTTAAAACACATTGTCTTCCCTACTAAAATAGGGTCATTATTTTACTTAGCACCTCTTGGCATCCTGACATTGCAAAACTCTCCTTGTCAGTTTCCCCTCCTCTTTCCCAAACTCCATCTTAAACCTCCCACCTTGAAGGCTTAACGTTTCCTGGCCTCTATGAAAGTGCAGTCTAACACGCACCACAAACCTGGGCTTTATATGATTAGTTAGTGAAAACTTGCCAACTTTAGGTGCAGCCTGCCAAGTCAAGTCAATTTACTTTGATGCTTTGACTGTGCATGAGGCCTTAATCCCTCTTTAATCTCCAGTGTGCCCTTGACATCATGGAAATTACTTAAAAAGCTAATGTCATCAGATGAGCCATGTTAACTATTTCAGTGAATGTGCTCCTCCACAATAGCTCCAGTTTACCTTGTAAAGGTGCAGGCCCCCCAAATATTTTCCCTTAATGAGCCCAGCAGATATCATTTTACAAATGGGGAATGAAAAATCCTATTTCTGCATTATAACTCACTAGGCCTCATGTGAGCTGGAATTTATATGCTACCCAAGTAGCAGTTCAGTGTATTTTATTTTCAGGTCTGATTGATTGGATAAAGAGATTTGCATATTAGCCACAACAGCTATGAGTTATTAGAAAGACAGTTTCTCATTTAAAACCTGGAAGACCTCTCCTATGCCAAAAACTTTTTGCTGACATAAACATTTCTAAGTGAATCAGTTTTAATCGTCTGTTCAGACATCAAGAGCATAAAGAAAACAGAAAAACTATGTTATGTATTTGGCAACAGAGACCATATTATTATTTCTAACAGTAAGACTCTAACACTGTTATTTATTTATTTATTTAATAAGAACTTCCATTTATATAGTTCTTTCATCTCATCATGACCCAAAGTGCTTTACCAACAGCACACTGATATTCAAATTATTAAAGGGACCATTTCACCTTCAACTGGAATGTAACCAACACTTAGGTGAGTAGATGTCCTGATTTTATAGAGACAGTACCCATATGCAGGACTTTATCTTTTACAGGCACCTATAAACCCCTATCCCTGTGATTTTTCACACTTGCTATCTGGTCACCTTACCAGCACTGAAGGGAGAACGGAAAGTGGTATCAGTTTAACAGCAAGGAGTAAGACTACACAATAGTTTAAGACAGGAAGTGAAAGAAAATACTACATCCAATGGACAATGAATGAGAAACTTAGGTAGGTAGAATGTAATGATTGGATTTGCAACTTGGTCAGGACATGGGAGTCAATTGTGAATTGTAAAGAAAACTGTGAGACTTGTTTAAAAAATGACCAAGTGTTCAATGCCTCTGTTAGGAATCTATTATCATAATACTGATCTATTCCATCCCATGCTTAAGGTATGATCCGGCACTTTGGAAGCCAATGTGATTTTTGTCATTTATTTCAGCAAGAGCAGGGCCTTAGCTCATGATATCTGATGTGAGAACACCACAAAGTAATTCAGCCACAGCACTTTCACAAGCACTCTGCAACCTGTGCAGCCCACTGTACTGAAAGAAAGGTGAAAGTCCCGGTGAAAAATAATTGTATAAACTATGCAACCATCTAGAAACCTACTTGTACACTTTCAAAATGGATAATTTCATGTTCAATGGTATTCTCTGCATGTACAGTTACCCAATTAATATGCAAAAAAATATAATTTGAACATAGCATTGTTTTGCACAGGCAGGAAGCCTCAACTGTTTAAAAACTTGGCCCTGCATGAGCATAGATCACTTCACTGTCCACAAAACTGCAGCCGCAGAAGTGGATGGTAGCCATTTTCACCAGCGACACTAAGCAGTTGCTTCCCAAGTCTGGAAAGGGGATTTGAAATAGATATAGATCCAGAGCCAAATTTAATTGCATTTTAGAGGTGTGGGGATAAGGAGTTCATATGCACGCCAGTTCTGAGTTAGAAGAGAAAAGAAAGTGAAAACTACATTGCTCAGTGGTCAAAGATAGGGAAGGTAAAATAGAAGCCCCTAATTTGGGAGCTAGCTAAACACTGAGCTATCAGCCTCCCTAGTTCTTACAGAAAGTGACAGGGAATTTTTAATAAACATATGTGGTCAGGTTTACAGTTTTATGTCACAGTCATAACTCATGACACTCAATCTTCCTTACTCTGTGTTTCAGAATACCTAGAGAATGAGGCCAGCCTGTGATTTCTGTGGGTGCATGCCATTAGATTGCAGCGCTATTCCAGAGCCAGCACCTGTGCCTGTCATCTGAGTTTGAACACATCCTCTCTCCGTCCACCCCCCTATCTCCACTCCTCCTCACGGCCCGTTCTTTCCACCAAGGAACTGCCTGTGCCAACAAAGTGAAGAAGCATTCAGACAGATTATGAAGTTCAGTTATCCTGGCCCTCGCGGTTCAGAAGAAGCTGAACCTAAAAGGAATTTCACACACTGTTTTCATGGATTTAATGCAAGCTATAGTGGTTGATCTGTAAGATACTTTTGCCCATGTGCTTATCTGTGAACAAAAAACATGGGTTAAAAGTGCTATGATTAGGTCAGGGATAATTCCAGGGACATCTCCTGTGCTGAAACACTGGGTCAGAGAAATGACCAAACTCTTGAAGCAGGTGGCAAAGGTGTAAACTTGAGTCACTTACAGGTTGTTGGCACGGGGGTGGTCTTTGCGTGATATCGGGTTAGCAGTTACTACTGGACACATCCAGAGATGTTGCTGGGAGAAAGAGTTTCCTGAGTTTCTACAATAAAATATATAAGGGAGCAGAAGAGGCGAAGAGAAAAGACATTACTCTAAGTATTGTTATGCTGCGTTAAACTAAGGCTTCCAGATGGAGGTCTATTATCTCTGGGAATCAAGAGAAAAAAACAGAGACAATGAGGCAAAATTTGAGTGTCCCTCTATTATTGTCTTCCTTCAGGGGCCTGCCAATTGGTTCAGACACTCATCAGCTCTGCTTCTCTTTTTATAGCTCTCACACCAGGCTAGGGAAAAAAAGAGAATAGAGGTGTCTCATCAGTGTCACAAGGAGCACAAGAAGCTGGATGGTTGGAAGGTGTCTCATCAGTGTCACAAGGATGGTTGGAAGCACAGAAAAAAAGAACAACTGTATTTCCATTACCCCACCAAGGAAATGTTTGAAGTTCACTGTTCTCTAGCTTCTCTTCTCCAAAATAGCAGTCTTTTCGGCTTTTTTCCTCCCAAGATGTTTCGAATGTTTGTGTCCCCACATTAAACATTTTAGGAGCAATGGTCTAATGATCTTTAGCATTCAGAACTCTCACTTCCACAGGAGTGCTATAAACACTGGCATTTAATCCCAGCCTGAGTTACAAACCCAGCAGAGAAATTTGAGTCCTCTGCACAAGTTCTTCATTTATGTCTGATCCAGGATAATTCTAAGGATTACTACTCAGAATGTTAGGAGAACAGATGTTGGAACAGTTACCAGGCAGACAGCATTTTAAAATAGCCAGCTAAAAGTAAATGCACACTGGTCTTAGGTGCCACGTTAAAGGAATAGGCATTGTGGCTAAATCCAATTAGCAAGGGCATTACATTCATTAAGTGAACAACTGAGTGCAATTTTGAATCAAGGAAAGAGAAGGAGGAAATAGCCATCTTGCACCTATAAGATCTATGGTATATCAGTTGGAATTCTTCATATATACTGCAGAGAGAGGGCCCTTTCTCCAGTTAGACAAAGTATTTACTCAATCTTTTATGGCCTTGTTGCCATGGTTCTGGTAGACCACCAACAGAACATACTGGTGTGTCTGCTGACCAAAACTAGGCTTCATATAACTCATCAATGGGGATATGAGATCAGAGATGTCCTTCTCGTAAGTAATTTGCACTACCAGACTAAAGGGCCCCATATTCCCTGAGTTGTTGGGTTCTTTTAAAGGCACCAGATATCAACCTTTTACCCCCATCCCCCATTCCAGACAGAGCAGCCCTTTTGGGGAGATTCAGCCATTTTGGGAGAGGTGAAAAACATATGCAGAGGATAGATGTGGGGGCTGGGTAGAATCTGATAGCCGTCTTTAACTACCTGAAAGGAGGTTGCAGGGAGGATGGAGCTAAGCTGTTCTTAACTGGCAGTGGGGGAGGTCTAGATAGGATATTAGTAAAAAAATTTTCACTAGACAGGTGGTGAAGCACTGGAATGGGCTACCATGGAAGGTGGTAGAATCTTCATCCTTAGGGGTTTCTAAGGTATAGCTTCACAATGCCCTGGCTGGGATGATTTAGTTGGGGTTGGTCTTGCTTTGAGCAGGGTGTTGGACTAGATGACCTCTTGAGGTCCCTTCCAATCCTAATCTTCTATGATTCTATGAATGTAGAGGACTTGAAGAAACTAGCGTGGTAGGGAAGGGTGATAGGAAAGAGACCCTGAGGAAGGAAGGGATAGATTATATCAAAGATGGTAAGCAGATGGACCTTCATACCACCTCAGACAGATGAAGATGGCAGATGCTTGCATGATAACCCAACCTAGCTGATGGGATAATGGAAATAAGAAGTAGAAGCAGATGGAAGGTGGGGTAAAAGAGAGAATAAGATGATCCTTAAGACCAAGGAATTTCATGCCCATGAAATGGCTCTCAAGGGTAAACTGCAGTTCCTCTGAAGCTGATCAGGATCTACAAAAATTGGCCATGTAAAAAATGACACAATGATTTTTTCACAACCAGAGTGCAATCTTGGTTTTGATTGCAGCCCTGATATTTTATATTCCCATATGTGACCTTTACTGCTAAGGTTACTGATAGGCTTCCTGGTAATGCAAACAGAATGTTCCACGTGCACCCGTCAAAGCATTTAAAGATTCTATTAATCTGATGTCTTAATTGTTATTGAGATTAGGAAACAGGCACACCTTTGTTCCCACAGTCTGGGCACACTTTTAAAAAAATGTCACAGATTGTTTGATTTTGCACATTAAGCTGTTGATATGACTGACTTGGTGCAGGTGATTCATAACGTGGGGGCGAGGGGAGACTAAATCCCCTGACATTTTGCCGGTCTTGGGTAAAAAGCACTAGTTAGTCATGTTCTTTCCTCAGCAGCTGTTTGCCCAAAGTGCAGACAGGGTATCCTCCATCCCAGATGCTTATTAGATGTTCTCAGACAAGAGCAGAAGTGATATTTGCTTCCTGCTGAGAGCCATTGAAATAGAAGCAAAGGACAATATATGTCATGTGTCCATGCTGAGTAAAGGAGAGCTTTCAGATTGCTCTTGGACCTCACAGAAGGAGATGTTGGAGGGAGGAAATGAATGGAGTGAGAGAAACAGAAAGAAAGACTCTGAAGGAAGAAGGGGAGAAAAGATGAAAAAATAGATTGACAAAGGAAAGAGATACTGGTGGGGGGAAACAGATTTAAGAAGAGAAAAAAAAACTGAAACTAAAGTGAAAGAACAAAAGATGGAGGATCAAAGTCTATCCTCATTTTGACCTCTTTAAGTGTCACAAAGAGACTACATTCTGATGGGATATCTCCTTTATTTGGCTATGTCTACACTTGGCCAAATAAGTCGACTTTGCTAAGTCAACTTAACAAAGTCGACTTTAAGTTGACTTTGTTAAGTCGACTTAGCATGTCCACACTATAAAATTAGGTCGACTTAAAGTCGACCTTGCCAAATCTCCTTAGAGCGTCCACACTGGACGCCTAAGTCGACTTCTAGGGGCTAGGTGGACCTGGGACTGGTCCATGGTGGGAGGGGGGCACCCCTTTAAAAGTGCCAGGAGCTCAGCATTTTCCCCATTGTACCAGGGTACAATGGGAGCTGAGCAGGACAGGAACAGGGGCAGGGTACAGGAGTGGGGCAGGCAGGGCTCTGGCTGTGTCAGGCACCCTGGCAGGGAGGTCAGTGGGGGAGCCCTGCGGGCCCTTTAAGTCTACTTAAAGTCGACTTAGGGCTAAGCCACATCTACACTGGCTTAAGTCGACTTTAAACTAGGTTTCATAAAGTCAACTTAAAATTTCCTCAAGTCGACTTAAGCAGCAGCTTAAGTCAACTTAAGGAAATTGTAGTGTAGATGCAGAGTAAAATTAAGTCAATTTAAGCAGGCTTAAGTCAACTTAATTTACAAGTGTAGATGCACCCTTTGAGACTCCCCAACCGCAGGAGACTCCAGTGAATCTAATGTACAGAGTTCCTACACGAATTCCCTTCCCAGCCTCAGTTTAATGAGTCCACTGGGAATCAGAAAGGAAAAAGGCATAGTGATGCTGAATTCCCAGCTGGCTTCACAGCAATCTGAAGTAGTCACCACCAGGTGTAGACCCTAATACAAATAATAAATAACAATAATAATTAATTACAGCAGCCTCTATCCTATCTATATGACATCCTCATAGAATTAGCTAGAAATTCTAGATGCTGTCATGGACTCCCTGACACCCTCCACCCCACCTCTATGCTTTATAGAAACTGGGACTATCAGAGAGAGGGACTGGGAGAGAATACTGACAGAAAAAATAAGGTAAAAATGAGCCAAAAGATGCAGAATCAGAAGGGAAAGAAGGACAGTCTTTTAGGACTAAATCAGCAAGCTGGAATGAAATCAAAAAGGAACTAACCTGGAGAAGTAAGTGTGAGGACATGTGAACATTGGACAAGGCTGAAGCCCAATCTACAATGAAATGATCAAATAATAACAGCAAGAAATATTTAATCCCTAATCCTGCAAAGCACTTGGCCTAGATTTTAAAAGGTGTTTAGCAAAGTGCTGCTGTGCTCAGTGTTGCAATACCTAACTGATTTAGGAGTCGAAATCTTATTTCTGAAAGGGATTTAGGTACTTAGAAGCCAAGATCCCAATGACAGCCAATGAGTTTTAGGCTCTAAAATGCCTAAATCCCTTCTGAAAATGAGATTTAGGCTCTTAACTCATTTAGGTGTTGCAATGCTGAGGGCAGCAGCAACTAAACATCTGGTTCTTAACTACATGCATAACTAACCTGAGAGAGTGGCCCCGCTGACATCCAGAGGACGGCACACATGCTTAAATGCTTCAATAGATCAGGAACTTCCAGCCCTGTACATTTGCTGAACAAACACTAAATAAAATAGAATGAAACAGGGAAAGAGAGGGAAGAGGAGGGGAAAAGAAAACAAGGGAAAGAATTGGGTTTTCAAAATGTGTCTTTGAGAATGTTGACTGGTTAAATTGTTACAGAAAAAATAAGGTACGTCTCATGTGCACAGAGCACACCTTTTATGTAAATGTGTCTGTCTTCTTAGGACTCCATCTATCCATTTGCAATGCTTATGTGAAATCAAGTGCAAACACCTTCAGTCTTTCACATGCAATATGGTACAAGCCACCTGAATTTCAGGGATTCTGTCTCCAACCATGCACGCATATTCAGAGGCTACTTCAGGCATCTGATGAAGTGGGTTGCAGCCCACAAAAGCTTATGCCTGAAGAAATGTGTTAGTCTTTAAGATGCCATAGGACTCATCGTTTTTGCTATATACAGACAAACATGGCTACCCCTCTGGAACATAGAGCCCGCTTGGCTTTTTGTTAGCATCTCTCAAAACATAACTTAGTGCTTTCATCTGGTCAGAGAAGTTATCTCTGTGTTATTATTTTAGTGAGTGAGTAATCAACTTAAGGAATGTAACAGCTTCTTCACCCTCTTTAAAATCCTATCTTTCCAATACCCAATAGATTTTTTTTTCCTGCTAGTGACGCTTACGAGATTATTTACTGAGTCAATTAACAAAAGATAACCTCCCATTGTGCAATCATCAATAAATCAATTGTGTTAATACTATCTTGGAATGTCCTCCACTATTTACTTTAATATTGTTGACTCTAGGCACTTAAGAAAGCCAGTATTCTTAAGTTTTACCTGATTAAAGGTAAATGGGTTCTGTAGTAGCCATTAATAAATATAAATATAAATTGTTTTGGAAAATATTTAAGTTTGTCTGAGCTTAACCACTTTCTGAACACTTTTCTGAACAACTGCTTCTGATTGACTATACTGACACACACTCATTCACAGTAATATTATTTTGAACAGCACCTATATATGTTACATTATATATTTCAATATATACTATTATTATCACCGAAGTTCCTCCAGATTCTAGTTGGTTTAGTCTTCTATAATTAGAATTATTTAACTAAATGTTTTCTTCTAATGTGACGGATCCATGGCCCAAAAAGTTTACAATCCTTACTGGCGTTAAAGTATAATTTGACAGGCCAAGGAACCTTCCTAATCTCTGTGCCTTCTTCCCCAGATTGTCAGCTGTATTGTCTGAGCATGTGGGCCCCAAGCGTTCCGCCCGACTTTGGACTGTTAAATTTGTCGGGCTTTGGAATGGTGTTCTTGGGCATTCCCACTTACTTTAACCTCTCCTTACGTTAGTTGTCGCCACCCTTTCTCACAGTGAGCAGCATTTTACTTCATGAGTACCAGTAGTTTCATTGATTTCAAGCTCATGATCATATCCAAAGACATATCTATTAATATGCACCTACAAAAAGAAGTCTGTTAGTCAGATTGAGTAATCTTATTACATAAGCAAAATTATTGATATTAGTGGAGTAACATACTGCTCAACATGAGCAAGAACTGGAGAATCTTCCCTTAATCAACATTATATAAGGAAAAGAATGTGGACAGGGAAAACTTAAGGCACTATAGACCCCAGTCATACCCCATAAAACTCCCTCCCATAGCTCTGTCCCTTCACCATGGCCACACTGCTCCTTAGGATGGTAGAAAAGTAAGATGAACTGGGCACTTTACACTTGTTAGATCTGTTGTTTCAGGCTATCTGTAGACTGAAGCAGGCATTGTAGCTTTAGGGCACATTTTCTTTGCATACATGAGAGATAAAAACTTTGTTTCAATGAAATGCTGATGCAATCACGTAACTTCAGGATCTGTGGCTTGAAAATGTTTCATGTTACTAAGCCCAAATCAGCTAAAGGTAAGTCACTTAAAAAAATCCTGGACAGAGTCAGTGAAATTCTGATGCCATGTTACCTTTAAGGTAGAGAATTAATTATTTCACTCATTATCCTTTTGTTTCTAAAGTCAGTCACAACTTTGGCAGTGATTTGAATATTATGCTTCTGCACAGCGACCATCTTCCTGATCAGGTGTCTAACTCCATTCTTCTCTTGATGATGATTGGTGACTTCAAGACACATGACTACTCAATTAAATCAGTCATGGTTCAAAACCAAAACAAAGAAGGAGTTCTGTGGCACTTTTAAAGACTAAAAAATTTATTTATTGCGTAAACCAGGGGTGGGCAATAATATTTAGAGGAGACAAGTGATGGTAGCTGGTGAGGGGAAAGGGGGTGCAGCCAGCCGGGGGGTGAAGGAAAGATGGCTGCGGTGGCGGAAGGGGGCCAGGCAATGCTTGCCCCAGCCCTGACATGCTGCAGCACTGGCCGGGGGGACAGAAGAGGGCAGTGCAGCAGAAGGACCACCCTTGGCCCCAGAGTGCCACAGCACCAGCCCCAGGCCCAGGCCCAGCCCCAGCCCCAGCCCCAGCGGCAGCCCGGGCCCTGGCCCTGGAGTGGTGCAGCACTGGCCAGCGGAGTGGAAGGGGACAGCACAATGGAAATGCTGGCCCCAGGGTGCTGCCACAACGCCGGCTGAGGGGACAGAAGGGATGGTGCAATGCCGGCCGGAGTGGGAGGGGTGATGCAATGCTGGCCCTAGGGTGGAGCAGCACCGGCCCTGGCCCTGGCCCCAAAACTATGACGCGCTGGCCAGGTGGAGGCAAAAGGGGATGCAGGAGAGCAGCCCGGGGTGGCCAGCTGGACGGATGCCTCAGTCGGGCCAGATCCGGCCCGCAGGCCATATTTTGCCCACCCCAGGCATAAGCTGTCATGAGTGTAATCTCACTTCATCAGACGCATGAAATGGAAAATGTGGAATGTTAACATGGAGGAACATAACAATAATGGAAATAATTGCTGGGTTTTTGTATATGTAACAAAATATGCCCTAACCACTCTCGCCCATCAGCATATAGATATTTAAACATCTCCCACCTATAACAGCCCAGAATACAGCCCTGAATAATCCACTCTTCCATTGAAGGAGACTGAAGAGTTGAAGGACACAAGATAAATAAAAAATAATCATGCGAGCTATAAGTCTACCCAAAATGCTTACCTAAGACTATTATACATAAATCTATAAAAGTGTCTCAGAAGTTGGAGGAACATATGGACTAACTCTTGCTCACTTTACTTGCACAAATAATCCCGTTGGTTACAAAATTAGTAAGGTAAGCAAAACTTGGCCTTATATGTATTTAAATACCTTGTCATAATGAGGTGAGTGATGGCTATGAAGGATTTGTTCTGGTCCATTGAGTAAATATTATACTCTTTATAGTGGAAAATAAATGCCCAGCTATCTTTGAAACAAATAGAGCTGTTCCAGTCTATCAAGTCATAACCTGTGTTTTTTAAAAACAATTTTTAAAGGAGACAAACTGATCTATAAAGCCTGACTATGTAGTTAGAAAAAATAAATAAACACATCCATGTAAACAAATGTGCATTTTAAAAACTGATTAAATATGTCATTTACTCATATGTAAAAGTAGATGAAGATAGAACACTGCTTCCTAGGAGACTATTATATTTAAGCCATGGTCCTTGTTTCACAAACTAAGGTGTATCAAGCTAGGTTACTCTTAGCTAGAAGACCTACAAGGAAGACCTAGTTTCTATAGGAAATGGTGCTGGATATTCTAATTTATGCAATATCCTCTGAGTCAGCAATGAATTCCCTACTATGATAATAAAGGGTGCTAAGATACTTTAAAAATGTCCTTGTCATGTTGGTTTATTAAAGGTTCCATGTGTTTTGGGAGAAACAGGGTATTAACCCAGTGTTCTGGAGAAGTTCCAGCACAAATAACTACAGTCTACCTGCAGTTTCAACTTACAGAATCATAGAACATTAGGGCTGGAAGGAGGTGATGTCATCCAACCTCCTGCTCAACGCAGGACCAATTCTAACTAAATCACCCCCGCCAGGGCTTTATCACGCTGGGCCTCAAAACCTCTAAGGATGGTTATGGTATGCTTCTTCAGTTTCTGCCCTATTGTGAAGTGTTATTGTCCACCATCAAACTACTGTTGTGTTTGAATCTAGTAGAGGCTACATTTCAGTAGTGTGTGTGGTGATCTCAATCTATCACTTATTGACCTCACAGGAAGTTTTTTGGCTTCATTAAGGTGCTTGTGGAAAGTGTAGGGTATTATTATTATTAGCTTTTAACTATATGCATATATATTTATTAAATGAACTGTGGGATTGTTTCAACAAGAAGCTGGTAAGGTGTAGTGGGAACAGAGCATGAATTAATACCTCAGTGACTAGTTGTTCAGGTGTCTAGGTTAATGTGGGTTTACCCAAGTCTAGCCTCTCAATCTATTCTAGTGTCTCAGGACAATAAGAGAGAACAGAGTTTAGAGGCCTTCCCTCCCCCACCCCTCTAGCACGGTGATTTCAGGTCACAATGTCAGCGTAGCTTTGATTTTCCTCTCTTTTCTTGGGTTTTGTCATAGCATTATTTACACATAGGTTTTTTATATTTAATTTGACAATTTTTATGTAGTTGCTGGAATAGCAATTGAGTCTACTTGTCTTTTTCAGGACACCAGAAGATCTAACCATGTCAGAATGTCTCACTTCTAGTCCAGATTTCTATTTATTACCTACCTCACTGAGAAAGACAAGGTGAGTTATCATTCAGTAAAGAAAACCTGAGAGGCATTTATATGCTTGAAGTACTGTATAACCATCTTGTACAGGAGCATAATGTTTAAGGAAATATGTTACAGCTCAGCCAAATCCCTTCACAACAGCACTACTGAGCCCAAATGGTCTATGCAATGGAGAACAGAGATCTGGAAAGCTTACCTCCCACCCAGTCCTAACCCTAATCTCAAAGATTACAAATAGAATTATTTATGACAGATTGTTCCCCAGTCTTACTGTTTATTTTCAGTATAATCAATTCAACATGGAGTGACATGGAGTCACAGTCACACACTCACACACACACACACACACACACACACACATGCACAAAACTAATTTTATTGACGTTAGAATTTAACAAATGAAAATATGTGAACATACACATAGGGCATACCTCAAAACTGTAATCTCTGTAAATGCCACCAATGATATTTATAAACAGGAAGATGTTACTATTCCAAAATATTTCAATAAGAGGCCAGTTTCAAATCCACAAATTATCATTCTTATTGTAAAATAATATTTCAGTGAGGATTTTTCTAGTTCAGAGTATTACTAGACCAAGGAAGGAAAAAAAACTGCCTGCTTCTATAATCTGACTAACAGCTAGGGTGAGACCACCATACATAACATTTGTAGGGGAAAATGTTTTCCTTTTTTTTTTTTTTTCCCCTTTTTAAACTGGGCTTCTGATTATCTGTTTAAATTAGGCAAACATAATTAGCAAAAAAACAAAGATATACAGTTTGCAGTGATGGGTAAAATTAAGGTCACCCGTTACTGCCTTAATCCAGCTGTATTGCCTAATCTAACTTTTAGCCATTAGGAAGAGAGTGTATGGAATAGAAATGTCTTGCCAGTGTCAGGGTTAATATATTCTGACTGACTAACTAGAGATAAATCCTGCAGACTTACTTGAATGTGGAAGTGCTTAACAATGACATTTTGAGAAAAATGTGTTCCGTTCCCCAGGACTGGGTCATGGTCCGGTAGTTGTGGTTGGGTGGTTTTGGTTTTCAGTACCAGAGTGAGAACTTTATAGTAAGATTATTTCTTCCAGATTTTCTCATTTGGGCTTTTGGTTTAAATTCCTTCACTTAAAATTCTGTGAATTGTAATCCTTGAAAAAATGACAATATTTAAATTTTAGTTTTTTCACTAAAAAAAAAGTCTTTAAGGGGCTGATTAGATTCTTTTAAGATATGAAGAGCATTTTGATTATTTAAAAAAAAATGTTGACATTCACAGGCCAAGAGACTGGTGCAGAGTTGCAAAGGTCATCAATGAGTAAACAGACATTAATGGTTAGCTGGATAACTGGTACATAAACAGGTCATATTAATAATTAACACAGGAAAAACTAGCAGTTTACAGCAAGAGTTTGAAAACAGTGGATAGAAATAATTTTTGGAAGGACAAGAACTAATATTTAAAGGCAGCTGAAACTAAATCTGAGGAAACCTAATTTTCAGATATTAATTTCTCACTCTTTCGTTCTTTTTTTCCCTTTCCAACAAATTATTTTTTAATTCAGGCAGCCACTGTACAGTTATTTGAATCATTGGAAAAAAAGTCTTTCACGGCTATTTATTCTGCAATTGATTCTTACCCTGAGTCTACAATGCTCTCTTGTTGACAACACTGCAGAATATGAAATAAAGAATTGACTTCATCCCCCAAAACTTATCTTAAAACAAAAAAAGCAGCCCCTCAGCTCATTACTGAAAAAAAATTAAAATGTATAAATGTTCAGGTTTGGCATTCTATTGATGATCACCAGAGCTGTGTATTGAATCTCAGCAAAACATATTTAAATTGCCAAAAGTACAAATTTTACCAAGATCTTAAAAAAAAACCAAAAAACTTAATTCTCAGTATTTCTCTCTCAAATTAGCCTTGAGGAGTGAGATTTTTGTTCATTTATTTTTAGCCCTTCAGTTCAGCTAAAGTTTTTTTCTGTTCAGCCCTATTGGGTTTTTTTTTTTCACGGTAATAAAAACGGTGCACAACTTGAGGCATGAATACTCGCAAGGGACTGAATGGTAAGCATTACAATGCTTATTATTAGATTCTATATGTACATGTGCAAAAATATTTGTAAAGATAAATTATTTTATTTTCAAGTGTGAGACAGTCACAGAAAAAATGTGTATTTGAATCTTAAGAACATTGTACCCACTGTGACATACCTATCTTGAAAAATGCATTATATATGTTTGGCTATATAATAATAATATCTAGCATCCGTTAAAAGGTGAATTCAAAATCAAAGAGCAGAGCAGAGGGAGAACGAGCAATAAAAGGGTCAATGCATCAAGTTAAAGTTGATGGCATGTTACATTGCCAAACTGAAACAATTTCTGATGCATGGGTTGGTGAACAAGGAGTGCTGTTATATGCCAGTAATGGATAGGGAGAAAATAATGGCAGATGAATATGGTCATGTTGACATAGGAAAGTGGTGGATAAAATGTCTTTCCCCATATCCTAACACCTATTTTGATTTGCTGTTACAGACTGACCTGATCCTATGTCATACACTCCCCTGCATTTAATTTCCTCCCATTCTGTAAGTTTCCCATCTTCAAAGCGTCTGACGAAGTGGGATTTTCTCCCACGAAAGTTCATGCGATAAATAAATCTGTTAGTCTTTAAAAGTGCCACAGGTCTCTGTTGTCTTTCTACAATAGACTAACATGGCTACCCCTTTGGAATTTCCCCATATCGCTATCTGATAAGACCTTCTTATCAAAGTCTATTCGTATAGTATACAAAAAAGAACAATTTGTTATACATGTGTGTGGTCATCTATTTACTACAGCTCCGCCATTGATTCCATGTGTGATCATCAGGAAGTTACTTAAATTTTTCAGCATCTCAGTTTCCCCATTTGAAAAAATGCAGAGGATACCTACCTATTTTGAATCAGTGTTGTGGAACTTAATTAATTCATGTTTGTGAAGTGCATTTAGACATTGGGGAACAAGAGACAACATACTGCATTTTTATTATTAAGTCACTTCTAAACAAAAATGAACCAAGAACAAATGCATGCACCTCTGAAATTTGGAATTTGTTAAGACCTGGATCCAAATATGAACTTTGCAATTAAGACTGGCCCAAAAATGTCCATAGCCATTTGCAGGCCAGGGCAGAAAATGTTTTCAACATGTCCACCTCGCCCCCTGCCACAAGCAATTGAGAAAGAAAAAAGCTGAGAAGCACAGAAATGCAGCACCCCCTAAACTACTAATTCTGTTCACCCACCCCTACCTAGAACCAGTCCTGGACCCATCTGTACCTCTAACTGGTATTGTCCAATACATTTAAAAAATAAATGGTTACAATGTGCTAATAGCAGTAGTGTAATGAATCAGAAACTTTCTGAGGTCCAATTTCAAAAGTCTTATAGTGGAGTATGGAACAGTATCAATCCATTAGATCATCTTTAGAAATTAGTCCATTACATATATGCTGCTGAGTTTAGTGATGAAAAATATTATTCATTTTTGATGATCTAATAAGATCACATATATAAATAATGGCATTCTAATTGGCAGCAGTTCTTTGCCCCTCGCAGGAACGGAATAGACGTTTCTTTGTTTTTCCAGTACTTCTAAAGTACATCTCCATTTGGTATAAGATGTTCGTTTCAAAGGGAAAACAGTCACACTTTTGAAATCCATCAACAGAATGGAGAGATTTCCAGTGAAAACATTTGCAATCTCTGCTTCATAACAATACATATTGACTATTGTTTCCGTAACACTGAAGATTCATTGCCCCTCAGGGTCAATAAATCTTGATTTCCACCTCAAGAGAAATCGATATTTGCTTGGTGTTTTTATGAATAAAGCTGTTCATTCAGAATCCTCATTCAGTGTAATCACTGATTTCTCAAAAACATTTTTAATATTTATATTTTAATACATGACCTATTCCTACATGCTAAAAGCCATATTTCTTCACCTCTTTCTTTCCTGACACAAGTGTTTCTTTCAATATTAATTTAGCTACAATTTTCCATATCCATTAAACAATCCAGGTTATTCCTTAATATCATTCAATAGCACAATACTATTTAAAAATGCAGAAATATTTTACTGTTTGGCACAGAAGGGTTACCGAGTACAAAATATTTTAGCTCTGTTGCTTGGAATATCTTTGAAGGACATTCCACAGAGAATTGAAGAGCTTGCATGATAAAATACTGACACAAATGTAAATAACAGTGTTATACATCACATAATGATAAAGAGTTCATGCCCTAGCTCAGGGGTTCTCAATCCCTGGCCCATGGACCAAAGTGGCCTGCAGGGCTTTTTAAAATGGCCTTGCTGCCCAGCCGTTGGCTGGGAGCCAGGCCACAGATACCCAGTCACGGCACGCAGCTGGGAGCCTGGCTGCAGCTGCCTGCCTCCTCTCCCATCCCAGCCAGGGCTCTAAGGGTCACTGGAAGAGTTGAGGGGCCTGTTGGGGGGTGGCGCAGGCTGGCATAGCACAGCACAGCTGGGAGTGGGAGGCGAGGTGGGCTGGCATGGCAGTGGGCATCCTGGCTGCTGGGGGTAGCTGCAGGGAGCGCGCAGGGATTGTGTAGTGTAACAGGAGACCGCGGGGGGGCTGAGGCCAGGGCCACGGGCTGACATGGCTGCAGTGGGGGCTTGGGGGCGGGAGCATGGGCCGCCCTGTTGCTGGGGCCCAACTCCTTCTTACAAACTGGCCTTGTTCCTGGGCATCCAGCCCCACTCCACCCCCCTTTTAAAGAAAGAAAGAAAGAAAGAAAGAAAGAAAGAAAGAAAGACTTTAATTTTTTTTTCCAAATTTTAAAAAAAATCTTTTTGGCTCGAGGGCCACCAATATAACTTTCACAACCCGCAAGGCCACTAGTCAATGTAATTAAAATCTTATTTAAATTAAATTAATTGATTTTAATTAATTTTCATTAAAATTAATTTTAATTTAATTCATTTAATTTTAATGCAAAGTTAATTAAATAGACTGGTGGCCCCTCAGGGTTCTAAAAATTATATTTTTGGCCCTCGAGCCAAAAAGGCTGGGAACCACTGGCTACCTCATTTTGGGGAGACTTGCTCTTTGTGTGGGACAGGCTGCTTGAAATGGTGGAATTCGGCTGCCTGAGCTGAAAGGCAGCAGGAACTGAGGCAGCATCATAAACCCATCTCTCCGATGACTCCCTGGGGCAGTAAGGTGCAGGATGACGTGGACCAAGGACTAAGATAGACCAGAAAGGAGTAGGGGCAGAGATAGATGAGCCACAATTATGCAGACCCTGTGATCCTTCCATCTTTGGAGAATGCTAGAATCCTGGAAGTAAATTCCAGCCATTAGGTTGGAATAATCAACACAGAGTGGCACAATTTTCCTGCTAAGATCTCACTGCTCAGTTGAAATAACTGCCCTATGTACTGAGGACAGCATTTTCCTCTATGCCCCCTCATCCTGCTGCCCTTTCTCAGGTACTTCTCCTGAAGACAACAAAGTTCCGCTGATGAGGTCAGGTCCAGCATGGAGAATCAGACTCAAAATGTGGTCATCAATTATCCTAACGTGAAATGGTCTAAAACCACTGACCATCACCACTTAGAAGTTCCAGTACAGCGTAGAAATGTTTGAATAAAGGCTGGGTATGTGATAATCAGGCAGAAAGAAAATTTAAGCAGAGAGATAAAAATGCAAAGGCATTAAAAAGTGGTATACTCTGAAGAAGAAAATGCAATGGCAGTCACAGCTGTCTTTAAAAGCTTTGCTCCACTTGAAATGGCTTTGTTATTAGTGATTCTTAATGCATGAGATAGTGGTTTAGAATAAATCTTTAAGTAATTCAAAACAAGGTCTCTTCAGTAAATAGTTGAAATTAAAGGGGGAGTTAGAGTCATCTGGTTTCCATTAGGATGATAAAATAGTTCACTTGAAACCTTTTACAAGATGCTTTGTTACTGGGAGGTGTCTGTGCATCTCACTCCATCACTAGCCATTTGACACAACATAAAAGGCTTCAAAAGCAATGCTAGGCCTCTTAATCAAAAACTAATTGTAATAGATATTGGGGAGTGTTAACACTGTGACCGCTAGGTTGTATCTGCACTACATAAGCAGGAGTGAACATTAAACACAACCCTGAGTTGATAGGGCTTATCTGAATTTCAGAGTTAAGTGCTAAGTACTGTAGGCCTGTATCTTCAAGCTATTGCTTTGTACCACTTTTAGAGTTAATTGCACTGTAGAATTTCATCTTCCTAATGAAATTTATGGCTTTGTCAAAGAACTTGGAAGCCCACTGAAGATACTGTTGCAGTTCACAAGAGTTCAACGAAAACACAGAGATGTATTCTGAACCTAATGCATTTGCTTAGGGAAAAAAAGATTGACCTTTTTCAAACCTTAGTTGCTGCTGATCACAAAGATTTTGTTCCTGGCAAAATAAGAGGCTCCCCAAAAGATGGATAACTGCAAAATAATCACTAAATTCATATAGCCTCCTCATAAAACAACCCTGCTTATTTCATTACAAGTGTTCCCATGAGTACTTAGTGTGTGCATGTAAACAATATTATTGATTTTACTGAATTTAGAGTGGGGTTGTCATTGCTGATTGTAATTTAATTCATGTATGTTCCAGATCATGCAGGACTTTAATTTTACACATTATTGCCCTATTACAAACATGGGTCAACTCCACTGCTGGTGTTCATGAAATGATGTCAATAGGAACTCAGGCCTACTCCACACTATGGGGCTAAGTCGGCAGGTGATACACATTCTGCAGCATGCAGATTATGTTATCTCCTGCCAAGTTAGTTACTTTGACTTACCTTTGGGTCTTCAGTCGGCTGCGTCGACCGGCAATGCTCTCCCAACAACGCAGTCCACTTGGAGGGGCGGACTTACAGCGTTGACAGGACAGAGCTTCCAGGATTGATTGAGCAGGTCTATATTCGCTGTTCAATCAATCCCGCCGTGTCGATTATTGGGGATCGACACAACATTTTCATTGAAGACCTGGCCTCAGATGCTGCTGTGATGAGTTTGGTGTAAGAACTTATATAGAATCAAACTATGGCAATTTTCACCACTGGAGGATCTGTCCCATTGTGTAAAATACCTTTATTAAAACCCTGCTGTTGTTATTTCTCATGAGTTCATTATATACAACCTAACCTGTATGCTATTAAAATCTCCAGACAGCTGTGTTCCTTTTTACTCCAATTTCAAACAATATAATTAAAAAAGGATTCACTGAAACATAGACACTACTACCATTTATGCTGGAATGCTGGCACTATCCAAAATAAGCTAGTCTGTAAATACCAGATTAGTATCTGTTAAGCAAAACTCTTACTCTATAAAAGAACATTCAAAAGAAAATCGCAATCTTTCTTTCTGAAGAATAAGCTTTATTTGCAAAACCCATAATTATCTTTAATGTTCTGAGAAGCTGGTGAGAGCTGTAAATGTTAAAACAAAACATAAGGAAACATTTTGGGACATTTAAATGAAGGTAGATAAAGATGGTGCTCTCTCCCGGCCCCCGCCCATTAGTTTACTATATAAATGGGAAGACATTACAGACTTTGAAATTTAATTAACATAATTGACTGAATTGCATTTTGCAGTAGTTATTGTCATTAGCAGCCTTGACCCTTCTGTCAAAAGGATGTGCTAGCGATTATTTCCAAGAGGTATTTATTATGAATATTAAGCTCTTCAATAAGTGCCATCAACATATTAAAATTCATTTTAACCACTTTATGGAAGACGGCAAATACAACTAGTTGTTGAAAACATAAGGTGTCTAAATCATTTAATATTGGTTCACATGCGGTCAAACCAGAAATAGAACTGGAGAGGTAGTGGGAAATGTAATGAAAAGGATACAGGATATATTGTCATGAAAATGTGCATAAAGGGCACTTGATTTTCAATGCAATCCAGGCTGCATGACCTGGAACACTGATGACGCTGCTGTTTAAAGTATGTTTTTTATATAGCCTTGCCTCATATCATTGAAGAAGTCTGAGTCTTTGAGCTATATATTAATTTTTGCTTGATTCTTTTTACTGTCTATTTGCAGAAAGTGTATAATTAAGGTGGGCCAGAATTCATAAAGAGTATTTGGTTCACAGGTGTTCTTACCTGTGCTACTTGTACCCACAACAAACAATTCAGTCTGGTATTTGATACCCCAAATTGTATCAGTCAAGCACCTGTCTTGAGAAGGGAGGAGAACATACCTATTAATTACACTTCCAGGGTACATGACAGGCTGAGTTGAGTTACATCATTCTCTATTATGTTGTAACAGCTTAGATGATGCAGCTTTTTCTATTCAAGATGATTCCTTCATCTGATTGAGAGAAAATGAAGTGTAGAGCTAAGAGGGGATTGGAAATGGAAGAAAAGAGAACTTGACAAAGGAATTAAAACCAAGAATTCCTCATCCACTCTTTACTATTCACACTTGACTGTAGATATGCCAAGAATATATAATGCTGGAATTCTAAGGTTTACTAAGACCCTCAAATTCAAATCTTTCTTGATGTATTAAATTACAGGGATCTGATCCCTGAGTGTCCTGACTCAGTTTTGTAAGAAAAAAAAATTTCCATCATAAAAATGATATTTTTCTTTGTAAATGTTATGTTACTCTGTTCAGATGCAAGAACTAATCTCAGTACATCAAACAACAGACATAACTACTTGTGGAAGAATAAATGCAGGGCTAAGAATCCCATTTTCCTACTTTCTTAGTCTCTGCCATTTCTTCAAAGTATAGCCTTGAATGAGTCATATCAGCTCTCCATCTCAGTCTCCACATTTGTAAAATAGGGATAAGAATACTCTCCCTCTTACTTCATAGGGATTTTATGAGATTAATTAGTTAAATGTAAAAGTACTGTATGGTTAGGAAAAACTTTCTCACTAGGAGGGTGGTGAAGCATTGGAATGGGTTACCTAAGGAGGTGGTGGAATTTCCTTCTTTGGAGATATTTACGGTCTGGTTAGGCAAAACTGGGACGATTTAGGGGGAGAGGTCCTGCTTTCAGCAGGGGGTTGGACTAGATGACCTCATGAGGTCCCTTCCAGCCCTATGATTCTATGATTACTAAGCATCACTGACACACAGTTGGGCTAGATCTGAACTAGTGACCTAGAAGTAAAAAGCAGAGCCTAAATGCACTCTGGAGTCAAGTGAAAAGAAAAACGCTTTGTATTCTGAATACTGAGAAAATCCTTAAGGAAGACCATTGGTTACTCTACTGAGATTTGTATGAACCAACTAGGGTGAACAAATAGATTATATTTTTAATTAATATAGCAGCTCCTGCTAGAACCATATAGTTAAATTTGTACCACTATTGGATCTGAATGAAAGAAAATTGTCCTATTCCTGGTGAAACCACAAACATTATTTTGATTTTGATTTATTACGTTTCCTGCTCTTTTGGAAGGAGTTGGGTTGGGTTTGTTTTAGCCAAGAAGTACCTTCAATTTTATCAAGCATCATATTTCTATTTCTCAACTTGAAAACTTCACTTTAGTGGCAAAACTGTCAGAGGTGAAAAGAGAAAGAAGATATATATATATTATTTTTATATATTTGTTTGTATTATTGTAGCACTGAGGAGCCCCGATTACGGACCAGGGCCCCATTGTACAGAACAGAACAAAATGGCACAGAAAAAATGAGGATTAAAAAAACACTCAGTTATTTGAAGTATATAATTTTACCCCTTTGACATTACTTTTACATGCAAGCACCTCTGTTTCATACGGAAACAACTCTATCTGTTCCCACAGGAAGACAACAATAGCTTGCTGGATCACAGATTCTTCCTCCAAGACTGCTCAACAGTCAATACTGCTATATATGGGCAGAATCCATTGCACTTCCCACCCTGTGGAGAGGTGCAGCCAGTGGTTTCCCAAATCTACGGATTCACCGGATGCACAAGAGGCCCTTAGTAGAACTGTGTGAATAATAGATTTTTTTAGTTCACTGACAATTCTGCTGGGGAGGGGGGCGTGATTGGAGGGAGAAAAATATTGGTTCAGGTCAAATCAAAAGTGATTTTTTTCAGGAAGTCCAGCAAATCAGTGAGCCGAAAGAAGGACTATTTTGAGATGAAATTATCAAAACAAATTTTTTGATTTTTTTTTTCTGCCGACCAAAACGATTTGGAAAAAAAAGGCACCACCATAAATTCACAAAATACTGCAGTGTCACCAAATCTACATTTTTCAATGGGAGAAAAAACGGGCAAGGGAGCCAAAAGACAAAACCAATCTCCAGATCTCAAAATCCTAGTGGTTACTGATGCATCCCAGGATTTATTGAGCTGCCAGAGGAGGGGGCAAGATTTGCACCCGGCCATTCAGAGCAGTCAGTCAAAAGCCTAATAAACATTTCCTAAGAGCTCCTTTCCGCGGGAGCACAGAATGGTGGGGATAATTAATCCTTTGGGGATCTACACAAATGGCCATCTTTAATAAACACACGGGTAGGTTTATATTTCAGAAACAATGTTTTGTATTAAAAACAGTCCATTAGAAAGGACACACCTGTGCTTGTCATACTGAATAGGTTATGCTGTACTGGCTTTTCTGAAATAGATGTGACATTCTGTATCCTTCTGTCCATCTTAGAGGTGCAAGTCTAGTGTCCTTGTTTTAAGGTGAAACCTCAGTGAGTGCCATCCTCTAGGGATAAGCAGAAGTGAAAGAGAAATTGATGTGGAGGGTGGGCATGCCAGCAGAAAGATGGAATGTTGTGACTGTAAGGCTACCATATTGTCGTCATCTGAGAATCCTAACACTGCTGGGAATAGAGGTTAGTGCAGAAATGGTTAGACTGTTTGGCACTCTGCCAGAGCTCTTCTGTTCTATTCTATTGCAGACTGCAGTGCCGTGACCATCTCTGTGATATTTGAGTGGCTTACTGAATTCTGGAAGTCAGTTTGAAAGGAACTCTGTTTCTTGCTCTCCTTCTCAAGAGAGAATCATCAGCTGGTAAAGTGCAGATCAGTAAATAACAAGAAACTCCAACCAAATAAGGTGTTCCCAAGGACTAATGGCCCAGATTTGGAAAGACAGCATCATTGTGCCATCATCATAAGCAGAAAATGTCCTGAGACTACATGTTCTTAGAAGACTGATAAATCAGGGCTTCATTTTCAGAAGGTGGACCCTTAGCACTTCCTGAAAATAAGACCACTTTTTCAGTGTCACAACTTGGGCACTCAAAGTCACTAGCCACTTGGAAGATAAGGGCCACACTATTTGGATGAATTAGACCCCCACACAACAGCGTCACAGATTGATTAGAAACCATGACTACTTCAGCTGAGGTATTTTTGTTTGTGTGTTTTTTAAAACTTTACAATAGAAAAAAAGTGTCACTTTGACTGGGATTATTATTTACCCAAATTTCTCCCACAACACATCTAATCCCACAATATGGGCAATCCCTCTCTTTCTTCTGCCTGACGTATAGAAACAAATGGGGATGGGGGGACACAACACACAACAGAAGTCAGATTTAGCATTAATCTTCTCAGTGGCCTCTCATTACTTTGCCAATAAGATGATCTTCCTCATACCACACTTCGATATATTTGACATCTGTCATAAAGCTTAGGTCACACATATCTGTCTTCTGGTAAAATGAGTCATCTTACAGAGTCCTCTAGCCTACCATTAGGATCTTTCCAGAAATAATAATTGCCATATTGTCAACATATTCAGCCTACCATATTAATAAAAGTAATAAATTACTAGCTTTTATTCTCCTTTCTTGCTAGCAAAGAAATGAGGTGACATAATTGCAGCAGCAAACAGAGAGTAGGTACACAGCAATGAAGTTGTGTACCAAGACATACAAAGTGGCAGCTTTTTGTGCGATAAATATTTTAATTTTCTCTTTTACAATCTGTTATTTGAGTGAGTGACTACCTCCAGGAAGCATTCATAATTGGTACAGATTTCCCTCTTCTTTACAGCACCCCTTTTACTGCTTCTCTATTACATAGATTATTCTATGTCCTTAAGGAGAAATAAAAATGCTTTTCCCAAATACTGTAGCAGGATTTTAAATAGAACTGGATCATTTTAATTTTTCTGAATAGTTATGGTTTGAAATGATTCTTGGTAAACCCATTTAATGCCAGTCGAGCATGAATCTGATGAATTTGAGATTTTCATAGAATCACAGAATAATAGGGTTGGAAGGGACCTCATGAGGTCATCTAGTCCAATCCCCTGCTAAAAAGCAGGACCACTCCCCCTAAATCACCCCCGCCAGGGTTTTGTCTAACCGAGCCTTAAAAATCTCCAAAGATGGAGATTTTATGGATAGCCATATAGACCTGTATAAGAGAAATCAAACTTCATGCTTCATTACAAAGGGGTAGCCGTGTTAGTCTATTGTAGAAAGACAACAGAGTCCTGTGGCACTTTTAAAGACTAACAGATTTATTTATCGCATGAGCTTTCTCCCACAAAAGCTCATGCGATAAATAAATCTGTTAGTCTTTAAAAGTGCCACAGGACTCTGTTGTCTTCATGCTTCATGACAAACTTGGTGCTTTATAGATGTCCCGAAGAGTCCCCCAGGAAAGCATTCCACCATTGTCTTAGATCTGGCCTACACTGCCATTGGCAGTTAACAGGAGATACATAAGCTACATAATGTAGCTTGCCTATCTTCCATCAACTTACTTACATTTCTATACCGCAGTGTCTTCACTGCACTGTGTCGATGGAAGATGTGCTCAAGTCAGTGCAGCCTTACTTTTTTGGGGGAGGAGGGATGGATTAATGGCACCTACTGGAGAGCACATCCAGGATTGATTGAGCAGGTCTCCCCCCAGCCTGCTCAGTTGATCCTGCTGCATCAATCCCTGAAGCCCCGGTAGTGTAAACATACCATTAGGTACATTCTAGAGTGTTTGTCTATTTAGTTTTTGCTTCCTCTGAAACTTGAAGTATTGCCCACAGTTGGAGGCAGTCCAGTAAACTTAGTGGACTAATGGTCTGATCTACAATGGAACATGTTGTTGAATTCTTAAGATGTACAACTCAACTGAGTCATAGAGTTCAAGGTCAGAAAATGCCAACAGCTCTAATACATCACAAGTCACAAACAATACCCCATCTATATCTGCCTATAAAACCCAACAACCAAAATTAGACCAAAATACTACAACCCTCAGAAGACTAAAGCATTATGTGCCACAGGCAAAGAATAGGAGGGACTGAATTCTACCAATGCCTAAGCCCTGCAATCAGGGAACTGAGTAAGTGAGATATACGCTGATGATCAGATAAGTGGATAGATCCATACTGGCTGAGTGCCCTCCTTCAAGGTCATAATACCACTAAGATATATTCATGGACCCCATCAGGGATATTATCTGGGGCGAACACTGGTGCACATTCTTCCCTAGATTGCTGACAAATATTGCTTACGTGGGTACTAATTCCATCTACTTGCAACTGTCATTGGCACAGGATTTTTGTGCTCCATATGTTCTAGATTGCTAAGCAGTATGTAAAATTGTATGCCAAGATCTGCAGCACTGTAGTAGAAGCACTTCCCATTTGTGCACTTTCAGTCATGTGTAAAGTTCCTCAACGTGATAGTTTCACTAGGATTTTATGCCAGTGAAAATGGAAACTATCCCAGAAAGGATGTTCGTTTTGCACTGGGAGGCAGCACATGTCTGGCATAATGCAGAACACAAAGTACTTTTTGCTGAATGCCTTTGGCACATGCCTATTCTAAGGGAAAACAATCTATTACCCTGAATGTTGTCCACACACAGCAGATGTGCCAGGAAGAATATTCCCCCTTCTTGCCAGTATCTAATGTGATCTCTCATGCCCATCACAGCTGAGAAGTGGTAGCTCTTTAATTATGTCAAAGAATAAAGTCTTAGTCTTCAGCGGGGTGGGGGTGGGGGGAGACTTAATCATTGTAACTAAGTCTTATTTACCCATTATTTGCCCATTGACTTCAAGTAGGAAGGACTGTACACATAAGCAAGATTTTACAGGTCCTTTGGTGGCAGAAATTCTATCCAAAACCAATGATGTTGCATTTCCAATGCTAACATTGGCACTAGCACATAAATGCGAGAGCTGAGCTTGCCCAAGACTTATTAATAAGCTAGAGTGTGTTCACTTACATTGTCTTCTTCCCCTCTTTGATTCATATATGAATGATTTGCAGAAAAGCAGAGAGGAGCTTCACTTTTGAAACAAGAACTTGAGTCAGAGAGTTTGACCTCCACTCTGTCTCCTTTGCCGCAATGTAAAAGGAACAATGAGGTATCCTAACAGGTAGTCTTTTTTCATAGGGAAGCTCAGATGGCGTGAACTTGGAATAGTTGTTTTTATGCCACCACATTTGCCCATCTTCTCCAGGCATTGCAGGATGAGATGGGCAAACTAGGGATAGGAGGAGGCATGGCCAGAGTGCTGAGCAAGTCTGTGTGGACAGGATGACCTCTAACAAATGTTTTCACTTGGTGCAAATTAAAGGGATTCTGAACGTGCTCTAATTTATGCCAAGAATCAAACTGATATCAGGGAATATCAAAGCTGCAGAAAGCTGCCTATGCCCCCCAGCTTGGGTACAGAGCTCAGAGGCTTCTGAGGCTCTGGTCTTTCACCATTAAGTAGAATGGTGTTTAAATTAAATAATTTTCTAAGTAGAAGGTGAGTGACAGGCCTACAGGAGTCTGAGACTATTTTACTCAGGGGTTAAAGTAAGGGGGAATGCACTGGAACGCAGTTCCGGGGCCTGTAAATTTGAGGGGTTAGAGTTCCAGGGCCCCTAAAAATAGAAAAATCCAGCGGAATGCAAGTTCTGCCATTCCCTGGCTGCTGGCAGGTCCTGTGCCCCACCGTTGTTATTGCATTATGCAGTGTTTGCTAGTTTGTGACAATAATTGCTATAGACATAAATGCCATATAAAATTATAAATATTTGTATGGAGCGATAACCGATGCATGCGGTACTGAGAAGTGGTTGCAAATGCCTACCTGGGCTGGGGCCTGCACATGCATGGAGGGGCCCCAGACAATACGGGAAGGGGGGCTGGAGATTAGGAGGGTTCTGGGGCCCGTCAAATTATACTTTAACCACTGATTTTATCAGGTGGTAATATCTTTTAAACTGCATGCTATTTGGTGAATTTCAGAGGTAAAATGTTTTTTCTTCAGAAGAAGAATAAAAGTCATATCTGGCAAGGGTAGTTTAGTAGTATGTAAAAAGAGAGATGACTGTCATCAGGGCACAAAAGTCCTCTCCACTGCCTTTCCCCACACCTCTTTCAGCTAGTATGCTCGAGACGTTTCTGCTCACTTGATTCTCAAACATTGAAGACCACATTCTTATAGTGTTATTTGCAGTTTTCTAAGCCTAAATCCAGCGTGTGTGCCTATGTTTGCGGGTGGGAATGACTGGATAATGTCACCACAAAGGCTGATGATAATATTTCTATTGGTTGTTAAGCTTCTTAAGTCTCCACTTTGTGAATGCTTCAGCCTATCATTTTCTGAAAAATGCAGCCAACATGCCTAAGGAAAGGAAAGATTTAAAATGTGTTCACATTAGACTATATAGGCATCTCCAACTCACTCCACAGAGAAGTCTCACTGCACAAATGCACCTTTTATGAACAGTTCAGGGGGTCATGTTGTTCACTACACTTTTGTTTCAGTACAGCTATAAAATAGCTACTTGCTTGGACATAGAAGGTATCTTTATACTGAGGTGCAACAGATATTGCAAACCCACAGATGTGCAATGTAAAGAACAGTTCAAAAAGACTTGCTTGTGTATAACTATTCATGATCAGTTTTTACTTCAGATAGGAGGCATTTGAAAAGCATATGAGGATCAAATGAATGTTATTGTTCTTCCTAAAGCTTGAGATCTCTCTTTTGATCTGTTAGTTAAGCAAGAGTGGTGAGGTGAAAGTGAGCATATTCTTCACGCCTCAAAGAACTCAAAAGGCCTGATTCTCTTCCCTTGCCACAGTGTGAATCACGAATAATTCCTTTACTTTCACATTTGCACTAGTGGAGAATTGGGTTACAAAATCTTGAATGAATAGGAGCTGAAAAATAAGAAAGCAAGAAGTTATCAGAAAAACCCTGCTGGACACTAGGAAAAGGGCATATAATATGCTATTTGCATGGGACTAGCATCTAGATGTTCTAGCTGATCATCATATGTCCTGAGTACAGCAATCTCATCCCCTTCAATGTCATTCAATGTCCTGCTGCTAAGATCATCTTGGCTGCCCATCACCCTAACTGCATCACCCTCCTCTTTAAATCTCTCCATTGGCTCCTCCTTTGCATCAAACAAAACAAATTTATTGTCTTTATCTTTGAAGCCACTTCACAATGTAGCTTCAGTCTGTCCATCCCACTATGTCAATGTGATGTCAACCCTCTCCTTTGCTCTGCTAATCTTGCTTATCCACTTCTCCCTCAAGCACTTTCATGCTCTTATACTTCTTGGAATTGAGCTCCATAAAGCAGCCACAGTGTCCCCCCTTCAGTCTCTCCTTAAAACTCCCCTCTACCATGATGATATGGAAAGCTGCCATCTGATAACAGCTAGCAAGTAACATATTGGGATTCCTGCTACTGATCAGCTTACTGTACCCCTGAAAAATGGGTGCACACAGTCTATGCTGAAACGTGATAATTAATGTTACCCATCCCTTTGTAGCCCTACTCCTTTTGTTTCACCCTCATCTTTCAGTGCCTGTTTTCAAGTGCATTAAGTCAAAGGAAACAATCACATTGGATCAGACCCTTAGACTGTAATCTCTTTGAAGCATTTACTACTGTCTTAATTTTAAGAAATGGGAAGCACCTACCATTCCTATGTACTTCAAATATAGTTATGCATGCTCAGCACTTCTGTAAGTCAAGATCCAGATGTTCGGACAGTGCCTTCCACTGTACTATCCCAGCATGGTTGGAGCCTCTAGATCCTCCTCCTCAAGAATAAATTATTAATAATTATTATTATTTTGTCCCCATCACCACATTTTCTGAAACTTCCCCATGTTTTTCAATATCAAAATAACAATAGCCCAGTCTTTGATACTATCCTGTAGGAGAAACCGCTTGCTTAGTTTATAGGGAAATTCTGTGTCTGTATTTGTGAGAGAGAGACATAATGAACAACATATTGAGGGCAGCTAAGTCAAAGAAAAGACTTCTGTATTGAATTCTGAAAGCAGAGAGGTCCATGGTCATTCATGTCTCTTGCAGGAATGAGTTCACTGGTCTAGGTCCACCTCCTTTGAAAGTTCCATTTCCTGCTGTCAGGAACATCCCCATATTGGCCGACAGTTTTATTGTTCCAGTTGGACTATGGGTGTCATGAGAGGTTTTGATAGATGGTTTCACCTCTAGTTTTTTAGAAGACATATGTTCATACTATGGCCACAGTCCTTTCTGATCAATAGTCAACTGATATGAGAGAGAGAGAGAGAGAGAGAGAGAGAGCATGTAAAGTTCATCATTATAAGTATATTGTTTTAATTTGACAAAGCAAGCTGGCATCCTGTATTAAGGAAAAAGAAAAGTACAAAATGGTAAGTATCAAAACCCAATTATCTCATGTCTCTGTTCTCGTGAGAGTGAGAATGTCTTAGTTGTTTTTCTTTTAGCAAATATATTTTTTAAAATAAATGAACAAACAAACAAATAAAAATGCAACACACCACAAACTGCCAAAGTTACTCAGGAGATTACAGAGCTTCAGATTCCAAAAGGCTGAAGTCTCTTGAAATATTTTGCTCATCTTAACAATTCTCTATGTATGTATATATACACAACCAAGAAATTCTCATTATGGGGAGCACAGAGACTTGAAATAACTGGGTTTTGATACTTACCATATTGCACTTTACTTTTTCCTCAGCACAGGATGCCAGCTTGTTTCTTCAAATTAAGACAATATGCTTATAGTGATGAACCTTATTGGCCATCTATCTTCCTTTTGTAATCTGGCTCTCATCAAGCTGAAATGAAGCCATTTCTTCTGACTGTGGCTGATTAAACACAGAGTAAACCTAGATCTCTAAGGAGGCTCTAATGATTCTCCACAGACCTAATGTCAGCCCGGCACCTGCAGTATTCCGCTTCCCCATTTCCATCATAAAATGAAGCATCTGTTACAGAGAAGTGTTATCTTTTTATCATCGACGGTATCTTTCTGTTTGAATTCACCTACCCCATTTGGTATAAATTACAGCCATTTCATAAGTAATGAATGGTCACACAGGATGCATTCTGGTTATTGGAGGTGAAAAGGGCACAAATGCCATTTACTAAACCTTTATTTAACTTGGTGAAAGTTAAAACTCTGTGGTTTGTGTACAACCCTCTTTCTCACCACAAAAAAGGTAAATTGTTATCACTGCTTAGTACTCAAGCATCTTGATAGTGTTATCAAAGAACTAGCCTATGATTTATTGAGTTATTTATTTATTTATTTTTATTTACTTACAATTTCTAGGGAAACTATTAGCTACAGAGACAGTTTCATTTAGGCCAAGGACATTTCCATCTAAATGTCTTTTAGTATCTTGATTAAATATAGTCCTAACAGTTAGAAGGGGGCTAGGCTTGTTCAATAAAAAGGATTAGGTATAAACATAGGGCCTGGTTCAAACTCCAACTGAAGTCAATGGGATACCAATCATGTTTGGATCAGGTCATTCAGGAATCTGCAAAGATCAATGAGGTGTTCATAATACCTGCATCACCCACACTAATCTTCCCATCATTTAAGTGAGAGCCTTTGGAAAAGACATCTCTTTGCTTCAGAAATCATTTTCTTTTGATTTGTCATGTTTCTATACCTCTGGCAGGCATTTCCATTATTTCCTGACAATGAGATGGTCAGTCTCATGTCCGGAGCAGTGAAGGAAAAGGAACATTCAAAAATACTTTAGATTCCCCAGAGGAAGTGCGGTCATTGTTTTAGAAGTACCTGCATAGCCTTTAGGAGAGATTGAATTTATATGTGGCAATACCAAATCAGGCCTTTCCACTAACCTCTTGTGATTGGGATTTCGGAGAAGGGCTCTGTGACTGCACAGTATCTTTGATAGTTGTGTGGATTTTTCATCTGGCCCATTATTATTAATTACAATTATAATTAGCACCTTGGGGACCAAGTGAAATAAGAACCTCATGTGTCGGATATTGCACATATCGACAGTAGGAACCAGTCCATGCCACCAAATGCTGACACCCTAAATAGATAAAACAGAAAGAATGGGAGAGAAATATTACTATCCCATTTCATAAATGGAGAACTGAGGGACACAGTGATGAAATAGCTTGCCCAAGGTCACACATGAAGTCTGTGGTACAGCCTGGAACTGGACTCAGGTGTCCTGGCTCCTGATCCCTGGCCTTACTGCAATGCCATCCATCCTCATGCATAAATATATATTTTTGTTGTTTTCCGAAAAAGTCAGGATATATGCTTAAAACAATGAAAGGGAGAAATGTCAATTATTTAATTGTTTTAGCTGGGCTGCTACAGTGCCCGGTTCTGTAAAACTGTGGAAAAACACACCAGGTTATTGAGCTGTTTATCTAATTAGCACTTCTCTTGATAAGGCTGATATTTCATTACTCGAACACATCACCAACTGGATTAATAGAAGTCATATATCTTTAATCCAAGGGGGAGAAAAATCAAATATTTTATGTATGGTTGGTTTAAGTTCTATATGACCATGTTTGGCATACAACATGTAGCTTCAACATAAAAGAAAGATTAAATAGATTATTAAACAAACGAGGAGTCCTGTGGCACTTTAAAGAGGAACACGTTTATTTGGGCATAAGCTTTCGTGGACTAGAACCCACTTTGTCAGGTGCATGAAGTGTAAACTGCAGTTATAGATTGTTGGTTTTGCTATTCAGAAGTTTGAACAAGACTCAACTGGACCTGCCCCTTGCCTTGATTTCACTAAAAACAAGTATCTTTTGCATACAAAATAAAAGGAAGAATGCCCTTGTGGTTAACTCACATCAGCAGGCGTCAATTCTACTGGGTTCTATTCCTGGATTTATCAGAATTCTTGTATTTCCATGGGTATGCAATTTATGACTCAATTTTCTTATTAATGAAATGGAGGTGATTACATTAGTCTATGTCAGAGGGGGGCCATGAAATGGCATTCATTAATGTTTGTAAATCCATGAATGGAAGATGCTATTGAAATACAAAGTTATAATTTCTTTAATCATTGTTAATACCGAATTATACTATTAAAAAAAATCAAATACAATAAAAAGGTATAAGCCCTCTCATTCAAAAGAAATAAGTCCTCTTCCTGTCCCTTCACACACAAAAATTTTGTTCACAACCCCTCGTTTGGGTCTTTTGTCTCAAGAAGCTTCATAAGGTTGTTTATTGAACAGTTTGTTAAACTACTTTAATATCTGTAGTAAACATTTTTTTTGTATTGCCAATTTTTTTTCAAGTTAAGACTTAAGAATGTGCTGATTCTTCAGGGGTAACCTATTAATGAGCAATTGAAATACCATTAATTTTTTCTTCCATCATCATCATCATCATAGAGGAGATGGGTGAATAAGTTTTGTGCCAGAATACATTTTCATGATGATTTTGCAAGCCTTCTTTCAGTGTCCACTTTATACTAATCACTTGTATGCCAAATAAACTCATAATGTTCTGTCACAAGAGTACATACTTGGTATTCAGAATAATTAAGAGATGAGTCATCTTATGTAGCAGTTGCCATTAATGATATATGAGGCCAATAGTTGATGAGTCCAATACACATTTTACTTGGGTAGACTCAAAATATGCTGCAGAAGACCACAATTAATCCAGAAGAGACACGGAACAGCTGTGGATAGTGTCTTGTAAAAGAAAAATCCAAGCCAAACAGTATCCTGGTAACCCCTACCAATGCAAATAGCTGAATGTTTAAGATTTCTCATAATACCACATCTGACACATGCCCCCAATCTCTGTTTTTGCTGGGGAGACTTAGCCTCCACAAGCCTCTAATATGCACTGCCCATGTCTGTTTCCATCTATAATCTCTTGTTTTATATATATTATAAGCTTTTGGGGGCACAAGGCATCTTTTTCTTCTGTGTTTTATAGCACCTAGTACAATAAGGTTCTAGTCAATGACTGGTCTCCTGGGTGCTACCATAATACAAATAATAAAGAAAAATTATACAATGTTTACACATATCACTTTGACATGAAATGTTATGGGGGACCCGACAATCAGATTTTTTGCCATAAATGGTGTGAATGTTGTGCATGCATGCATGCATGCATGTGTAGGTGCATATATATATATATAAATATATATATATATATACACATACATATATACACTATGCGTTTTGTTCTACAAATAACAGGCAATTTGAAAATTGATGCTTGTTAAAATTAATATTTTTGTCAGTCATAATTAGTCACACATGAAGCATTATGACCTTTTAGTATATTATCTTAATTAAAGTTTTATCAGTCCCTCAATGGAGGAATGATTCTCAATTTTTGATCACCCTGTTTTTATTTCAGATAACAGTAGCATTAGATCATTCTGCATCTCCCTGAACAATATGCTAAATTTCATTTTAATTTCAAATGCATGCTGATTTTCTTTGTAATGTGTTTAGTGAATCCTGGGCTCTCTCAATGGATACAATAGTCTTATACCAAATAACACAGAAAGGTGTGTAATTGTGTAAACAGAATGAACAAGCCAAAAGGAAGGAAGCATAATATGCCTTATTTTGTTTCCATACATGCCAAATATTCTTATGAGTTGCATTAGCTTTTATGCACATCTGTGATTAAAATTGTATTTTTCTGGCCATTTAAATTTTAAAATATTCAATAACATTTTTAAAATCAAAGAAGAGTTCAGTAATTCCTATGAAGTAATTATTCAGATATGTTAGCTAGCCCAGAATTAGATCTCAATTACAATTATGTAAATTTGGAGCAATAGCATTGATTTTAGTGAAGTTAATCTGGATTTATACATGAGGAGCTCAGCTCAGAATCTGTTCCTGATCCCAAAACTTCTTATGGGAATACAAATATTCTTTCAGGAAAGAGTCTAAACAATTTGTAAGTGAAGTGTTAGTAGTTGAATGGTCATTTTATTTCTACCTTTCAGAGGAAGTTTGTCTTTTAACATCAACAGCTGCATCAACACATTCTAAATGAAACTTATACTAAAAGTTTCGAGCTTGATTCTGATCTCTGCTACAATAATGTGAATCAGGAGAATCTTTACCATATTGAAGTCAATGAAGCTGTATCAACATAGAACTGGTGTAAGATCAGCTTCAGAACAGTTAACTTGAATGAAGTTGCTCCTGAATTATGTGAGTTTGACATTAATATAGCTTCTTTAACTTCACTGGATTTGCTCCTGATTTACACCAGGATAACAGGCATGAGAACCTGACCTCTCTTTCACAATGAATGGATTTAAGTCCTCACTGTCTTCTCATATATACTCAAGTGTAACTCCACTGAATTCAGTGGGGTTGTTCCTGATTTACACTATAGTAGGTCAGAGAAGAATCTGGGTCTACCTATTTTTGCTATGGAATACGTTCATAAAATAAAATATGAATCAAATCCTTTGTCTAAATATTCATACATCCGAAAGGCAGAATTTTGTTACATCCGTGTGATGCAATTGGCTTCTAGGAGATTGCACAAATCAGGGATGCAGTTTGGGCCACACTTTTGTGCAGCTCTCTTTTTTATAAACTATGTGTTGAAGCCAATTGTTTTACAGTGCTGTTTAGACGGAAATAAACACAGAAATCCACATTCTCTTTAAAGTACTCCATTTACATGCAGTGGTGCTTTAATAGCGTTCAACATTTCATGACAGGGCAGTTCAAACTGACTAATAGTTTGGTTACACTTTATAATTTCAAAGACTACTCCCTTTCCTCATTTTCCAAAAGAAACCCTTTTTATTTTTAATTGCTGGAAAACAGTGATCACACATTTCTGAATATGGTAGTTATGCCTCTGTTGATTCAAAAAACTGGAAGATAAAGTCATTCAGGGTAGCATTTTGTTTGGAATTTAAGGAACGTATGATGTTTGTGCAACCATTCAGCTTTCACCATGAAATCCTTACAGTTGAAGTACTGTTTGTTAATATATTTACTACTATATTTCACAAATGACAGACAGGGCCGTCCTAGGTGGGGATGGGGTCCAGGACCAATCAGCCACTGTGAGGCCCCTGGACCTCCCACACTGGGGCGCTGGGTCCTGCATACCCGCCCCTTCCCTGGAGCAGCTGCTCCACCCCCCAGTGGCTGGGTTTTGTGCTCCCGCCCCACCTCACTGCCTTTGGCTTGCCGCCAAAGACAACGGGGCAGGAGTGGGGCAAGGTGAGGCAGTGGGGGGCCCACATAACCGCGTGGGTCAGGGCAGCCGCCCCACTCGCCCCTCACTAAGGATGGCCCTGGTAGCAGAGCTATTTTATTTAAACTAGGGGAGTACTTGGTACCTCCTAAATATTTTAATTGAAGACAAAACGTGAAGGAGATCTAAGAAATGTAATTCACTTTCCCACTTCAGAATTCATCTTCTGCTATGGATAAATTATTTAATTCAAGAAGGTGCTGAGTAGTCAGGTCCTGACTGCAAGCCATGTGCTTAAGTATAAGCATGTGAATAGGCCCATCAACTTCAATTGTACTGCATACCTGCTGAAACTTAAGTGCATTCTCAAGGACTCTGCTCGATGAGAGACAAAATGATCAGCACCTTGCAGGATCAAACCCTTTCATCAGGTCATGAAAATGGAAGGTATTTCCCTTTGGTGTAATTGCAATCCCGTTTATTTAAGATACAGAATGGTATGTCATTTAGGATTGGAAGATCACGTCACTACCTCCAGCGTAATAATGAGTAGCATTAAGATTCTATTTTTATGATATCACCTGAAATACTCACAGCAAAGTCAGCTGCATGGCAGATACACTGTGGGACGTTGAGGAAAAGACGAGATTAAGCACATATTAATTGCTATTGGACAGGAACTTGGCTTTGTTGCTTTTATTCTGCCTGGTCTGCAGACCTTCTGAAGTTAATATATTCCTCCAGCCTTCCCTAATATTATTCATACAACTTAACTCCTACTTCTGGCTCCATCTTATCTTCCCTTCTGCTTTGCCTCATGCCCCTCAAAAGGAATTTCTCTAAAAGGCACATCCGAAACTAAAAATCTAAGTTGCTACCCAAACCAAGCAGTTGTCAGCGTTAACCCAACACAATACATTACAATATAATCCATTTATAGGGTATGTTGTCATGCAAATAACTCAAGATGCCTCACAATAAACTAAAAGGTAGAAAGGAATAAACTTCAGCCATTGGACTGCTTAGAAAGGAAACCTTGATATTTACTTTTTCTTACACTAATGGATCTTTTTTCCCAGTGAGGCACAGAGATGAGATATGTGTGGGAAGGCGGATTTGTGCAGGGAATTCTTATGCACATTTGATGGGATTTAAATGTGGAAATTCCACCACAAATCATTGGGAGAATAGACTCCTAACAGAAGAATCTTCCTTGAGATCTTGAAGAAAGGGGATTCATAATGACAGGAGTGTACTGTAAAAAAGCATGGTCACCAGAAGATCAACTTGTTGTCTTAGAGCTAAAGAAGGATGAGGTCTTAATGATCTGGCTGGAGTGTATAAGGTATAAAAAGCTCCAAAAAAAAAAAAAAAAAAAACCCAGAAGCAAAAATGCTAGGCAATAGCAAAGATTGGATTGGCCTTGTGTGAGATTGCTTTTGACTCATTGCCAAAAATTATCCTGGCTTAAATTAATGCTCCATTATCAATGTAGAATTAGTGAATAAAAGCAATTTCCCCCTCCAATATTCATACTTTTGATATACTTTTTTCAGTCATTTACAAACTGAAGTGGAAGGGCTGGATCATGGAGTTATAAGGAACCCTGAGTTCATGGCTACAATAAGTTCAGAAGCAGACCAGGGATTGAATTGTTACTTAGAAAGTCAGAATGTGGATCCTTATTTCCCCTTCTCTTATGCATGGAGTATGCAGCATCAGCTCTTTATACATGGCAAACATTATTCCTCTTTCCCCACCAGCCCAGCTGTACTGGCTGACCCACTGGGAGGTTGGGCAAAATCAAAGGTATATTTATTCCTCACCCACATTGGGAAATAACAGCCCAATGGACATGATCTCCTTCCTGCACTTTACCTATACATGAGAAGAGACTTCAAGAACCAGTTAGAATCAGAAAACACATTAAGAAACCATGCTCAAGTGTTGGAAGGAGTTAATATTTGCAGTAAATTGCAGGTGTAAAATAGGGTGCTGAAGAAATGCTCACATTTAGCTGTCTATGCACTTGATTTCTTTATGTAACCAGGTTGTGACACATTTAAATACACATCGATTCATGCCTATCCAACAAGAGACTTTTCAAAAATCAGATCTTAGGAGTGCAGAAGAAGTATTTTGCCAACTAAATCTAAATTAGTGATATGATACAAGAGGTCTAATTTAATCAGAATATCTCAGAATTTAGGTTAAACTTTAAAATGTCCAGAGATTTGCTTTATTAGGCAAACCTTAGTCAAACTATGCAGATCTTTTGGTGATGAAGTTCCTGGGATGAAGTTCCTTGGCATTCTCATGACATGCTGACATTTTCACTTTGGTCCAGACCACAAACCCTTATAATACAAAATGGGAAAATAAAAAAATAAATAGGCATTAAAAAGGGTTTAATTAGACTTCTGTTAGAGTTCTGAGGAAAGGATATCAGTGACTTCTCATATCTCATCCAAGGAATCCCTTTCCATCCCTATGGAAAAGCAGGTTATCAAAATCAGACTTCTGTGCCAGAATGGAACAATAAACCCTTGAAGCTTCCGGCACGGGTAGAAGGTTCACTTTGCTCATTTTCCATATGGACCTGACGTAGCAAGTGTTAAAGCCAATGGAAAGACCCCCCCTCCCCCACTGACTTCAATGGCAGTTGACTTCAGTCTTAAATGAGGCAAGACCCAGGCATCACCATATTTTGAATCTGATCTAATGCACAGTGGAAAAATACCCATTGAGTTCAAGAGGCATTGGATCAGCTGTTGTAACATACCTGAGTTAAACAAAACCTTGGAATTGGCCACTTAGATCTATTTACCTAGGAGATGAAGATTTGGCAACTTAATTTTACCTAAAAAGGGCCCAAACATCAATGTTTGAATCAGAATCCAGGGTTTTTTTTTAACTTTCACACTACCACAATGGTCTGGATTTCAAGATCCATACTTATCATTCCGATCTTTGATGGAACAAGGAGTAGCGATAAAATGTAGATGTGGATCCAAGTTTAGATTCACAAAACTTGATGAGAGTTCAATGCCAGGGCTTTGTTTCAGTCATGCCTACATTCTAGGTTTGCTGTGCCTTTTCCCTACCTTCTGTTCCTTCTCATATTCTTTCCCTCTCTTCTCTTTCGGATATTCTCTTTCTACATGGATTTCTAGAGGCTCATGCATTTCAAACAAATCCTTGCTGAGAAAAAAGAAAGAGAAGTTCCACTCTACTCCTGTTTATATAGAACTTGGGTGCCCAGTGCTCCACTGGTATTTATCTGCCAGCAACATACCAAGTCTATGTAGCTTCTTAAACTTTGCTAACATATCTCCCAGGCTACTCTCTCACTAAAAACATGTTTCCAGAACCTGAAATTTGCTACCTTATTGATAATAGCTATTCACAGCACAACATGGAACAACAAGTGGACTATGCATTCTTTACTATATATCCATAACACAGATTGGATTTATTACATTCTGATTCCACTGTAGAATGTAACACTTTTATATGCCATATTTCCAAAAACACAGCATACACCCTAATGGAAAGCTCTCACTAGATACAGTTGAACTAGTTTTTATTAGAACTCACTGTTATCTTTTTTATTATTACAAATAGTACCAAGTCTATAATAGCTTGGAGACCGGAAACTGTTGTCTGTATTATTTAGCTTTCTTTCTTGCACAGTCACAATAACTGCTAGGTTATATGGTTCTCTGATATGTTGGCCCTATTCAAATTTTATTGCTCCTTATCTTCATAGAGCCAGGTTTGAATCCAATTTATTTTGGGGTAAATTTGGAGTAATATAATTAAAACCATAAAAGGTACTTCAGATTTACAAATGAGATCAGAATGTGGCCGATTTCAAACTGATACTTCCCAAACTTCTCTTTTAAAAAAAAATTATCTAAAAAGTTAGAACAAAAATGCATCTGAAATCGGAAAATTTAGTTGTTAGGCTCATCTCACTTTAAAAGTGGGAAGCTAATTTGTTTACTAATGTAAAAGGAAGAAAAAGACTCTCTCACTAAAACATTGCTCCCATTTCATTTCTCATATAGTTGGGCATCTGTGACATCCACGCTTTGTAAGAACCCTTCCTCGAGGACAACAGATCATTTTAAAAGAGACAGAGGGACATGTATCATCTGCCTTTCTAGGATCAGAATCAGATCTTCCTTGGTAAGCTTCAAGAGGAAGTTTATAACTGAGTTATGAAAGTCTGGGAAACAGAGAATTTTAAGACAGAATCACTGACAAACCTTTAACTAGAAGTATTTGTGGTTTCCACTATAAGACAGACATTATATTGAAGGGCAGTAAAGTGAAACTTGCCCGTGAGCATTCAATGTTAGCAGATAGTGCATATATTTAGATTTTTAGCACAGGTGTGCTCTCCAAATACATTTGGCTTTGAGAACCCTCCTCGTCTTCAAAAATTGTTTTCATCTGTGGCACTGGAAATGTTTCTGTAGTTGTGAACAACTACATTTGATTAAAATCTGTCAGATTTATCTTCTTAGCAGGAGGGAAGAAATATGTGTTTTCCACAGAAAGGAAATCAATGTGTCTTTATGATAAATGCAGACTAAAAAACTGGGATGGTGTCACTTTAAATGGAGAAGCAGGAAGAATGGGCAGTCCACCAAATACTGCCATTAGCTGCTGACATAATTACTATGAGGCAAAGCCCAAGTTTAAATCTTATAATCCATGTTTATAGGATTGTCTTACAGCCACTGACCTAACAGTTATTACTCAGACTTTGCAAGTGACAAAATCTTGCATATGTAGTGCCTCTCCCTTTGTTTCCTTTACATTTCTTAATCAATGCTGCTTAGTAAAATCTCAAAGCCAATGATTTTGCCAATATCATTTAAAGACCTTTTATTGTATTACTAATATTAGAGTCAAATTGGCTCATAAAATAGGACTTTTTTCTCATAATACTGTAGAATTAGAAGACAGTTTAGAAGTGGCTGATTTGCTGGCCAAAAATAGATATTTCTATTAAAAGGTAGATATTGTACAAAAACATTGTTAATTGAAACAATGAAATAAAACAAGTCTTGGGTTGCTGATTTTAAATCATATGCTACAGATGGGGCAAATTTATTATTTTCCATTTGTCTTGTAGTAGCTTCTATAGATCCCCAACTCCTTGTGCTAGGAGCTGCATCAGTCCCGGTCCTGTAAAAGTTACTATCAGAAAGTCAAAAAATGAGAGAAATTTAGTGTTATTAACCACACACGCCCCTCATCCCCCTGAGGAACTGAGGCACAGAGAGATTAAGTAACTTGTCCAAAACTGAAGAGCGAGTTTGCAGCAGACCCAGGAATAAAACCCGTCTATCATGAATCCCGGCCCACTGACTTAAGAATGATGCCATCCATCCTACTCCCACCCTTTTGAATGAAATGGGACTAGGATTTAAACAGATGGAATTGTAATTATTACATTCTTAGAGGTATGTACTGCCCTTGAACTGCATGTGCAATTCTTCTGGATTCAGGTAAGTATAATAGACATTGCTGGGATAATCTGATATTTGGCAATAGGTTAATGGCTTTTGTCAAATGGAGGCTAATATGTACTAAAGACAAACTATGAAAATAAGCGAATTCTATTGTACATTTCAGCATATTATTTGTCTTACATAAGTGCTTGTAAATAAATTCAAAGAGAATGGTTGCTCTTACCAAAGGCATGATGACCCCACCATTTCTGTTTCCCTTAATTACAACAAAGGAATTTAGTGCCAAAGTAATTCTAATCTGAGAGGTGGACATGTCCATCCACAAGAGAGAAAAGATCCAGGAGGGTAGGTTGGGCCAAGCCCATCAGGGTCTATAAATACAAGAAGCCAGTTCTTAGCTGGTATAAACTAATATAGCTTCATGGATCACTGTTGATTTACACCAGTTGACGATCTGACCCAAGGAGAGCCATTTAGCACTGGATCCTAAAATACATAGGAAGCTATGGACCCCAGAAGAGTCATATTCTATAGATTAAACAATGTATAAAATAAAGTGGAGGAGCTCAGAACCTCTGTATATAAGCAACAGGAAAGCTAAAGTCCCACTTGTCCTGTCTGCTTTGTTTGAGGAGGACAGCAACCCACTGGAAGTGTATTAAAAGGCTATCACCAGGAAGAACAATGAATGCCTCAACAACCTTCTGAGAAAATGAAAAAAAATCTTGTCTGTCTACATTTGCAAGAGAAGCCTGAATTACCTGCCTATCCCTTTAAGCATTTTCAGATACAAATCAAACACAGATGGCCCATTATGTTTATGACCTCACTGTCAATTGCTCTAGATGGTGCATGCATTAATTATTGAAATATTTTCATAGTATTCAACTTTTTAGTGCATACATTGTCACAGATAATTTCAACTTTCTGACTAGAAAGAGGTAGACACAATTTTATTTATGAGAATTAATCTCTTGAATGCCATAAAAGACACAACTACAGTGGATTTTTTATAATGATTCCAACCTAAAAAAAACTGGCCTCAGTCCTGAAAGTCAACATTATGTTAACATTCCTTGCAATACATAAATGATGCCAAAACCTATTACAATTGTAGTAAATTTTGATTACTGGAGTTGTTTGTTATTTATGTCTAGAAGATAACGATAAAATTGGGAATTGCCCTCTTCTTTTCCACATATAAATTACATCCATAAAATATTGTGTTTTGTAAACAGTAAAAAAAAAAAAAAAAAAAAAAAAAACACTTGATGGAGGCTTTCAAATTGTTGTATCTATTTTGTTCAAGTAAATGCAGCCTCTAGAAAGGGGAAAGTCTGTGATACCTGTTAAACATATTTCCTGTTTATTTCTGTTAGCAAGAAATGAACAGAAGTCTACAGAAGCCAATAAAATGGCTAAATCCTAGTTACAGTACTTGTCAGTAAGGATGAAGGGGCCATTTTGAGTGGGAAGAATGATCAAACACACCTATGGCATTTACATGGCCAAATGCCTTTGAAAGTCAGTGCATGTTGGGTGCCTCATTCCCTTATCCCCTTTTGAAAAAACACCCAGAAAGAATCAGAATGGACCATGGGTGCACAAAAAAAATGTACTGGATCTGGATGCATCATACAACTTGTGTCTAAGAGAGCCAAAACTGAGAACCCTTCCCCCATTCTTCTCCTCCTTTCCCCCACAAAAAAGTTAGATGGCCAATGGTGCACCTATGTCCAGGAGTAGGTGAGCAGAGCAACATAGTTCCCAGTTACAGTTAACCTTCCCTTGCCTTCTCCCTTCATTCTACACTGTGACAATGGTTTGAAGGAGAAGCAGCATGAACCAGAGGGCTTCTTCTTGACTCCTGGAGCATACAGCAAAAGCAATGTGATTGGAAACAGCCAGCTATGTGCACCTGCAGAATTAATAATGCAGCTTTGTCTTCGTAACCACGCTAGCTGTGGGGCCCAGGTTTAAGGAGTCTGCCTTAATCCTTTTGATGTACTGCCTACTGGAACTGAAATGGACCCAGAACATACTCCCATAAATTCACAGATTCTAAGGCCAGAAGGCCATGTAATCTGGTCTCCTGAATAGCACAGACCAAAGAATTTCACCAGTGATTCCTACCTAGTTTGTGGTTGAACTAAGGAAGTGGTTCGCATGCTTTTCCATATGGCAACACCCTTTCCTACTCCAAGACCAACTAGAACACATCTCTCACACAGCCTGTATCCGCTCCCTTTTATCAATATGTGAAGAGCAGATGCCATGACACTTGTTCATGATCCTCCCAGCTTAAGAACCTAGAATCTACAACATATAGAAAAGGCTGGTCTTCCTGGATCAGACCAGGGTTCCATGTAGTCCAATAACCTATCTATAACAGTGGCCACACCTACTGCCTAGGAGGAAATTAAAAGGAGTCCTGCAAGTAGGCAATTATGGGATAACAAGCCCGTAAAGAAGTTTCTTCCTAACTCTCAGTTTGTTTGTGCCTTGAAACATGAGGGCTTACATCCATTCCAAAGCTCTTTTTAAAATATATACTATTACAACTCTGGGTACACCTAGTACCTGTATAAATCTGTATTGCTTTCCTAAATTCTTCTAAGAGCTTGACCCCAACACAGTGTGGGAATTAGGTCCACAAGCCAATTCTATGATGTGTGAAACAATTATCAGCCTTAAGCAATTTCTTGAGGCTTCCCAAAAAATTTTAGGTTAGTTTTCTTCTCTTCTTTGAAATGTTCATTAGGCTTTAAACACTTTAGAGCCAGTGAAAGGTACCTAGAGAACTTTGGGAACTGATAGAGCATAATCTGTGTTGATGCAGAAAGGGAGAATGGTGATGCCAAAAAGCCCACCAGATCATCCACTCTGACCTCATGTATATCACAGGCCACAGCACATGCCCAGCACCAGCACTAAATCAAACAAATACAATTTGACAGAAGTATTATAGTCCACAGTGGGCTAAACTGCAACATGCTACTTGAGTCCCCTGCAGCTGCAGGGAACTGATTAAATATGATATAGTCAGGTGATGCTGAAAAGTGACCTGCACCAGACAGACAAAAAATAAATAATCACTCCTAATCTGATTTAGCAGGGTGCTGAACCGGGAGACCAGAAATGTTAAAGATTGTGAGGTGTTCTGACACTAGGTTATGGGAGAGCATGCAGGATTCCTCCGTACTATCTTACTCCTGACCTGAAGACCATCTTTTAGAGTCAAGCAGGAAGTTAAGTCTCTAGATCTCACTCAGTCCTTACCCTTCCTGCAATTCACTAGGTTCTAATTATTGTTATTACTATTTTTATGACATGGACATCGGTCCAGTGGGACCCACCAATTTTTTTTTTAATGGAAAGCTTATATTCAGATTGTACAGGCATAAAGCAGTGAAATGAACATACAAAAATAACTAATATTAAAAACTAAACTGAAGGATTAATATAGTGGAAGTCTCTTGTGAAAGCCTTTTCTCATGACATTTTTGACACAATGTCTCCTTTAAAGAGGTCAAGATAAGTTTATTAATTCTGTCCTAAAGGAGAATCTGAGAGAGATGAAGCCTTATTAGTCCCTGATCCTTCTAGTGAACCCCTATTGGTGTATTGCAAGAACACAGATATAGCTGCATCCAAGGACAGAAGCACAAGTCAGAAAGTTTTGGGATGGCATGGGAGCTAAGCTAGATAAGCACATGTTACAGCTCAAGTTATATCTTCTCCCTACTCCTCATCCCTCATAAAATTTGATTTGTAAGGAACCTAGCCTCTCCACTGCCTCACAAGAGGATCCTCTTCTAAGAGAGCACAACCCAATGCAGTCTAGTCCAGATTCCCCTGAATATAAAATTCCTTTATAATTTCAATGCCCTGCATATGTCACTGTTTACAGAAAGTCCTTCCAACCATCATGTTGCTCAAATACAGAATATAAAGACTGGGAAGGAAGAATCAAACTTCTAGAAGTCCAGAAGAGCCATGAAGAAAGGGGCAAATAAGCTAGATTTATTTTAGGTACAACAGTAACATGATAGAACTATCTGCTTCAGTTATGAACTTCCATAATTACAATTGATAAAGCCCAAACTCACAATAAAAGGATCAACCACCACTTGTGGTGGGTAGCCCTGACTTTTCTTTTATCCCTCCTAAGCAAACCCTATCCATGCCCAAAATAAAAAGTACTTTAAACTGTAATGGAAGCACTAAGCCTAGCAAAGTAGTTAGTGAGTCTTTCTCTAACCCACCAACAAAAACATAGTCTATTACTTCCAGCTGGTCAGTGATTTGGGCCTTTATACCTTTCTTTGCTCCACCCCCTTAAGGAAGGAACCACACTGAACAAGGGGTACTTTTTTGTGTTACTACATCCAGTTAGCCCAAATGAATTCTTTTCAGCTGATCAGGGCACTTTTCTAAAGGGCCATGCAAAGTGATCCAAATATTCTGATGGTCCAACCAACAAATACACAGAGATAAAACATAAAGTATCTTTGTCATTTCTCCACAGTAACCCCTGCTTTTTTTCTCCCATATGGAAACTTCCAAGTCCCCCAAGATTCCAGCATTTCTTTGTGATTATCTAGCGCTGTGGTATAATAGGCAAAGCTTGAGGGGAAGTTTGCATGGTGGAATACCCAGCCACACCCAGTTCCTCTGCTATCAATTCAGAATGAAAGCAGAGTAGCTACCTTTAGAATGTTTGCTGTTAAAGTGGGTGTTGCTCCTACAGCTCATGTTTTCAAAACAGGAAAACAAATCCCTTTGTAATAGAAACTGTTTCAAAATCAATGATGTTTAAGCAATGATGGGTGTTTTGTCTCAATTCCTCTCTTTTCTGCTCAAATTCAGCATTTGCAAACAACTCCAAGATTGCTAACCTCAGCAGTTCAAAAATCATGACATAGGCTTTATGAGACCATGAGATTGCTTTGATTTGTTTTTTGTTTTGTTAATTGGATTATTTTTATTTTGCCTTTGGGGTCTTTTTGGGTGGGGGCAGGTTTAGATTTTAGTGTTTACATTTTTAAGCTTTTATTAAAAGCTATCATAGCTAGAAGTTTGTTTTTAAAGGAAAAGAAAGCTGATTCCCAACCTTATGTTTTCAGGAGTTAGAGCTTAAAGAAAAACAACAAATATCATGAAACTTCCTTGATGTAATTCTGGGAGGTAACAACACTGCACTTTTTTCCTTCTTGTCTACATAGCAGGAGGGTAGATGATGCCTTGTTGAGTTTTTGTGCTTTGATCTAGTCCTCTTTGTTACCAAGGACAGACAAAGAAGTACTTAGAAGAAAACAATCATTTAGATGGGTGTCTGGTTCCATAACTGATGCTTGTTCTTTTCCCAGAAATGAAATGAAAATGTAGAGGTTAACCCTTGTAATGTCTGCTGGAGGTGGAAGAAGGCTGACTAATCAAACAGATATTTACACTGATCACTTTTTCTAAAATTAGGAAAGCCTGAGATCACATTTTTAGATAAGGTACATGTTTAGGACTATGACCATCATTCTATCAGTTCTAATTTTAGATGGCAAGGAGTAATCCTGGCACTATCAGAGCCTGGTCTAATTTTAATATAGTTTAGCAGCTGATGATTAGCAGACAGAGATTGTCATTTTGCTCCCTCAGGAGCTTTTCACTTAAAAAAATAATCACCAGTTACTGTTTTCACTAGAGCATCATGCAAGATCTCATTATTGTGCATGATAAAAAAGGAAAACATGCATGAGGGGGTTAATCAATGAGGCCCTGCCTCTTGGTCAAGGTGGGGACTTCAGGCAAAGGGATTGTAAATAAATGCATCAATTTGGGAGTTGATCCAGGTGGCATTCTTCTCTATTTTCAATGGAGAGCGGATGAAGTAATAATTTACTAATGGCCTACATACCACTCAATTACTATCCCCTGCCCCCAATGCCCCTGGCTAAGATGCTTAGGCCAATAAATAGGTGGGTAGAGCCAAAGCTCTTCCCTTTTCCTATGCACCTGTTCTATACAAGGATTAAGCAGGCAAGGAGCCCCCATTTACTTCTACATGACTGCATCCAAGATCTACATAGCCCATGCGGATTGATAGATTCAAAGACAAGAAGAGGGATCATTATAATTATTTAGTCTGACCTCCTGTATAATGCAAGCTAGAGAATCTCACTTGGGGATTCCTGTGTCAAGTAAGGGAGGTTTTCAGATTTCTGAACAGGCCCATGGTCTAAATCACAATGTTGTCCTTAATACATTTAAAAATAGACCCTATTACAGTATGTGTCCCTTTGAGGTTGTCAAGTGGTTTTCCCACCACTCATAGTCTACAGAGATGTTGGGACTAGTGTGATGTGGGGTAGTTAAAAATATATATATTTGTAGGGGACTAGTATGATGTGGAGGAAAAAATACTGTATAAGTGATTAAAGGCAGCACATGCAGCATTAGATAATCTACATAGCTCTACACAGTGTCCAGGAGTCATTCTAGGCAAAGGGTATTTAATGAATAACTTTGCAGCAAGAGACCTTGTGACTTTCTATAAGCATTAGGTTTTCTGCCTTCTTTCTGAAATATATTAACAGCCTCAAGAAGGATTATTGATGCTGGCCACTAAGTTGAAACAGCCTTCAGAAGTCCCTGACATTTTGTGTACACCGTTAGATTTTTGCATATATATATTTCTCCTTTAAGTGTTTGGAGCTTGGGGTGACTGCAGGGTGGAAGAAAAGGAAGATTGATAAAGCAAAGCAATCGGAGTTATTTCCTATGCATGAAATTGATTAAATGCTTCACTAAATGGCTTATAAATTTGGCTCTCATATTTCTGTCACCCACTGCAAAGATTACAGAAACTCTGTCTCTATAACCATGTTGTATACAATACCAAATTACAAAAGGTTGTAAAAACTAATGTTTTGTTTAAAGTTTTGAGCAGGACCATATGCCTTCCCTGACCTTGAGTAAGCTATTTTAATTCAAAACATTTCAAAGGGAGAAGAGGGGAACAAATCCATCTGCATAACAAAACCAAACCCACACTATTTAGAACTTAGAACCATGCAGCATACCACACTTACTGACTGCCATGGAAAAGTATATTGAATCCTTCTTTACTTGTGTATTATAATTTTATAGCTGCCAACTGCATGTAGTGTGAAACCTAGGAGCTCAGGTTTCCCCAACCTGAATTGATTCTATTATTTCTGTGGCCACTATGTCATCAGATCTATCTGTCTAGGACAGGGGTCTGCAACCTGTGGCTCCAGAGCCACAGGTGGCTCTTTCATTGCCTCCTTGTGGCTCCATGCTCTGGGCTTCCTTCCCACCACTGGGGGTCCCTGTGAATGGCCCACTCTTGGTTCTGAGTGCCCTCCCCCCACCAAGGGACCCTGCGGCAGGCACCCTGGCCCAGTTCCCTTCACCATCCACTAGGCGGCTACACCCATTGTGGCTCTCAAACCACTTGGCTATTGAAGGAATTTTTTTAAATGGCTCCTCTTATCTTTTGGGTTGCTGACCCCTGGTCTAGGAGCTTAGATGGTTCACATCACTATAGGACCTAAGCACCTCATAAACGCTAATGGATTTATCCTCACAATATCTCCATGAGGTGAGGGAGTATATTACCCCTAAAATACAAAATGGGTGGAGGAGAAGATCTAAGAGAACTCAAGAAGGTTTATGGAGAGCCAAGTATAGTAAATGTAGTGAAATCCCAACAACTTCACTGGGCTAGGCATGTGGTCAGGGTAACAGAAGACAACGCCTTTAAGTATCTCTTGGAAGGACATCCGTATGGTGGCTTGCCAAAAAGATGATGGAGAGATAATATTGAGCAAGACCTAAAAACTTCTAAGAACATATTAACTGCCATAATCAGTCAGACTAGTGGTCCGGCTAGCCCAGTATACTGTCTTCCAATAACAGCCAATGCCAGGTGGTTTAGAGGGCATAAATAAAACAGGTGATCCATCCCTTCAACCATACTCAGCCTCTGGTAAACAGCAATCCATTCCTATCCTGTATAATCGCCCTTGATGGACCTCTCCTCCATGAACCTATCTAGTTCTTTTTTGAATTCCATTATAGTCTTGGCCTTTGCAACATCCTCTGAAAAGGAGTTCCCCAAATGGCTGTGCATTGTGTGAAGAAATACTTCCTTTTCTTCATTTTATACCTGCTGCCTATTAATTTTTTTTGGTGACCCCTATCTTTTGTGTTATAGAAAGGAGTAAATAACATGCTCCTCTTTACTTTCTCCCCCTCAATCATGATTTTATAGGCCTCTCTCAGGTCCCCACTTACTCATCTCTTTTCCAAGCCGAAATGTCCCAGTCTTCTTAATCTCTCCTCATGGAAGCTTTTCCATAATCGTGATCATTTTAGATGCCCTTTTCTGTACCTTCTCCAATTCAAGTACATCTTTTTCTTAGATGGGGCAACCATATCTGCATTCAGTATTTAAGATGTGGGTGTGACGTGGTTTTATAAAAAGGCAATACCTTATTTTCTGTATTATTAGTTTTTCTTTTCCTAATGACTCCCATCATTGTTAGTATCTTTGACTGTGACTGCATATTGAGTGAATGCTTTCAAAAAGCCACCAAAATGTATTCTAAAATTTCTTTCTAGAGTGATAATAGCTAATTTAGACCCTGTCATATTATATGTATATTTTGCATTTATCTGCATTGAATTTCATCTGCCATTTGGCTTTCTAATCACCAAGTTTTGTGAGATCCCTTTGTAACTCTTTGCAGTCTGTTTTGGTCATAATTATCTTGTATAGTTTTGCATCATCTGCAAATTTTGCCATCTCATTGTTTACCCCTTTTTCAAGAGTCCTTATGAACATGTTGAACAGTACTGGTCTCAGTACAGACCTTGGGGAACATCACTATTTAACTCTCTCCATTTATTGTCTCTTAATGCAACTCTTAATGTAAATTATCTTCAATAGGAAAAGAGATGGCAGAAAGACGTGGCAGCAAATTGTGACAGTGGCAAACGACCTGTATGGTTTATAAAGCCAGAAAGTAAAGTAAAATAAAATACAGATGGGCAACTGAGGCACAAAAAATCTAAGTGACTTGTTCAAGGTCACACAGGAATTCTGGCAGAGCCAAGAAATGAAACCAGATCTCCTAAGTCCCAGTCCAGTGCAAAAGATCGTCCTTTGTGACGGAATAGAATTTCCCAATCTTCCCTGAGTAAGGAATGGTGCATAGATGCACTGCCCCAGGAGCAGAACAAGCAGCAGATCAAACAGTCACAATTCGTGCTCAGTTCCCCACTTGTTCTGATTGTACCGGGAAAAGAGGGAGTCATTTAACTACGATTTGCTGAGCAGCTCACTCCTCACTGTATCTAAACCCCTAATTTGACTTGCATACCACTTTTTGCCTTGCTGCTCCCCCCCTCCCCACTTCTTCTCTACTTGCTAGTAAGAGAAAGTAACACAGAAGTAGGCCCTGATTTCTCTCCTGTGCCAAGAGTTACAATGTAAACAAAGCCAAGCAGAGGAGTAAGGCAAGGAATTAGTCTCGTTTGGTTGAGTATGGACTATGACAATCTAGCCTTAAATGATTTACAATCTTCTATTGACTTGTTCATCATGAAAACTTTGATAGAGGAAGGTAGGCGGATATCTCTTTCCAGGAATTTCCTAACAGCAATTTGAGGTTTTTATACTGTATATTGTAACTATCATGTTTTGTGCATCCATCTGACGGTCACAAACATGTCCAGCCTCACAGATCCTTTTCTGTGTACTGTTATCCCCATTTTACAGATAGGAAAAATGAAACACAGCAAGTGAAAATGACTTGCCTGAAACACAGCAAGTTAAAATGACTTGCCTGTAGACATTTGTTAATCTCCAGCAGAGCCAGGAATTAAAGCTGAGCTCTCCCAGATCCCAGTGCTTTAAGCACTAGCGCATGCTTTTTTCCTTTAGTTATATAAATAAATAACTGAAGTGATTAAATATTAACATCGAAGCAGTGCTCAAGCAGGGTAGTTACATATGAAATGCAAATGTGAGCATGGGAAAATAATCCCTATTTTGTTTTAAATTATAAATGCCTGTTTTCTACAGGAAAAATGATATTTTCTTATACTGTTTACAAGCCAACATGTCCCCAGTAAGGATTAATATTTGGCATCAAAGTACTGATCTGGCAATGAGCTGCCACTAAGATTTTTTACAGCCGACTACGTGTTTAAAGTGTTGACTGACTTGACCCCTGCCCATTGTTAATCCTTCACTTTCTTGCCAGTAGAAATGCACATCTTAATAGGGATGGTCCCAAAATACACAGCAAATAACATGGCTAGACTTCAGAGGTGAAACCAGAGCTCTCTAGGGGGGAAAGGAAATACCAGCTGGAAGGACATATAAGGGGTTCCATAATAACTAGCAATGCATTAAATTCTGGCTCCAATATGGACAGAAGAGACTTTTGCCCAGTCCTACGCATGCATTGCATCTACTTGTTCATGGATGGGAGTGCGTTCTTTTTTCTGGGTAGTTATTCTTTATTAGCTTGTATTACAGCTGTGCATAACAGACCCCACTGCGAGTAGGCGCCATTGTGCCGAGTTGAAACAAACAGTGTAAGGTACAGTCTCTGCCCCGAAGAACTTACAGTCTAAACAGCCAAGGCAGACAAATGAAGGATTCAAATTCAGGGGTGGCCGTGTTAATCTGTATACAGCAAAAAACGAGAGTCCTGCAGCACCTTAAAGACTAACAAATTTCTTCAGGCATAAGCTTTTGTGGGCTCCAACCCACTTCGTGAGATGCAGAAGCCACAGGACTCTCATTTTTAAATGAAGGGTTGTTATCCCCATTTTTGCAGGTAATGAACAGAGGCACAAAGACACTTGCCCAATGTTACATAGAGAGTCTGTGACAGAGCTGAGAACAGAAACCAGATTTTCCAAGTAGCAGCCAACTAAAAGGCCAAAGCAATGGATTTTCACTCTGCTCATGGAAAGCAATAGTCACTCCAGAAAAATTGTAGCTGATTAGTTTTCATTATGACAACTTGTCCTGCAAAGTCTGGTAGGTGTTGAGACATTGTTTCACCAGAAGCTAGTACCCTAACTACAGACAACCAGATATTTTATCGCCTTGACTCTTAGAGTTTTAATGCCACCCTTTACTTGAGGGCATCAGTTTAAAGTGTGATCCCTCTCTGTATAAGTAGTAAATGCCCAACAGTAATCAGCCATGACCCTGTCTTACTGCAATTGTAAAATGAAATCTTGAGACCTACGCTATGGCTTACGTTGCAGATGGGCGAGAAGGAGAGTGACTTCAAACCACTTTGTACTTTTTGCAGGCATAAGTGAATTGTTGCAAGGAGCACGAGGGATCAGTCACAGGTTGAAAAAGACCTAGCTATATGCTCTTTTCCTGAGTCACACACCTTACACCAATGTCTGGGAGGGGGAAACTGTGATAAGAGCCACCATGGTGTCTTGTATCACCCAAAGATCATAGGAGGGACTCTTCCAGTGGCCTGCTAAGCTTGGTTGAGGGCTGCTTTTGATCCGCAAAGAAACTCCGAAAGCAGCCCACAAGCATCAGAGACCGGGACCCAAAATGTTCCGAACCATGACTGCAGGATATTGTAGAGTTTTGGTAAAAAGAAAATTAGCCAGTCCAAATAAAAGCCCTGCCTGTACAGCCTACAAACATTTAGGACCAGATTCCACAGCCAGCCTCCCAGTGCAGCTATAGAAATGCACCGCTGAGCATGCAAGACAATATACAATTGTACATTTTGGGGGCAGCCCAGGGGGGAATGCTGCCTGTGAGTGTAATCTTAGAATAGGTGAACTTAAATGGATTTCAGAATAATACATTACATATCAAGTGTTTAATTGACACAATATTTTTAAGGGGAGCCACTTTACACATAGTTTCTGTACAGATTATTTACAATTTCAACAGTAATAGTTAATGCTCTGTGACAAAGTATATTGTTTCCAGCTTGTTATCCCTTCATAACAAGGTCAACCTATTACCATTATTTTTGTGAATGTAGCTGTTACCTTGAGGCAAAAAGTTAATTGTAAATTACAGAGGGAGGCTTACTGAGGGTTTAAAAAAAACACAGCAAAACTGTACTTATTGTAATGTAACGGTGCCTTTTTATGATGCATTTACATAGAGAAGCCGTATTGTTCACTTCGGGCATATGCTAGTCAAATTCACCTTCACACTTCTGAAGAACTTTCTTCCCAAGTGGGAGAGGACATTCAAATGTAACCCTCAAAAGGCTTCAAAATTATTTTAGCTAAAGGAAATGGGTTTTCATGCTTTTTCCCTACTGTGTTTGGGCCAGATCTCTCTCGCACTGAAATCAAAGACAGAACGCTAAAGGCCAAAACTATGATGCTACCACAAATCCTGAGTGGATTAGACCAGTGTGACTCAGAGGCGCTCATTGTCATAGGTGTTAATTCACGTAATTCTAAACCAATTTCAATAAGAATTAGGTGCCTAAATACCTTTGAGAATCTGGGACCAAGTCACACTTTGGTCCCCATTCTCACAAGAGTTCTCCATAACAGTGATACATTTTAACATGCAGCTCCTAATTCCTGTTTCCCCTTTGATCTGAAGAAGAAATATTGTGCCAATAAATTGTTCAATTTAATTCCCACTTCAGCACCAGCTCAGCTGCATGGGCCGACGCATGGAGGGACCAAGCCAAGGCTCCTCCATGTCTTTTCCTTCCCATGCTCCACTCACTAGTGCAGGAGAAGAGGCAGTATCCCTATAGCATCAGCTCTCCCTTCCACATACAGGAGTCAAGGAATCCCTTTTGTTCTGTTGGTCCTCTCTATGTAGATCATAAGGTGACTTATCATTGGGCACAGACACCGTGTTAATGATTAGGGATAGTTAGAGGTCTTCTGTTTTGAGAGACCATGCACATTCTTCCCTTCCACACCCATTGTCATGGTTTGTCCAAGGGCCAAGCGTAATAGCAGACATGATCTTCTCCGTGGAAGCAAAGCACAGGAAAGGAGGCAGGACCATAGTTCTGTTTCTTCTCACACTGGCTATGTCTACACTTGTTAATTTAAGTCGACTTAGCATGTCCCCACTCAAAAATTAAGTCAACTTAGAGGGGACCCTGCCAAATCGACCTAGAACCTCCACATTGGACACCTAGGTCAACTTGTAGGGGCTAGGTGGACCTGGGACAGGTCCACGGTGGCAGGGGGGCACCCCTTGCCAAGTGCCAGGGAGCTCAGCCTTTGCCCCATTGTACCTTGGTACAATGGGGGCTGAGGGGGATAGGGACCCTGGCAGGGCATAGGGGCAGGGTGGGCAGGGCTCTGTCCTGCCCTGTGAGGAGGCACGCCAGGCTGTGGCTGTGCCAGCCACCCTGGCAGGGAGGGCAGTGGGGAAGCTCTAAAGCCCCCTAAGTCGACTTAAAGTCGATTTAGAGCTACTCTGCGTCCACACTGGCTAAGTCGACTTTCTAAAGCAGCTGCTTAAGTTGACTTAAGGAAAAGGTAGTGTGGACGCAGATTAAATTAAAATAAATTAAAGCAATCTTAAATCGACTTAATTTGTAAGTGTAGACGCACCCCATCAGCCCACAGGAAGAGCCATTCAGAGCTATCAGTTCCCTTCTAATGAGTAGGAGGTACACCGAACATCCACAGGACAGATGGTGCTTCTCCTTGCTCCACTAGCACCCTCCCATCCCTACAGAGCTCTGTGCAACTTGCAGAGGGAAGTCCCAAGCACATTTGTGCTTTAGTGGTTCTCAACCTTTTTCCGTCACGACACACCTGACAGATGATGTTCCCTGCATGACACACTGCAATCCACCGGTGGCAGTGGTGCTTGGGAAGCTGCGTCATTCTGGAGGATGCAGCACTCAGGGACCTCAGTAGGATTAGAGTCAAGACAGCGGAGGCTGGTGCCCTGGTGGTCTGGCTCAATGGGCCCAGGTTTATTTTGTGGGCAGGTGGTGCCCCGCCCCCAGCCCAGGATCTCTGGGTTGCAGCACCTCGTCCCTTTACTCATCTGGCCCTGGCTACTGCCTGTGTCGTCCAGTAGGAGCGGGTTGTTGAGGACAGCCACGAGCCATGGGCGGCAGGAGCCCCAAGCTGGCTCCAAGCTGAGCTGCCAATTTTCTGTGACACACCTCCCGGCTCTTTGCACACGCTTTTGTGTCCCGACATAGTTGTTGAGAACCGTTGCTTTACAGAAACATTGGATCTTTCACAGGGACTTATTTTACACTGTCTCGTTCTATATGGAATCATAACACTGATTTTGCATCTTTGCAACCACTTTCATAGTGAGAGGACTACCCATAAATATCAACTATTCTGAGTTCACAAAAGCATCCAGAAGAATGACACTAATTGGACTGAGAGGAGTAGGAGATGTTTCTCTAATTGCAAAGGAACACACACAAAAATACATTTGTTTCTGGTTGCCTTTCCCTTTGATAAAGAAGTTCTAAGGAATATAATAGATACTATAACCTTCCAGCAGTGGATTTCTCTTTCTTTCTTTCTTTCTTTCTTTCTTTCTTTCTTTCTTTCTTTCTAAATCAGATCAAGTTTTCCCCTACCACATCGTTTCAGACACTTCAAGGCAGCATAAGGTTTACCATATCAGGCCCATGAGGGGTTAAGTAACACTATTACTGTGGATTTCCACTGCTGGTCATATGTTCAAAGCACACAAAGTTTGAGACATATGCATTCTTCGTCCAATAACTTGTCCAGTAATGGGTATATTGATTGCTAATGTCATCATGTTTTAGTATATATAAACCCCCTCACTCTATCATACAGCCGCCAACAATCCAAGAAGTCATTGTTTATTCATTGTAACTCTCAAACTGGCCCGTGTCAAATTCTGCTTGAGGCCTTGCTGATAAAAATCAGCAGATGATTGGGCACACACATTCTTAACATGGCTGACCCATGACATCTTAGGGGCAGCAGGGAGCCTGTCATTATGTGCACAATACTCTTCTTTCTTTCTCCTTATCTAGCCCCAGATGACTTTGAGATTTTATTTAACTCATAAATGACTGAAGTTGTCATTTAAAAAGTGGGGGGAGTGTTTGTTTTTTAAGTGGAAATAATAAACAAGTGATTGGTTGGAGGGGTATTTAAAATACAATCAAACTGCATCAAGAAGAGAAGAACATTAGTTTATTAGAATAACAAATCTGATTGGCTGGTATTCAGCTGGGGAGGGTGAACAATAATTAAAAATCCTAGTCTATGTGTGAAGCCTTTTAAAAGTAAGGGTAGACTGTATATAAAGACAAACAGCAAAGATAACTAAATCAGGGATTTGCACTGAATGTCTGGCAGGTTTTACAAGTACAAAAAGGTTTTCTTTTTTTATCTGGGTGCTCAAATATCCAAGTGTTTCTTAACCCTAAATTCAAACCTGTTCTCAGTGAATCATTCTTTCGTATGTCTTTTCAATTTCAATTTTATCCACAGAAAATTCTCTTTTTAATTTTTTTCTATTTTAATACATTCATTCAGTGAGTATCGAACACCATTATATGTATATCTACAAATATTTTCACTCTGATTTTCCCTTTTTTAACAGTCAGATCCTATTTGCTGAGGTATATAAATAGGTCACCATTTTTTTTTTTAAAAAGTTCATTTATTTGATTTCAGAATTTTGTGGCAGGTGGGACTTAGATTGGCTCATAATTTTGTTAAGATATATATTTGGGGTGGAACATTTGAATGTGCTCAGCACTGACCTAATACTGTTCCCATTGAAATCAATTATAAAACTCCACTGACTTCCATACGCATGGAGTTAGTTCAATACTGTGCATCTAAAAAAAAAAAAAAAAAAAAAATCCACCGATATTTCCTAAGACCTGTTTTAGACAAGCACACGGATTGAGTGTTTGCTAGAAGCTAATATTCACAGAGCAAAAAAAGTCTTATTCTACTCTTCAAATTTCATTATACTTATTGTAGATTTAGAGGATTGACTTGAAAAATATATATGTACAGACATACATGCACACCAATGTTTAGAATTTGTACTTCAAATATATTTTAAAAACATAATCTTTTTATTTTATTTTAATGATTGTCATTTCAAGATCAGATAAATGGCGGTGAATAGTTTGCAATAATAATAATACTCTTTTCAAAAGAAGCATTAAAATTAGCAGATATTGCAATATTTGAAGTAAAATATTTGGGTTCCCACTGATGTGAACTTGACATTGGAGGGGGGGGGGGAAGCACCTAGCTTCTAAACTTTTTAATTTGGCTTTAATCTGTCTTTCTAATTTCTTATATGATAGTCATCAGTAGGGTACCTAAATGCCTCCTACCCAAAATAGTGAAGTGGGTACACGAAAATACATTTCTTTCTCTTTGGGCCCTACTTCCCCCACCATCAAAGGGGCTGGACACTTATGTGTATGCATAGTGTGAGTATGGTAGATGGGTAGACTGAAGAGTTCTAGATCTGCAGATCAGTCACTGAGAAGCCTCTTTCTCCTACCTGCACAAGTTTCATTCAGGAGGCTGACAGCTCCATGGTCCCAGTGGGACATACCTATTGTGGGAGTTCAGGATCATAGGGTAATAAGGTTCCTTGCGATGATTTGATAGGGATCTTTAAAGCTGAAGACCAAAATCTTAATTTGACCCAGTATTCCCCATGAAACTATTCTAGATAGTGTAGAATTGGGGTTATAAATTCTCTATGATTTGTGTTGCCAGTCAGAAAGACAAAGATGATAATGACTGCATCTTTAAACTAAGCTAATGCCTTCATCATCATTGTCACTTGCTTTATGATAGAGCCTAGGGCTCTCAGTCAAGGACCGAGGTCCGTTGTGTAAGGTGCTGTACACACATTGCAAAAATACAGTCCCTGCCTTAAAGAGCGTACCATGTACAACTATATAATGAGGAGCTATCGGTGCAAACAAGAAACAGACAAGGGAAGCACAAGGGAAGCATGAGACATACCTAGAATCAGGGAGAGCCACATGTCTAACATACCTTTTCAAAGCTAAGCTTTTCATTCCTGTCACTCTCTCACACCCAAATCTTAGGCTATTGAATGCTAGAATGGAAAACTGTGATGAATCTTTGGATAATGGACCATCATCTTGACAAACTAAAGTTTTAATGAAGCACATGAGTGTCATGACAATTATAAGAGCAAAGTGAGGGTTTTTCAAAAGACATAGACCCTTGGAAAGTTAACGCTCCCATCTGAGTCTTAAAAATTGCTGGACTGTGATATTAGAGGACTTTTAACATTTTCAAATATCCTAGTAGAGTTATTAGAAAAGAACCTGTGTCCCTACAACTATCCCAACATAAAATTTCAGGAGAGTTGTTTGTCAAACCACAACTAGTTTGAGAAAATGAAGTTTCATCCCAGAGGTTGGTGAAATAATTTGATTTGTTGTTTAACTCTGTAAAATAGCACAAGTATAAAACCCAACAAAGAGAGAGTTGATGCTGTTAGATATCCCAGAGACCTCATGGGACAGTTCAGAGAAACTCTGGAGAAAAAAATGCATCCTAGCAATGAAAATATTTGGGGGTAATAATAATCATACATTTCTCAACTTAAAAAAAACTGTGAATTTTAATTCCCATAAAAGTGCCAGATTCAGATCTCTGGAGAATGAAGACTTTTATATACCACAGAACATATACAATCCGGGCAGTAGAAGAGCAAGCCTTTGAGTTACAATGACCTCTTTTCATGAAGCAAAGTATTTACTCTAGGTTAAGTGGGCCAGCATGAAAGACAACAGTAAAATATGGGCAACAGTCAAAAGAGAGAAAAGGAGCAATGGAGGGAGATACACTGACTTGACTTTAATTTTTAAAGTTCCTTTTTAATTAGACTTCACTCGTGTAGCTTTCTGTAGGTCACTGGATGCTACTGTCATTGCTTGTACACTATGACCAGTGCATATTTGCATACACCAAAAGTTTTATCTGTTTGCCAGATTTAGTGGCTTAGTCATTCTACAGATGAGGTCAAGATTTTTATTCCATGCAATACTGGACTGAGATAGCTTTATTCATCAAGTGGTCCATCCTATCAGCCATTCCCAGCCTGTGGCAAACAGAAATCCTTGCGTATCCTGTGTCATAACTATTGATGGACCTATTCTCTATGAACTTATCTAGTTCTTTTTTGGACTTCATTATAGTCTTGGCCCTCACAACATCCTCTGGCAGGAATTTCCACCAGATGACTATGTGTTGTGTGAAGAAATCCTTCCTTTTGTTCATATTAAACCTGCTACAATTTGGTGACCCCTAGTTTTTTTTGTTATGAGATGGAGTAAATAAGACTTCCTTATTTACTGTCTCCACACCAGCCATGATTTTATAGATTTCTATCACGCCCCACCCCCCTTAGTCATCTCTTTTACAAGATGACACAGCCCAATCTTATTTATCTCTCATCATATGGAAGGTTTTTCATACCCCTAATCTTTTATGTTATCCTTTTTCAATTCCAATATATCTTTTTTGAGATGAGGTGACCAGATCTGCATGCAGTATTCAAGACGTGGGCATACCGTGGATTTATAAAGAGGCAATGACATATTTTCTGTTTCATTATCTATTATTTTCCTAATAATTCCCAACATTCCAGGTTTTTAGACTGACACTGCATATTGAGTGGATGTTTTCAGGGAGCCATCCAATGACTCCAAAACCTCTTTCTTGAATGGCAATAGCTAATTTAGACCCCAACATTTTACATGTATAGTTAGGATTAGATTTTCCAATGTCTGTTACTTTGCATTTATCAACACTAAATTTTATCTGCAACTTTCTTGCCCTGTCACCCTGTTTTGTAAGATCCCTTTGTAACTCTTCACAATCTGTTTGGGGCTCAACTAGCTTGTGTTGTTTTGTATCATCTGCAAATTTTGCCACCTCACTGTTTAGCCCCTTTTCCAGATAATTTATGAATATGTTGAGCATTACAGGTCCCAGTAGAGACCCCTGGGGACACCATTTATTTACCTGTCTCCATTCTGAAAACTCACCATTTATTCCTTCCTTTTCTCCCCTATATTTTAACCAGTTACTGATCCGAGAGAACTTTCCCTCTTAGTCCATGACATCTTATTTTGTTTAAAAGCCTTTGGTGAGGGGTCTTGTCAAAGGATTTCTGAAAATCTAAGTACACTATAGCCACTGGATCACCCTCGTATACATGCTTGTTGTCCGTCCCCCCCCCCACAAAGAATTCTAGTAGATTGGGGAGGCATGATTTCCCTTTACAAAACAAATTGTATTCATCTATGTGTCTGATAATTCTGTTCTTTACTCTAGCTTCAACCAATTTGTCTGGTATGGACGTTAGACTTACCAGCCTGTAATTGCCAGGATCAGCTCTGGAGCCTTTTAAAAAAAATTGGTATCACATTAGATATCCTCCAGCACTGGTACAGATGCTGATTTAAATGATAGGTTATATACCACAGTTAACAGTTCTGCAATTTCACATTTGAGATCCTTCAGAACTCTTGGGTGGAGACCATCTGATCCTGGTTATTTATTTATCTGTTTAATTTATCAATTTGTTTTAAAACCTCCTCTAGTGACACATCAATCTGGGACTGTTCCTCAGGTTTATCACCTAAAAAGAATGGCTCAGGTCAACAAGGACACGTGTCCACTAGGAAGCGAACAGAGACCACCTATGTATTTTGCACTAGCTCTTCAACTTTAGAAGATACTAGTTAATCTTAAACCACTATCCTGATCATGTTTGTAAGCACTTTCTCTTTAGGAGATGGGAATCGATACCAAATATAATAATAACAAAAGAAAAGGTTTCTGAAGTAATAATAGTGAAAGGTGTGCAAGCCAGTGGAAAGTACAGTAAAAAATACCCATGACAAGTCATGATAAATGGGTCGTTATAAAATTCATGTTTAGGCTGCACCAATCTGGGGATAATGCCATTCGTCATGGCAACACTGGGCACTAATGAGCCCTCATTGCATATTCATGGCTGTGGCATCTCTCTCTCTCTCCCTCCCTCCCTCCCACCATGAACCAATGCCGGGTAAATATATCCACCTCAAACTGAAACTCAGCTTAGGCTGTTTTTTTTTATTTGTTATGTTGCAGCAATTACACTGTAAAAGTGCTGCACAAGATGGATTGCTCTGATCTGTAGTTCAATTGTAAATTAGAATACACATCCCCCTAGGGACACATGGCCCCTATTTGTGATTAAGAAAAAAGCCCCATAATAGACTAATAGCTAAAGTTCTCTCTCTTTTACTTTCAGGCAATTAGCTTGATGAAATGGCCTCTTTCTGTGTACCCTGGAAGTGTAAACCGATATCATAATGAAGTATATGATGTTTATTCTATTATTTTCACCTTGCCACATATGCAGGAATGCATAAATAATGGCTGCTTTGTCTAGTACATTTACTGATCCAGAAGTAAACTATTTCTTAAAGAGGCAGTGTATGGTTCCTGATTACTTAGATTGAGACGTGCACTAGTGTATGTGTGTGTGACTGAGCCCCTTTATAAAAATTAATGTTCTGCTTTTAAAAAAAAAGGGAGTCATATGATTAAATAATGTTTCGTACTCATTTGGTGTTTCCATTTCAATGAATATTACATCCATTAATTAAAAAGTCTCCTTAAATAATATTCCTGGGAGGTAGGTAAGGCAGGTATTATGCCCATTTTACAGATGGGAAACTAACACAGTACAATTCAGAGCTCTACCCAAGGCCACACAGGATGTCAATAGCAGAAGAGAGATTAGGATTCAGGAATTCCTGACTCTCAGTCCTATGCTCAGACCATCCAAATATGCCTTTTCCCTTACTTATGTCATCACTAGTATCGCATAGATTGATAGTGCCAGTGGCTCTGGTGAAAGTGTCACCATAGATGTAACACAGTTATTTTCCTTTCCCTTAAAGTTTTGTGATGTCATTTTTGCTTTGAGTGTCATGTAGCAATGAAAAAGCTTTCCCCCGAATTGGAGTCGGAGGCTGTTGGTTTGGATGCTGGTGTTGCTCCCCAAGTCAGTGTTACTTGGGGTACATTGTCCTTAGAAAGAGCCAGTTCAGGCTGTTAATCTGAGACACTGAGTCATGCTGTGTAACCACACCACCAGGTTTGGAGGCACTAGCACCTTTGTTCACCAGGTGAATAACTCTAATGAAACCTGCCAGAACAGCATGCACTGTTTGTGATAGTAAAGGCCAGGCCCCTGACTGCCCAGTACCACATTTGAAACTGGTGAGTCATAGCTTCAGTTACAGGTGGAGTAAAATCGCTTCAGCCAGGGTAATTTGTGGCTCTAATTCTAGTTTATATAAAAATAGGTATATTCTCAGGCTACCTGCATTACCCACAAATCATGAACACATTATGAATGTTCAGAACTAGGCAAAATTCAGCGATACATGTTTGGGTGGGTGGGTGGAAAATCATCAGGGCCCCATTGTCAATCTACACACACAACTGTAGTTTTCTGCCAGTTTTCAAAAAGGATGTGATATTTTACAGTTACTAAAGAATGTTCAGCAGGTGGTTCCACAGATGCCTGTTTAATTCTCTAATCTAAGTAATCTGTGCAGTCATTAGTGGAGAAAGAAACAAAAAAAAGGATCTGGCAGCGATTTAAATTAAATGCAATAATGTCTTGGATTAAATACTGACTTTGCATTGCAATAGGGTGAACTATCCATTCCTTTATGTGAAAAAAGCAATGGAGGTGTTATTAAGGAAGGTGATGGGATACTTTTATCAGCCCCAGATATTTCTTATTTATGGGAGAGAAAGGATGGTTCAGCTGGTGATAGCTGGAGATCTGGGTTCAGTTCCCAAAATCATTGCAAACTTCCTATGTAACCTTGGATGAGTCACTTAATCTCTTCCCTGTGTCTTCATTGCCCATCTGTAAAATGGTGATAATAACAGTTCCCAATTTCATAGGAGTATTGTGAGAGTAAATACATTAAAGGCTATGTCTACACTAGAAAAAGTTACGTCGACTTTCTTAAGTCGACTTAAAAGGTCGTCTTTAAGCCGACTTAAAGTCGACCTTATTAAGTCGACTTAACATTGGACTTGCATTAAGTCGACTTAAGGGCTACTCCCCTTCCACACCATCCTTAAGTCAATTTAAGAAGTTGACTTAAGGCTTAAGTCGACCTAAGGAGGGGTACTTATTAAGTCGACTTAAGCTTTCATTAAGTCAACTTAAGGAATTACTTAAGTCGACTTAATGAAAGCCCAGTGTGGACATGGAGTAATTTAGGTCGACCTAAATTGCTAGTGTAGACATACCCAAAGATTGTCAGAAACTCGGGTATTATGGTAATTGGGACCATACAAGGTAGACAAGCTGAAAATCTGTGGCAGATGTGCATGGACATATGTGCAACACTACTGATTATCCCACATTCCAGACTAGGTTATTAAGCTTAAGGCAGTGTGAGAAGAGACGACCATAACGCAGTTAGGAACCATTTTATCACCCAATACTACTAAGTGCAAACCTTTAAAAAAAATAACACTGTTCATGGACACCATATTTTGTTTAAACTTGTTAATCATTGTCTTCTTGCATGACAGCCCTGGCATTTAAAATATGTTAGGGGTTACACAATCCTTTCACCTGGTGCAGACATATATCACTGGAAGGATGTTCTCATAAACAAAGTGCTGCAGGCTACGATCTTATCATTCCCCTCTTCCTTCTCAGTTCAGTTCAATGACAAACACTTTTTTCTGTTCTTTGCTCCAGTATCTGTTCAGGAGACACTGAGTATTGGAACAGCAGATGACGTTGCAAATAAAGACTGATGGACATCAATCATGGTGTAGTGGGGAAGGGAGGGAAAACTTGCCATGTAGTTTGCAGTGCTTTATTTGGTGCTTTGACTCTGCCCAGTGCAACAACAATTCTTTTACAATTCGAAGCAAAAGATTATGCTCATACACACACACTTAATTTTTTTTTTTAAAACTTGTATGTGAAAGTTAAGAAGGGCTGTCCCAGGATGTTACTATGGGAAGTACCCCATGCTGACTTACCATGGTACAGCAGGCACTCCCTGCCTCAGTTTCCCTTTTTCAGGGTCCCTCAAGAACTCCACATAGTTCAAAAAGGTATATAACTAAATTCTTTTGCTAGGGTTCTACTTAATTAATCCTAAAATAAATTTGAAATAAAGACTTTTCCTTTGGGTTTAGCTGTGACACAACCCTCCTTCTTGGGGCCTGTTATCTCTGGAGTTCCTCTCTCATAGGAGAAATGGTGTCTTTCTCAACACCTCCCTATAACTGAGTCTTGATAGCCTTTTATCAGGACCAGATATTCCTTATTAGTTAGCTGCCTAGATAGGCTCTAAATTGTCATGGGTAGGCTAGATCTGGACTCTCCTTAAAAGGGCCAGCAACCCAATGATAGGGACATAAAACAGATGAGAATGTTTGAAGGAAATCAATGCATTACTAGCATAGTTCGTTTGCAGAGATAAATAGAGTGTCAACTCTTAGTTTGTAGACACAAAGGCTATGTCTACACTGGCAGTTTAAGTCAACTTAAGGAGGCTTAAATCAACTTAAACAAAGCCGTGTCCATACTAGGCTTTCATTAAGTCGACTTAAGAAATTCCTTAAGTTGACTTAATGAAAGCTTAAGTCGACTTAATAAGAACCACCTATTAAGTCAACTTAAGCCTGCTTAGGTCAACTTAACCCTTCTTTAGGTTGAGTTAAGCCCAGTGTAGATGTTTAAGTCCAGTTTGCTAAGTCGACCTAAAGGCAGTTAGGTCGACTTAACAAAGTGGACTTAGTCCATGTCCATGAACAGCACTTTGTTAAGTTAACTTAATAAAGTCGATTTAAAGTTGACCTTATTAAGTCAACTTTACAAAGTCGACCTAATTTTTTTGTAGTGTACACATAGCCAAAGAGTGTGGCTATTCTGAATGAAGCAGGAGGTAGTAGGGTAGAAGAGAAATTCTGCAGTTTAGTGACTTCATTTATTGGGGAGGTAAATACTACCCATTTTAAACAAACCATTTCATGACCAGAGCTGTGTGAAATTCTCTGTTTGTGCTTTGTGAGATTATTCTGTGACAATTTTTGAAGCAGGCCAAATTTTCACCAATATTACCAACAAACACTGGCCCATTTTTCTTCTCTAAAACTACCTTTTTAATTCCTTCAGTAATCTTACTAACAGACTATGTTTGGCCCTTGTAAGAAAGAAGTCTTGTCACTAGGAATATACAACACATTCAATTAAAGACTAGACACACTCAAAAGATGTTGGCTTTTTCAGGTTTGTGGTGTTTCCATGAATGTGCCGTTTTTTCCAGAATCTTTATTAGTGAAATTGTCATCATATTTTACACTAATTTTTCCTTTTCTATCACATTAACAGTGATCCAAATGCAACATTTCACAGTGCTTCAGATGGATTAGTTGAGATTTGTCACAGGATTGAAGTGAACCTATTCCATGTGAGTCTCTCAGTGAAAAAGATGCTCTGTTAAAGCCAGTGAGACAAGATCTAGTGTCTCCTATCCACTGTTTTATTTGAAATCCTTCTATTGGCCAACCTTGTAACTGATTTTTCCCAGTATTTGACACTAACTAAACTTCACATTTATTATCATTATGCCTTTTTTGCTGTTGCCTCCTTAACTTCTGAACATCTATTGTGTTGTGTTATGGTCCCAGTGTTTTATGTTCCTGGAGGTCAGCACTCATGTGAGCTATGATTGAAAGCCCATTGAAGTCAACATCTTAGCATTGACTCAAATGGCTTTTGCTCCAGGCCTTGCACAGCCTGAGAACCATTTTTTATTTTTTTTCCAGAGTGCGAAATTCTTAATAAGCTCCATATTTATTAGTAGTGTACCCCATTATAAGGAAACACAACTCTGATCTTTCCCAGAGGATTTTCTTCTGTTTTGTCATAGCATCAAAGACATTCAGCACAAAACAAAGAAAGAAACCAGCCCCACTCAAGAGAGGTGTATCTACATTCAGCAAACAAAATATTATTTCTCTAAAAGAGGCACCAGTTATCAAGGTCAATAATCAGACATGGCAGTGAAGAGTCAGGATTCACAGCCAAAGTATAATTTGTTCAGTACTGAGCATCTCGCAGATAGACAGTTCTACCTTCATACTTCAGAGAACTGCTGCCCATACATGTAAGGCTAATTCATCATTTGAACAAGACAGCCATGTAGGCATTTGTCAGAAACAAAGTATAGGATAGATTAACTACAGAGGAAGATGCTGAATTAGGAAGAGAGAATTCCTTTGATGCATAACTTCATCTGGAAATCATAGAATCAGAGAAATGTAGGGCAAGAAGGGTCCTTAAGAGATCATCAAATTCAGCTCCCCTGCACTGAGGCAGGACTATGTGAACATAGACCATACTGACAGGTGTTTGTTCAACCTGTTCTTAAAAAACCTCCAGTGATGGATATCTCACAGTGTGCCTTGAAAGCCTACTTCAGAATTTAACTGCCTTGTAGTTGGAAAGTTTTCCCTAATAACTAACCTCAATCTCTCTTGCTGCAGATGAAGCCCATTTCTTCTTGTCCTCACTCCAATGGACAAGAAGAAGAATTGATCACTGTCCTCTTTATAACAGTCCCTTCACATAATTAAAGACTGTTATCCGGACCTCCCCCAGTCTTCTTTTCTCTAATGTCTTTTTAACCTTTCCTCATAGGCCAAGTTTTCTAAACCCTTTATCATTTTTGTTGCTCTCTTTTGAGCTTGCTCTAATTTATCCACCTCTTTCCTAAATTGTGGCATCTACAATGAGACATAGAACTCCAGCTGAGGCCTCACCTGTGCTGTGTAGAGAGAGACATGAGCAGTGTCTTACAGATGACACTCCTGTTAACATACGGGAGAATGTTGTTTGCCCTTTCCACATCCGCATCGTGTTGTTGACTCCAATTTGTAATTCACTATTAGCCCCAGATCTTTTTCAGCAGTACTTCTGCTAGGCCAATTGTTCCTCACAGTGTAGTGTATACTTCTGATTCTGATTTTGATTTTGATTTTTTTCCCCTTCCAAGTGAAGTACTTTGCACTTGTCTTTCTTGAATTTCATCTTATAGAATCATAGAAACTGGAAGAGACCATGACAGGTTATTGGATCCAGTCCCCTGCACTCATGGCAGGACAAAGTACCATCTTAAACCATCCCTGACAGGTGCTTGTCTAACTTGGTCTTAAAAACTTACAATGATGGAAATTCTACAACCTCCCTAGGCAACATATTCCAGTGATTAATCACCCTGACAGTTAGGAATTTTTTCCTAATGTCCAACCTAAACCTCCCTTGCTGTAATTTAAGCCCATTGCTTCTTGTCCTTTCATCAGCAGTTAAGGAGAACAATTTTTCTCTCTTCCCCTTGTGACAACATTTTAGGTACCTGAAAACTGTTATCATGTCCCCTCTCAGTGTCCTCTTTTCCAGACTAAACAAACCCAGTTCTTTCAATCTTCCCTCGTAAGTCAAGTGTTCCAGATCTTTAATCATTTGTGTTGCTCTTCTCTGGACTTTCTCCAATTTGTCCCCATCTTTCCTGAAACGAGGCACCCAGAACTGGACACAATACTCCAGCTGAGTATCAGTGTGGAGTAGAATGGAGTAGAGTTGACCTCCAATTCTCCAAGTTGTCAAGGTTGTTTTGAGGTAGGTGACCCTAGAGCCCATGAGATTTTTAAAAAAAGAAGAGCAAGAAGGCTCCAGTGAAGAGTGGGAACACTTCAGTGGCCAGAAGGCTGTTTTCTTTCATGCACTCCCAAGACAAATGCCTCTATTAACCACAAGGCACAAGAGCAAAATTGCATTTGCTACTGCTGTTGCTCCTTTTTTGCTTTCTGCTGTTCTGTCATCATCTGTGACATTGTGACAACAGGCAGTAAGGGACGGGGGGAGATTTGGTCACCTGGAACCCTGGAACTAGTATGCAAGCTGTGCATAGGTCAGTCTGATAAGTTCTAACACTCATTACAGTTGTATTGTGCCAGGGCATGGTCTTGGGGTTCTAACTATAACTGCAGTGGCTGATTCTGAGAGTGCATTGGGGCATGCAGTTTTACGCTCTGTATGTTGGACATAAACATTCCCTTATACAATCTGCCTTTCATTTTAATGATATTGTTATTGGCCTATTGCAGCTCCCTTTGCCTTGCCTGCCTGGGCTAAATTCCATTATACCTATTCCCCTTTGCTAATACAAACCGATATACAATCCTGGTACCTGATTTACTGACATTCTTATTTGTTGACATGGGCAAAGATAATGCACAGTACATGCGCAAAAAAAAAAAAAAGTGGCCCATTTCACATACCACTGACACTGTGGAGTACATGTGGGTCAACACTTGGAAGGAAACTTGGATCATATCTTACTCACTGATTTTCATCCTGTGGTCTGTGGACCCTTGGTGCTCCACAGAATATGTCTGAGATTTCCAAAGGGGTCCACAAATGAAAAAACATTAAAAATCACTATATCAATACTTTGTTCTCTTGTTTTCTTCATACTATCTTTCAGAATGCTTACAATACCTCTAGGTTTTGCATAGAGTTCCCCATATAGCCATACATTTTACTTTTTGGTGTCAGGTCAGATTAAAAACTTTTATTTATTTTGTTCTGGATTTACTAGAATATTAAAAATAAACAGCCAAAACTCAACCATTGCTGCCAGCTTTCCTAGTGGTAGAAAAAAAACGTGTCAAAAGTTACTTCCTTACAAGCAAATAATCCCAAAAGTGTAAATATCCTGAAGATCACAGCACTTTAAGATCTGCCAGTGGTGAAATAGTGCAATTAAAGTCATGCCCCATAAGCACTGGAGGCCTAAATCATTAATAGATCACTTTAATGGGAGCATTTAAAAAAAATAATAATAATTTACATTTACATGATACTGAATATGTTATGGACAGATGGCTCCATGAAAGCTATATAGCTACACAGTTATACAGTTTAATAACATTAGCAGTTCTCTGAGACCTGAGTCAGAATGTAAAATAAACCTCACCTTACCATTCTGACTATATTTTGGTTGGTTTGATTTCTGGTTTGATGTGGATAGAGATTCCTTGTTCATTTCTTAAATGTTTTACCTTAAAAAGTAGAGGAGGAGGAGAGAATAGCTTGGGGGAAGGAGGGAAAATTAAATGAAATAAGCCCATAAAAGTAAGTCAATAAACAAAATCCTTTATAACACATGGAGTGGTCATAGGATATATCAAATGTCAAGGTCCTGATCCTATTGTCATTGAGATCATTGGCAAAACTCCCACTGACCACAATGGTTCTCTGGATTCTTTAGAAAGAGAGCTCTCCCTAATGTGGAAAAAAATTATAAAGAAATTAATAGCTCATTAGCAAACGTTCCATAATGCATTTCTGATTTCTGGGTCAATGTTACAAGTAAAACACAGGCTGCATATTTTAGTTCTTTAACTGATTTCTTTTCTACTGGGCATTTACCCCACTATTGTACCTACAAAAATACATTAAATTCTCACTGGCTGATCCTCTTGAGCAAGGTGGTTCAGGAAGTTCTTTACTCCAGTATACAGACATAAATTGCTCTGTGAATAAGTGAATAAGAAACCCTGATTAACACAACATAGTAAGTCACAAAAGGTAGATCCAAAATCTACTGGAATCAACAGAAAAAATCCTGTTGACTTCAAAGGGCTTTGTATAAGAAACCACTGAAGATGGATTTTTAGCAAGCAAGTAATGGATCCAATGAAAAAAGACTGGGCTATCTTTAGTTATTTTAGATATTTTTAGTTTTGTATTCTTTAAAATTCCTGTATATACATCAGAACTATTGACCCAACTGTTACTGAAATTGATGGAAAGACTACCACTGATTTCAGTGCGCAGTGGATTGTGCCTTAAATTTTCAGGTTATTTCAGAAGATTAGGCCTGGTGTCTTCACATGCTCAACAAATCAATATTATGCAGAAAAAACACACGTCAAGAGGTCAAATCAACCATATCATTTGTATTTAAAACAGTAATTTTATCAAAGGTATCTATTAGAGACAGACACAATATTCCATGGTCAAAGTATCTTGCATTTATATGACCCTTTTTCTTGATTAGATGTTCAAGGGCCATGTCTTAAGATGGTGGAAATAAGCATGACAATGGCGCTGTGACAATTTATACAATTTCACTACATTATTTTTGTTAGTAATTGAGAAGTAAAGACCAATGTGATTCAGAAACCCAGAGATGATTCACTACTCCATGTCAGTAACGCTTGCCAGGTCTGTCATATTCATTACACCTAATACATTGTTGTCCTGATATATACACAACAGGTGTCATGTAATATATCACTGGAAAACTAATAATGGACTAATCATTAATATTTTTGTTCAATGTATGTATAGGTTGTGCACAAAGAGTTATAAATATATTCTTAAAAAGTGTTTGAAAAGCAATGCATAGGCATAATCTGTTTTAGATGAAGGAATGTGTATTTGTTTATCTGACCAGCCTGGTCATCAGGAAGAAACTATGGCTACATCTACACTTGTTAATTTAAGTCGACTTAGAATGTCCCCACTCAAAAATTAAGTCGACTTAAAGGGGACCCTACAAAATCAATCTAGAGCATCCACACTGGACGCCTAGGTCGACTTGTAGGGGCTAAGTGGACCTGGGACAGGTCCATGGTCGCAGGGGGGGCACCCCTTGCCAAGTACCAGGGGGCTCAGCCTTTGCCCCATTGTACTTAAGGATGCTTAAGTCGACCTAAACAAAGCCACATCCACACTAGGCTTTTCTTAAGTCAACTTAAGCATTTCTTTAAGATGACTTAAGGAAATGCTTAAGTCAGCTTAATAACACTTGCTTTTAAGATGACTTGAGCCTTAAGTCATTTTCTTAAGTTGACTTAAGGCCAGTGTAGATGGGGATTAATGCTAAGTCGACTTTATTAAATCGACTTAAAGCCAATATAACGGCTATCTCTGCTCTTAAGTCGACTTAACAAAGTCGACTTAAAGTGTAGTCAATTTGTTAAATTGACTTAACAAGGTCAACGTTAAGTCGACTTAAAGTTGACTTTGTTAAGTCGAGTTAACAAAATCGACTTAACTTTGTAAGTGTAGACATAGCCACTGTGAAATGAATACATGAACACTATGTAAGGAATTGTGGATAACAACTGATGTTATGCATTAAAGACTGCAACCAAACAGAGACAAACAGATTTTGTTCCAGGCAGGGAAAGCAGCTTCAACCCGAATTATGCATTATAGATTCAAAATAATGGAATTCCCATTTACATACAAATCAGCAGAGGGATGGGAAGGTCACAAGAAGTGAAGAATGGCAGCAAGCTTTCCTGGCTCTTGGAACAGAGACTTTTGGATGATAAAGGGATGAGGGTAAAATATATGAGTTGTTCATTGCTTGGGAAATTAAAGTTCCTAGTGTTCTTGAAGTCACAGAATATTGGACCCTTCAGCAAAGGTGGTTGAAAGTCTCTGGAAACTGAGATGAGATGAGACACTTGTTTATGTAAAGACTGTAACTTGCTGAATTTAAGTTTTAGTCATAAAAGCATATTCTTACTTTTATTTGCTTGTAGTCCTTTCACTCCTTATACTTCAAATACTTAATCCTACACCCTTTTGTTAAATACATTTGTTTTACTTGTACTATAAACCAATTAAGTGTTGTGACTGAAATAAGATTGTTTGTCAAACCCCAGTTAAATTAATAGGCTACAGTATATTGTCTCTTTGAAGGAAAAACAAACTTTTTAACTTCTATGAGTATTCAGTGGGAGCCCAGGACACTGCAGGAAAGTGTCCTTAGAGAACTCAGCAATTGGCATTCATTCTTTGTTACTTTCAACGTAAGGTGTGGATTTGACAGAGTCCTGTAGAGTTTGCTAGCAATTCAGACAAACTGGTATGGCAGGAATTTGCCAGAAATTTTAACACTAACAAACCTCTCCTTTGCTGAGGATCAGAGGAAGAGCAAATTTGGAGAAAATCAGGATGGGGAAGACATTGGGGTCGCCCTGCAAAAAAAGTAAGGAAGAGGTGGAAGCGCCAGGGGGTGATCTGAATATTTGCATGTTGGTGTCAGGGCCATGAGCCACTGCAGTATAGCATTTAAGGTGTCCAGAATTACAGGGAAGTCAGTGACACAATATCAGGCTGGTCTGGCTTGAAGCTCAAAAAACGATAACTAGGAAAAAAGAGAGAGCTAGAGACAGAGACATATGCTTCATCTTCTCCAGTGGATGATCAACCTTAAAATTGTATTTGATCATGAAAAAACAGTCTTGATATGAACAAAGAATAATGACTTAAATGGAAATGAAGAATATTTAGATGCAAGTGTAACCCATATGCCTGAAAAGGCTATCTCTGGGAGACCTGCTGAGGGTGGGTTACTGTTGTTGGGCAGATTAGGTACCCACAACTGGAAACTTCCAGAAGCAGGGAGTGGTAGCAATTTGAGCATGCTCCACAGTGTACCCTGCTGGTGTGATGTGATGTTGTCAGTCAGATGACTGGAGAGCAGCAGCCTGAGCAGGCAGCAGGCAGGAGCTGCCTTGAAAGGAGACCATGTGCTCAGTGTTCTGGAGCGGAGCTGAGCCAGGAGTGAACAAGATGTTTTCTCCATGTAAAGGAGTCATTTGCACCAGACCTTGCAGACATGCATATGGGACTGAGGGCTGGTTGCAGAGGAGAAGAGAAAGCCTGCATGTAATGCTACAGAGGATCCCAGCAAAGAAAGAAGAGGACAGCTATTTCTTGCCACTCAAGCTTCCACACTGGAACAGAGACTGTAGCTGAGAGTTGGGTGAACTCCACACAGACTTTGGGACTCTTGGGTATCTTTCATGCAAGGGATTGTTCTTGGTTAATTGTAGTTTGTTTTCTTAGGATAAGGTTCATTTAGTTAGTAGTTAATAAAGTTCATTGTTATGTTTGTTTTAGTAGTATTTTAATGTGTGAGTGTAGCTCTGAGCAAGCTTTGCCATGAGTCCTGTACAGACTGGATCCTGGGTCTCCAGCTGCTTTCCCCATAGGGGTTGGGATTGATTTCTGTGGGGCACTGGAGAAGGGCAACTAAATGAATTTAGCCCACCCGAAGGTTACACAAGTGAAAACAGTTTATTTGAGAGAAACTTTTAGTTTCAATCAGACATTCAAATACTTCACCCTCAGATAGATATTAAATATTAATTTCAGAGAAAAATATATTCTCTATCAATGCTTTAGTAAGCTGGGTTCTGTACAAGTGGGATGATTTTAATGCATGGCTTCAAAAATGATCAGATATGAACAACTATTGATATTGTATCACCAGGATAGATATAATAGCCATAAGGCATGTCTGTATACCCAAAAACACATACCTTTCCTCAGCATTAGTTTGGCTGGCAGTCTGGAAAATATTAATGTCTTATGGGTTGAAGCAAAAATAAGTAGAACCATCTTGGACAATGCATATTTCAGCAGAAGCTAAAATTTATGTGAGTTCTCTGTATGTTTCTTTTAATTATACAAGCCAGAACTGCAAACAGAAGTCTAACCAGAACAGACTTCAAAAAGTTTGGCTTCCTTCAAAATTCCAGGACACATATTCAGATGATTTCCTAACCCAAATATTTGGGGTTCTTTCATCCCTAAAAAATCCCTATCGCTCTTTTTTTCTTTTTATTGGCTTATTATGCCTATATTTCACAGCCTAAGAAAACAAATGCAATTTCTACCACTCAATAAAGTAATGGAATTAATCTGATGAAATGTCAGAATTTTTTTAACTGAATTTGTAATGTAAATTACAGGGGAAAGACACCTCTTAATTCAAAAGCCACTTACACTGAAATCTTGTATAAACCACATTGATTGCCACAGAGATATATAACTCCCATAACATTCCAGCCTGACGTTTCTTTTGCAATCTTAAACATTTCTTTCTGTTGAGAATGGCTGCTTCTATTTCCCAAAACAGGAAGTAAATTTCTTCCTACCCTTGTGAAAGTCATTCTTAAAAATGCTAGAAATCTGATCTCTGCACACCATACATCATATCTTTAACATATTCTCCAAGGAAAAGCATGTTTCAAGCAGAACAATCTCATTGCTGGGGATTCCATGTGATAATGGGGAAAATTCTCCCACGTATGCATTCTGCCAGTGATTTTCCCCAATGTACAAGCCTGAAGTTCTGATACATTGGATTTATTTATTTATTTTTTAACCATTTGTCTGGCAAGAACTCACCACATGAGATGTTAAAATTGAATTACGTTCAAACAAAACTACAAGTTCTCAGACTGAAGACTTTGGGGTGTATCAGAGTATTTATACTCAAATAAATTGAATTAAAACCACTCTCAGTGTTACCAGTAAACATATTGGACTGGCATTCCTGTTTGGTCTTGAAAAACAATTTATAACTCTTGGACAATGCAGTCTCACTTAAAAAGGGTGGGAAGGATGATGTTTTGAGGTATTTGAACAGGGCCAAAAATGTTGATGACATAATGGGACCTAATCCTTTGTGGGAGTAAATAGCATAATTCCACTGATTTCAGTGGAGTTACGCTAAACAATATTATTTGAGGACTTGGCCCATAAATCTTGACAGTGAATCTGCACTTCATGTTTGTCTTTTACCATTTTATCCCAGCATCCCCCCAACATATGATTATGTAGTAAAGAGACACAGATGAGCAATTAAATGACTTGAGGCTTTGTGGCTAAGCATTGTCATTCTATGTGTATAAAAATTAAGAAGCCTAGTCCTGAATGAAGAAGAGACATAACAGAGCTATGTAACATAATGTGGTGAATGCTGTTGAGATGCATCTCTTCGAAATGTTCGACAGTTTCAGAACAGCTGGAAACTTCATGAAATTATAAGGGCAAATAGTTAAAATAGATCAACAAGAACAGCTTAAAAAGCTATATCAGTTTACAAACAACTTGTTGAATTCATTGCTGTGGGAGATTATTTAAGAGGAAGGTAGTTTAGCAGTGCTCAAGAAATGATTAGGCTTTTACATGAGTAGCATTTCACTGTCTAGATTAAAAAATTACATGGATATCAAATCCCATCATTGGGAGCCTACATTTTTCCAGGTTTGGGTTAGCACTGAACATGTTCCTTGACTAAATAGAATTGCATAATTTGTCCTATTATATTATGCAGTATAGAAGGTATAAGTACCTTCCCAGGGAGAAAATACTTGGTATTAAAGGATCTTTGATCTAGTAGGAAAAGTCATAACAAGAACCAATGGCTAGAAGTTATATCTGAACAAATTCATATTAGAAATAAGGCATACATTTTAGAAGTGAGGGAACAAATTACCAAGGAAAGTGGTGTATTCTCCATCTCATGAAGTCTTCAGGGCAAACCTGGATGTTTTTTCTTGAAAGATGTGCTCTAGTCATGATAAAATTCTCAGGCCTGTGTTATACAGGTCAGCCTAGATAATGCAATAGTCTCTTCAGACCTTAAAATCTATTAATATAAGTATTACCAGTAATGAGGGACAAATAATGGCAACTTCCAGAGACAGGTTAACAAATTAAATCAAGCAATGACTTTTTCAAGTGTAGTCCTTCCTACTATATGTTTTTATAACATAAAGAATTTTAATTTATAACTCCACTATTATGCTTTATTAGTAGATAGCTTAACCCTTTTTAAAATTGTAGTGTACACACACCACCAGAATAAATGCTGGCAAAACAGTACATGTTATGGAATAATAAAGAATTGGAGCATGAAGAATTGGATTCATTAGCTGTCATTATTGTAGAGGTCCATATGTCATCAAATTCTACTCAAATACAAACATTTTTAAGTAATATATATTTTTTTTGTCTTACGCTCACACCTAGAGGCCCCATCTCAGAATGGCCATTGTGCTAGGCGCTGACCAAAGTCAAATACATAGTAAAAGACTGACCTTACTAAGAAACTTGCCATCTAAATAGATAAAGAACAAAACAGTGGAGTAAAAGTACCTGGATGACTTAGGAGGACAACCTTCATTGACTTTCAGTGGGGCCTGTGCTCAGATGCTTTTAAAAATCCCACCATAAATAGATAAGACAGGCAAAGGATAGGAAAATAATCAGTTGCACAGAAAGAAGAAGTGACTTACCCTGGGTCATACAGCAGGGCAGTGGCAGAGTGGAGAACAACTCTCATGTATCCCAAGTTCCAGTCTTGTGCCCTGGGTGCTAATCAGGATGTATCTCAAATTTATCGTGATTTGTGAGAATCATCAAAGCTCTATCCAACGCCATAGAATGACCTGAACATTGCTTGAGCCATCCATTTCTTCTGCAAGCGTCAGGGTTCTGAGTGCTCTGATCTGAGGCATGACATGCGGTTGGTCCATATCTTTGCATAAGCACAAGTCCACAGTTTCAAAGATACATGGCTAGCCTCACGTGTGCACACATCAAAGATTTACACTCATATATGCAGTTCTGTTTGCATATGAATGGACACACATGCAATAACATCAGTCCTGAAAATCAGGTCCTTTTAGCTTATTTAACTTTCATGCACTCAGCAAGAGAACCATGAAACAAATTTGTATTTTGTACTGATAGCTAACGCCAAACCCAAGAAAAAATTTTTGAACCTTAAAAGTAAAAGTGATACACTGGCACTTGGACGAACTACATCTTGGGAGAGGTGCAAATCCACTTCATACCTCAGTGATTCATTAACCACAATTCTGCTTTGATCTGGAAGAAAAAAAATTTTAAACATCCCAGGAATAGATTCTTCTTCACTTGATATAGTTCCCATTCTTGTTAGTTACATATGCACATTAAAAGAGGAACTTACCTCCTTGCGTGTCTTTTCCTCTGGCAAATATGTTGTTCAGGAAAAACTGGCCACCTATTAAAATTTAATTTATGTTGTCAAATATTTGAGTGAGTTCATGGACCTCCATGGCGCACAAGTCTGAGTTCTAGGGGCAGGTCAGCAATACTAGAAATAGGTCCCATCCACTCCCATAGGGTGCGTCTACTCTTAAAAGTTAGGTCAACTTAAGGAGGCTTAAGTTAACCTAACTTACTCCATGTCCACACTGGGCTTTTATTAAGTCGACTTAAGCTGTTCCTTAAGTTGACTTAAGGAAAGCTTAAGTCAACTAAATAAAATTTAGTTTTAGGTCAAATTAAGGCTTAAGTCAACTTTTTAAATCGCCTTAAGCCAGTGTGGACGCCCTAAGTCAACTTCTTCTATAAATCGACCTAGAGTGGAGAGACGAGGGGAGCCACGTGGCTCCCTTGTCCCCGGAGGAACCCCACTCCCTTCTCCCCAGGACCTGTGGCTTCCCGGCAAGAGGAGCCATGGCTCCCTTTTTGCTGGGAAGCCGCGGGTCCCGGGGAGAAGGGCTCCCCAGCCGGGGCTCCAGCGGAAGGCTCGGCTGTGGCAGCAGGGATTCCCTCACAGCTGGAGCCCAAGCCAGGGCAGTGGGGGAATCCCTCGCCGCCGGAGTCCCAGCAAAAGATTCCCTCCCCCTGGAACCCCGGTGGCTCCCTTCTCCCCAGGAAGCCACTGGCAGCTTCCCACAGGGAAAGCCTGCCCCGCAGGACTGGATCTCCCATCAGGGATTTGTCCCAGGGAGAGCCTGCCCCACAGGACTGGCTCTCCCCAGAGGGACACAAAACAAGTCCAGAAATGACAATATGTTTGCAAGTCCAGAAATGACAACAGCCTTTCAAGTGCTGTTTTCTGGTTTACAGCAAAAAAAAAAACAAAAACAAAAACAAACAACCCTTTGTGCATTGATAATTGGGCCATATGGACTTCCATTTTCCCCTGTCATCTTTATCAGTACAATATAGTGTGTCCTATGACTCTGATCTTATGACTCAGCTGATCCATGCTATCCACTCCTCCAATGTGTCTCTTGTAATCTGTTTCACATATAGGTCTGTACTTGTTTGGATCCTCCTGAGCTTAGACCTCAGATGGGAGCTGTAAAAGGTGGTTGGTAATAAGAAGGCACCATCATCTCCTTTTTATCCGTTTATTTTATTCCCAGCAGTTCTTCACAGCTCTACATTTTACCAAGTTTTCTTTATCAGTATCTCTAACAGGTGGTTGCTCTGATGCCTCTCAGCCTACAGTTTGATGCCTTGTACCTTTCTTCCTGGCTGAGAAATGTCACAGATGGAAATGAGCAGTTTCATTTCTTCCTGCCAGCTGTACAGTAATCATGTGATGGCAATCACTCCAACCTGCTTGGGATTATGGAGTAGAAGTTGCATAGAAGTATTTCCGGATGGAAGCTGAAACGGATAGGGCTACTATATCCTATTTTGAAAGGTAAAGTGATGTACTTTATCATATCCCTAACATCAAAATTGGAACCTTGATTGGTTCTCTTGGCAGTGATATTAAGTTCTCCCTGGACATGGAAATGAAATTTTCTTTTCATGTCTTATATTGGCTAAGCCAGGACAGTATTGAGATGCACTGGTGGGGTGAAGTGGGAAGATTAATTTGCTGATCTTGTTGTATAGCTATTTGGCTTTTATTTATTTTGTTTTTCAATTTAGCAGGTGTATCCCAAAATTTCATCATATTGTTTTTAAAAATGTATAGTACATTGATATTTTTATTCAAAGTTCCCATTACACAAACAACAGTTTAGAGACTCTCTGACCAAAGACAATCAAAAGATCCTCTACCAACCATATTATTTATTTCTATTCTATGCACTGATATATACTGGGTTTGATCCTTCACTCTCTTTTGCAGTCAAAGGATATATGAGCATATAAAGATGGAAATGGAGACTTGTGTTGCAAAAAACGGTATGCTCTTGGGTGTGGGAGGGTATCTCATGATAAAAGAAGTTAGAGACTTGGAGAGGCATAGATAGAAGGAGCAGAAGAGACAAAGACAATATAGAAAAAGGAAAGAGGAGGGGAGGAAATAAAGGGGAAGGAGAATGGGAGGGTAGCAACAGGAGACAGAGTCAAATAGGACAGATCTGAATAGTTTATCACAAGATTGAGGACTTCACTCCATTGTCCTTTTGGGATCTTTCATTGCATTGAATTTATCTAATGTTAAAATCTTTTTCTTCCCTCTTACCCAAACTAGGCCCTGCAGGTCTCTTGACAGATTGTATAAACTACATATTTGCATTTAACTCTCAGATTTCACATCTGAAGGCATATACCCCATATGTCTCACAGTGTTACCTCTCTCCTTCATCAGTTAGGTAATTACCTTTTGGGTCACTAACTAGCTGCACTTGATTAGAGACATGGAAATGAGAAATCTGTATCCCATTATCTATCCTCTGGTCCACCTACACATCTTTTGAGCAATTTCAGTTGCAATGGACTTTATTATAAGGGGAATGCTATTTTTCCACATATATGTTAGATTTACTGTAACTAGGTAACTGATTATCAGTTTATTTTAATCTCCTCAGTTGGGTGCCATGTGAGAGGGCTGGAACACAATTATAGTGAGCTTTAAAGATGGTTGCCTTTTGTGTAGGAGTAGAGAAAGTTTCCTCACCCATTTGGAAGCTCTGAATGGGGTCTATCCGCCATGGGTGTCAAACAAGTTTGAAAGCCCTTTTTTGTGTGTCTTATCAGTATTCTTTATCTCATTTATGAATGGCTGCTAGAAAGGGCTCAGGTAACTGACTTTGTTTCAAAAAATTGCACAAATACATTGAAAGCTGTGCTCAGAATCACCAATGCTCTGTCATGAGTATTTTAAAGGATCTTTTTCCATGAAAGCCTACAAGAAAAGATCAGATTTTCAGCATGATCAAGGCCCTGGTTGCTCAGAATAGGGAAAAAAAATGTGATTCATTGTTGATGGTGCCTCATGCAGAATGCCTTGCTGGTAGCTCCCTCCCATTTCAGCCAGAGGGCAGTTAATTTAAAGAAGAAACATCCTTGACGATTTTTCTGGTATGGCAGGTGCCACCCCTTTAATCTCATTCATGGCACCTAGTCGTCCTGTGATGAGTGAGAGATTCATGAAATTCATTAACAGGGAACAATGTGTTCTAAATCTTTCTGCCAGCAATGGAAGAACCCATCTCAATGTACTACTATTACACGTGTAACACACAGGGACATAATCAGCAGGGATCAAACCTGGAACTTCTGAAGGTAAGTACATGAGCTTCTCCTGCATGAGCTAAAAGACACTTCTTCATTAGCTAAGCCTGTAACTGGCTAATCAATCTCTAGGGGGCTAGCCTCTACTTGTGGGGGACAGAGCACCACCCCAAGCAATCAGGGGTTACACATGACTATAGAAAACCTTGCCAGTTAAATAGACTAACTATTTATATTTAATAGTCTCTAGTTTAGTATTTATGAATTGTTAGGAATTTCAGCAGGATTAGAAAGATGAAGAAATAGGTTAGTATTACATTATTTTAAAGTATATGGCAGATAGGATTTTCATACCAGAGTTGTTGAGGTATTTGTACTAAAATTTCAGCATGAGCTCACGGTGTCATTCTATAAAGACCCTGTCTGGATAGGTTAATTTGTCTACCTGTGTTCCATTTCAGGGCTTGATTTTAACATGAGGATAATTCCCGATAATGCCAAAAACAGGGTGAAAACCCATTAAAGCCTACAACAGTGATTAAAATGGAAAATTCCAAAAGAAACGGTATTAGAGATTTTCTCCATCAAAATCAACATTACAGACTTCTTTTGCTTTTCTTAATTAGACATTGATATTAACTGGACAGTTACGTGATTTAAATATGGCTCTTAATCTCAGCTATTCTGTACTGCTTTAGTTTTTATGACATCCAAATAGGAACTGCTTTGTGCATTAATCTATCTAGAAAACCACCTTAATATTTTTTTGGTCTTTTTTTAGAAGAATAAAGGCCCCAAGAATGAAATGAAAGCTTTTGGGTTCAGCTATTAGTAACTTTCTGCTTAGTATATTTGAAAAATTGCTTATTTTAATTGCTTCACAGAAGAAAAAGATATCAAAGCTAACATTCTCTATTTCCAGACTTTGTAATTATTTCTCTCAGACTCACATTTGAAATGACTGAAAAGTACTTTCATTGAAATGTAGATTTCTTCCATTTCAAATGTACTTTTATTCTCCAGTGTTTCTTTTTCTTTCTTTTGGCTACTTCTCTTGTCTCCACAACAGCAATACCTGGACTTCAGACTCTGGAAACAATGGCAGAGAGATCCATGTCTGTACTCACACATCCATTGTTTAAACACATCATCTCCATCAGCAGACCATCCTTTCTGTGTTCTAAATATAATATAATATAATATAATATAATATAATATAATATAATATAATTAAAAGTACCTAGCTCTTGTTGAGGTTTTGTTGTAGTCATCACTGATCCAGGATATCAAGGCACAAACATTGGCAAAAAAAATTATTTCCTCCCCCTATAGTTTATCAGTAAACTACACTACTTATTCTTAGATGAGGATCTGGCCACAATGATCTATGTCAGTGGTCTCCAACCTTTCGCCAGCAGATGGCACAATGCTCATAGGTTTCAATGGCAGCTGCCCTTCAGAAGTAGGTCATGATCTACTGGTGGGGGACCACTGATCTACGTGTTCATCATTTCTAGACTTGGCCTTAATAACTCATAAGAGTGAGTAACTTGGCCTTAGTTATTGAGGCTGAAGATGGAGGCTACTAAACTCACTCTTTTGCAGAATGCAGCAGCTTTCCTCCTGAGTAGGAAAAGACATAGAGAAAATACCAAAAGAGACTCAAATGGGTTCAGGCCTGACTACATCAGAGAGTCCCCAAGTGACATCTGTGACAATATCTAGAGGGGTAGTCGTGTTATTCTGTGTACAGCATAAACAATGAGAGTCCTGTGGCACCTTAAAGACTAACAAATTTCTTTGGGCATCTGACAAAGTGGGTTGGAGCCCATAAAAGCTTATGCCTGAAGAAATTTCTTAGTCTTTAAGGTGCCACGGGACTCTCGTTGTTTTTGCAGTGACATCTGTGTTTCTCTGGGATGATGCACCTACAAGTGGCTCGACAAAACTCATGGGAGCAGAGCTAAAGTGTTCTTGGTTTCTGTGTTCTCAACTATAGAACAAAACCACTGAAATGGATGAGACTGGATCCAAGCAAAACATTCTCCACATTCAGCTTTACAAAACCTTTTCTGCAATAACCAAAGACAATAATGAAAACAGCAAAAATGAAAGAAAAAGAGACAGGGGCAAAGCTCCTTAAGGAAGAGACGAGTTCTTATAGACGTCTCTCTGCAAAATGACTGTGTTTTGTGCTTAAGTGCTACAATAATAAATACTACTTCCTTGATATATCTAAATAGATTAACCTCTTGTCCTCAACAAACTACCTTCAGAGGTAGTTCCAGGACTAGTTGAGGACAGAGAGAGGAAGCAAGGTAGGCAAAATATTTGGAAGCTTCTCAACAATGCAAATACCTTCAGGGCATATTGGCCAGACTTCAATGTATGCATCAAACCATCCAGCAGTTAGAAAGGATTTGAGTCTTGAGGCACAGATCTTGTTTTGTTGCTATCTCTACCTAAATACAACTTCGTCATTATCTGGGCAGCCCTCTGTATATTACCTGGAGAAACACATAAAAGTGAAATTTGAAACTCTCAATTGGAAGATTTAGATGGGCAGCTGAATGAATGGTATCTGGGACAAAAGCAAACCCATGTTCCCCAGGATAGGAAAAATCACAGTCAAAGAAAGAATGCTTATATCTTTACTATTATTGCAGTTCAAATAATGTATTTCAATACTTAAATAAGTCAAAACTACTTAATGAAGTTTGTTCAAAGTGGCAACAATAGTAATGTTTACTAGCGGTTCAGATTGTACAACCTTAACTCACATTTAGTAGAACTATGTTCCAAGCGGTTCCACTGATTTCACATGTAAGAGATCCTATAATACACGTTAGTTATGACACTTCTTTCTTCTTGATTTTGATGGTACAGCAAACGAATGAGGCCAACGTGAGTGAGGGTTTCACAATCTAGCCTTGGAATGACAGCTGCCAAAGAGAAGATGATAATGCATCTCAGTTCTGTCTATATTATATGCTAAGAGTTATTTTTTTTCATCTTTGAATTATTTCTTTGCAACACTCTAAAATATTCAAATAAAATGCAGGGAAATGTTTCAATGCACTGGAAAATACAAACAGCATCAAAAAATTACTCAACACATCAGAAGGTACAGATAGCATAACTAATATGTATTGTAGGATCCCTTACAAGTAACATGCTAAATCTCAAGGGGCTGAACTGATAAAATAATTTGATGTATAAATGATGCAGCTGTTGCTATGGGAACAATGTATGCTTTATTGAATAGAAAAAGAAATGGTCAAATAAAGCTTTAGGGCTGGACTGGGAATTAAAGATAGACTTTGGCACTAGGGAAAATCCAACTTGAACAGAAATTAACTTGCCCTGAAATTTTACTCTTGCTTTTAGTTGTGTCTAAATGTGGGGCTTGCTCCTCCAAAACCCAGCTTTTTTTTTTCTACTTGATCCCAGAGGGAAATAATAATAATACCAAACAGTGAATAAATTTTGTATTTGTTTTTTCAGTGACTCAAGCTTCAGCCATTATGATGATTCAAAGAAGGTGAGAAATCTCATCTGAATTCTTCCTTTGATATAAAAAATGAATCCATTCCAGCAATGTGAATATACTTGGTTTGCCTCACTCCTTGCTTACCTTCTAGTCTTTAATTTTCTCCTTTGAATGGATTACTTATACCTCTTCCCTGACGGAAACTGGGGATTGGGCAACAGGAACTTCCACCATATTGGCTGAAAATGGAAAGCAAGAGTGATTGTGATTCAAAAGCTGTTTCTATCACAGTGTTTCAAAAGTATCATGCAGAGGGAAAATACAAACTTTGAAGAGAGTCTCATGTCCCTCAGTAAGAAACAGCAAAGCGAAAAAGTATTTGAGGGTCTTTCTGCCTGAGTCTGAAAATACTGGTTAATTCAAGCCAGACCAATTCAAATTAATTTGGATCGGTGCTGGCTTGTGAGACTATTGGAAAATTACAGGATGTGCCCTGGTTGGAGCCATACTTTTTCAGGTCTCATAACATTCAAGCAACAGAAGTGGATTCTCTTCAATATAACAATAAAAACGTTGCATGGGTTTCTCATTGCTTCCATACTATACTACAAGACATATATGTTGCTATTGTCTTATCCCCTACCCTCTTCCTCAGGAAAGTAAAGGAACTTGGAATGCCCTTTTTTGTCTACCCAGTATCTTCCATTTGTATGGATACCTTAAATGGATTTTCATGTTATCTATATGTGACAATGCTTGATTGTGAACATCTCAACATGAATTATATCAACATTTCAAGGTATATTTTATTGCTAGTCTTCTGTTAAAGGTCTCGGGCATAGGCACGGGTGTAAATACCATGTACACCTTTCCACTGTATCTCCACTTCTTTCCCTTTCAGCAGAAGGTAGGATGCAAGATTGCTCCTTCTTCCCAATAATTGGTACTAGGTTGCTTTCCATTCTGTATTGCGTGAAACACAGAATGTACATATAAGAGAACTGCATCCTGGCAATTTGTGATATTTTTCTTTTCCAACAGGTTGGACAACATAAACAAAACAATATCAGAAAGAAATTGTCAGCCTCCCTCATCCCCTAAAAGTACATTGTGCCGTTAAGAAAGTGACCTGCTAGGGATTTCTTTTTGCATAGGGGGAATCCTTACGTATCATTGCTGGCAGAGCCCTCTCCTCACAATGTACATGTCAGAGATTCATAGAAATGTAAGATTGGAAGTGAGCTCATCCCTTCTTGCTGAGGCAGGACCAAGTATACCTAGATCATTCCTGACAGGTGTTTGTCTAACCTGTTCTTAAATACCTCGAGTGATAGGGGTACCACAATCTCCCTTGATAACCCTTTCCACTAATCAACTATCCGGACAAACATTTTTCCTAATAAGTAACCTAAATCTCTCTTGCCTCAGGTTAAGCCAATTACTGCTCATCCTACCTGTATCATGTACATCAGTGTCAGGTACATGGTGGGAACTGTGAAAGAGCATATCCAGAGCACACTGTGCTATGGTAATCCTGCCCAGCAGAGTGCCCCCTAGAAAGATGCTGGTTTTGGAGTACTTTAGATTATTTCTGGGTCTGCTCCAAGTTACGCCACCGGCTGTACTGACCTTGAGATGCTTTCAGAATCAGGAAAGATAAAAATGTCTTAAATCCATCTTCCTTCTCCTTGCACCCATCACTCAAATCACGCCCCAAGCACAGCTTCATGAGACCCAAAGAACTGTCCCATCAACTATAATTATAAGAATGCAATTTTTCACAAGTGCAAAGGAAAGTTCCAACTCAGATGATTATGTCCCTCACTGCAACCCCCAGATAACTTTATTATTTTATTTTACATTTGTAGAAAAATAATGGATACTATATTGAGAACACTTTACAAAGTCTTGCCTCTCCTCCCTCTAAAACATTGAGCTTGTTTGGGAGATGGAACACTGATTCCACTATTTTTCAGACATGAGATACTGGATTGTAATGCAACAGCACATGGCTTGTCTCATCCTGGAAAATGGGTCTGGCACACTATTCAGGCCCCTCTGAAGCTGTTGAAACACCTAGCTACTTCTAGTTTGCTAATTAACTATGTTCTTAAGTTCCAGAGGGGTAGTCTAGTTCAGCAAAACAAACAAGGGATCCTGTAGCACTTTTATAATTTTTTTTTGTTTTTAAAAGTGCCAAGGGACTCCCTGTACATTCTTAAGGTGTGCATGGGTTGCAAATATGCCTCCTCAAGGAGATGTGAAGGAATAGGATGGCTCTGAGAGGGGAACACCAAAAGTAATGTGGTGGGTGCTGCTGGTGTTTTTAATTGTCAGAAAATCATGCTCGCTTTTAAGTGCTCTAGAGCAGCCATTCCAGCAACCTTACAGCCAGATTCAGTGTTGCTTTAAGACAGCTGTCACCAATAAGCATTAGCAATTGCAGGTGTTTCCTCTTTTTTTAACTCCTTGCTTACCATTGACTGGAACTGTTCCTTTATTTATCTTAAGGCATGTCTTCATGTACCGTTGAAGTGTGTCTGGTAAAGACACTCTATGCCGATGGAAAAAAGGTCTCCCATCGGCGTAATAAAACCAGTGGTTCCCGTTCTTTTTGAGTGAAAGTCTCACTAGTGAACACTGGGTAAAACACGCCCCCTCCCACTACCCGCCCCCTCACTGGCCATAAACACATATAACCTCTATAAACACATATAATTATCATCATAATCGTAACACTAAATTATCTAAATAATAATAATAATTTATTTTTACCTGAGTAAGAAGCTATAAGCCTTCCGCATGCAGTTCCCACCACACAGCCTGTGTGACTCCGCCTCTTCCAGTCCCTCATGAACTGAGAGTAATGGAACCAGGCCCATTACTTGGGTGCTGGGCTACTCCTCTCCAGCTGGGTGACAGGTCCATACAGACCTGGGGTGGGGCTTGTTCGTCCGCTCCAGCCAGCATGTAGCAGGAGACTGCTGTGCCCAACAGAGTTCAGGGGGTTAAATGACCTCAATATTACTGAAACCTCATGGACCCCCCTGGAATCTTTGATGCCTTCCTTGAGGTCCCATACCCCCGGTTTGGAACCACTGATTAAACCATCTCCTCAAGCGACAGAAGCTGTGTCAGCAAGAGAAGCCCTCTCACCAAGAGTGCTGTCTACACTAGCACATAGGTTGGTGTAATTTATATCACTCAGAGGAGTGGTTTATTCACACCACTGAGCAACGTAGGCTGTAACGTAGACATAGCCTTCCTGAAGTGTCTATCCAGGGGACTGCATGGTCCATGGGATTTGAACAGCATTCTAGTGCCTTTCCTCTCTAGCTCATGAGTTCAAATTCAGCACAGAGGAAAAGCACCCAAAAGCCATTATTATCAGAGGCTGTTTAGTGACCTGTGTGAAATGAGTTAGGACACCTCTGATTGTTTACTAAGAAACAAGTGCCAGCTTCACCATAAAAAAAAGACACTCTTAGTTAATTATCACCCATTTTTGACATTCTTAGGAGGGAGGTTAAGGACATGGATGAGCCATGAAGATTCAATCACCCACTCATCCACAGAGCGGGGTCTCATTAGGTCAAGATTTGAGGCACATTGAGGAGGAAGTTTGCACTCCTGTAAACTATGCTGCTCCTGTTTCTTAAAGAATTTAAAATCAGAAGTTTTCAAACCTGAATGGCCGATATAAATCTATATTTAAACATCTAGATGTAACACATTGGCTTTCATATGTGCAAAGCACCCATAAATGTCAGTGAAGCCAGTGGGAACTGAAGGGATGCAGCCTTTGTGAATTTTTATCTGGGTGCTTAGAAAGAAAGCTTTTGGTCTTATGATATGAAGTATTTCCAGCCATGCTAGAAATTAAATATACATACTGATAACAGAGCATGATTCAGCGCTTACGGAGTTAATATGCTGGGAATTGTCTGGAAGGCATCTCTTCAGGTGCTGGTCAGGAAAACACAGCGTGGGCTATTAAAATAGTTGCTTTTCGTAGGGTTGCAGGTCAGGCATAACTTAGTCCCATATCCTCCTTTGTAGCCTGACCTGTGCACCACACTTTTTAAGGTCAGGCCCTTAACATCAGGAACCTGTTAGAAAGAAAGATGAATAGGTTTTTAAGCTGCTGCAATTCTCGGGGTTAACTTTGAGTGGGGGGAAGCCCAATAAACCTTTATAGATTGAAGAATAAACCACACCTAAATCTGAATCACAAGCTCATTCAAATGTCTGAGTCCAGGCCAAAATGTCAACAAGCTTGATCTTGCCCACAATGCAATAGTCACCATGATCGATTTCTAACCATGCTTTGCAGCCCTAATAATAAGTCTCATCTGTTAGTTACTGTTTACTCTGTAATACCTTGATAAATGGGTTAAATTGGTATACCTGTGTTAATTAAACAGAAGATGGCAGACACAGCTTTCATTTCCAAAATTCTTTTCTGCTGATTACTTCCCAAGGCTTCACAGCTGGGAGAAAAAGAACAAATCCAGACATATGCATAATCTTTCAGCCTGGCTGATAAAGCTATTTTACTCATACAAAGATCCATGATCTTTTTTGTATCATGGTATATTTAATTATTATGCTGCTGGATGGCAGTTTCTTTTTCTCTTCTTTTTCTTTTGTATGCATGCAACAATATTTTTGTGTTAATCATAAGGAAGTGTGCACATGCATAAGTGCCAGGGCGGGGGAAAAAATGGATACAAGTACATGAATTGTAATTTTCAAACTTTGTCTGCAGATTCGTATGTGTAAACATAAGACTGCCCTTCTTCTTCTTGGATAATTGGTCACAAATGCTACTTGACGCTTTTCAAAGCATATACTTTACAAACTTCTGAACATTCCTGAACTTTTTGGCAGGAATTCATTTGCCCTCTAACTCAGGCATTCATTTATAGCCCTATCCTGCCATGCTTATTCCACCAATTTCAATGCAACATTCTTACAGTATAAAAGAACCAAAGCCAGGATCAGATCCTTAACTGGCGTAAGCCAGCATAGCTCCATTAGATTTCATTGGAGCTGCATCAATTTATGGCTGTTGAGCTCCTGGCCTTCACCAATGCTAATTAACTCGGGGCTTTTATTCTTAATCTTCTCTTTATCTATTTAAACTTTCCGACTTTGAACATGTATTTATATTGTGGCATCATGGAGAGCTGAAGGAATGAGGTGACAGCACATTGTCATAAAATGCAGCAATTTTTTAATGCCCCTAAAGCAATCACACAGCAATACCAGCATCTTCTAGACTGGAGCTAACTACAGGTGGCACCGCTCCCAAAAGAACAATTTGTTTCAATTCCCATTCTCCAGCCTCTCTTTCCATGCCCACATAAACTATGCCCACCTAAAGCTCTGCTTCTGGGGAAGGGGGGAGGCCCATTATATGTATTTGTGTGTATGTATCTAAATTTATATAGATAAAATGTTAAATTCCACATAGTTTTGCACTATTAATCAGTCCACTGTTTCTGATGACATTCAGTGACTGCTGTGTTTTCTTAACATGTACATTTACTATAAGAACTGAGCAGACTGCACAGACCACTTAGAAGTGCTTGCCAGATCCCAGGGAGTGTTACTGTGTGTAATTCCAATGTTATTTTTGGGCAGTAACATGTTCCCTTAAGATTGTCACTGAGACCATTATATTTTATCTGATGACTTATTTCAGCTTTATTCCAGCAGTCCAGGACCACAGTAGTCTATCACGCACGTGTGTATCCATTAACACTCAATGTAAAATCTGGGCCACTCACTTTCCAGTTACTGGTAGTTGTTTAATGTTCAGTTAATTAAGCATGTGCCAGTTGCATCTTTCAGTTTTGACGCAGGATTCAAATATATAGTGCAACACCACTACATCGCTTTCTTCATCTAGAAAATGAATAGAAAAGGAACGCATTGCATTCGGTTCAAGAAATAGGTGAAGGTTCAGGTGGTGTCTTATTTTAACTGAAATGTCTTGTTGCTCATCTCTAATATTAAACCTATTTGTTAGATGTAGCCTGCACTGTGCACTCATCTTTGCAGGAACTATTTGGTTCGTACGGTATTTTACTGTGACCCAGCAAATATCCAGTCAATGGACCAAATTCTACCTCAGCTTCCCTGAGCTCACACCAAGGGCAGATGAGGGAAGGAAGCAAAGGTAGTTTAAAGTAGTTTAATTTCTGTCACCTCTGGTCTTTTGTGTCAGCTGGCAGCTGAATCATCACCTCCACAAGTCATACCAGTAGCCAGAATGACGGTTCTTTCAGCCGTGAATGCCCTGGCCACACACCCTCCTGTCTCTGCCACAGTCCCTTCTTCTTATCTCCAGCCCAGCCCTGAACACTCCAGCCCTACAGTAAGGGAGTAGCTGGTGTAAAGACTATGCAGAGGAATCTTCCTACATCAAGAGAACTTCCCAATTGCCCTATTAGTGCAGCTTGATCCCGGGCTTATGTGAACTTTGCATAGGCCAGGGATCTGTCCCACTGATTTCAAAGGGATAGAATTCTACCCATATTTTGATACACAGGAGCTCACTAGTTCTGTATTAGTTAAGGATTTATGTCCTAGGTCTTATAGAGCCCTATATGAAGTAAAACATGAGGTCTGATGTAGAACGAGGCCTATAGCACTGCTACTATTGCCTGAACCAGAGATTTCCCTACAACCCACCTGAGTTTCCCCAACCCCTCCTCCCCCTGTGTCCATCTAGTTTTGTTGCCAATTTAATTGTTTTCCAACCTCCACACTGTAAATTCAACCCTCCTCCCAATTTCAATTTCCTGGGCTATGTGTGAGGACTCCATATAAGCAAGGCTCTAAATGACAAGAGAGGCCCCATAGACCTGCACCATATATAAAATTAGCCTTCAAGCCCAAATCCTTTGACTTAGAAGCATTTTTAAATAGTTTGCTTAGTTTCAGGGTAGAAGAGATCCAGAGGAGCTAATAAATACTGGCTGTGGATTTATAACACTTTCATTAACAGAAACGTTGGTTATTACTCCCAAGGAGTACTAGTTTCTGTTGAAAAGAAAAGAAAAGAAGTAAATTAGCTGTGATGAAGGGCTGCTTCATACAATGGCTAGTGCTAATCATATTTTCTGTGTCGATATTCATGCTTGCTAGGTATGAGTGGCTCACTAATGCCACATATGACTAAGGAGAAACCACAGCATGTCAATGATTCAAGTGCTGAGAACAAATAGGGCAGGAGTCAACGCTCGAGAAGGCCGTAATAGGACTACATCACTGTAGAGGGAGATTCTTAACTCATAGTCATTAGGCACCAAACTCTCACTAAATTTCATGGGGAGTTGGACACGTAACTGTTCTTTGTACCTTAAAAATACCCCCCACAATCTTTTCTTTAGGGAATCATAGCCGGAGTAGAAATGGTCCCAAATAACTCTTTGACTCTGATACCATATGAAGATTTTTTTTCCTATTCATATTCATTAATAAAAATTCAACCGCCCCTCAGAACGTAAAACAACAAAAAACCTAGCCTTACCTAAAGAACAGACTTAAACCCACAAAAGAGCATTCAGAGTTGAGGATGATCCTCCATCTTGAACTCACATCATTGTGCCTGGGGTAGCACAGTCAACATGAGTATATATGGTTACCCACTGATGTAAGCCATCTGTTGCAATGCCTCATGAATGCTGTTATTGAAAGTGAGTAAATTGCTGCTTGATTGGGCAAAGATTTGCTTGGTGCACTCATAGTGTTGCGGCCAAATTCCAGTGTTGGTAATTACATTCTGCCTAACTGCAGAATATGGGTGGAAGGAGGTTTCCTTCTTTTCTTACTATTCTAAACTGATGTCCAGTTTGCTATCCACCGTAAAACAGTTGTTGAGTTTTACTGTATTTGTGGATCTAAGTGTATGTGAAAAAATGGTTTTTTGAATCTAGATGGGTAATTCAATCACATCATTTCAAAGTAATCTTATTATTACAAGATGTCTATATTAAAAAAAAATGACATTTATCTTTAGTGCACCTCCATTGTCGTTGGTGGCATTACACAAGGGACAAATTGGGTCATCCATAATAATAACCACCTTGAGTTACTGTTTGTTTGTTTGTTTGTTTGTTTGTTTGTTTGTTTGTTAATCATGGGCTAACTTGTATCTTGAATCACTGGAACTAAAAACTAAAATAGTTTTGTGTCATAAGTAGGCCTTTTTGTTTAACTGTTATGCAAAAAATAAGACAATATTCATTATGACTATTCAAGCTCACCTGAATCTCTGACTATAGCAATTTACAGTATTCATATAGTAAAAACTGAATTAAAAAAAGCTGGGTTTGTTGTAAATGTAATTATTCCTAAAAAGGTATATCTAGATTATTTTTAAATTGGGTCTCTTGTCCCATATGGGACACATCATATACCTGGATGCTATGAAATGTCTGTATATGATAAAAACGAAACACAACACCAGTTTCTTTTTGGGGCCCAGGAGAGTTAAGAGAGAAGGGGTTCTATCTGTTAAAAGTCATAGTCAAATCTGTCCAGACTATAAAAGTCCATTTGACTGCTTGGGTCCATTCAGGCTGACCTCATTGCACCTTCACAAGGCTCTTGATCCTTAACTGAGAAACCAAGAGGAAAGTAAATACTAAGTGTCCAGCTCAGAAGATGTGATATGGACTTTGGAAAGTTGAAAGATGTGATATGAACATTTAATATTCCAAAATGATAGGATGTGGCAGCCAGTGGATGAAGGATAAGATGGCTGGGGAATCCAGATTTGTACACAGTTAGGGTCATGTCACTTCTCATGTCCTCAACATTCTGTTTAATTTAGGAGAGAACAGTCCAATCTGAGATAAAATCTACAAACAAAACTGACACTAAATCACTACACAGGCTAACAACAGTTTAATCTACCCTGTGTTTCCCCTTGTTTGATACCTAGAGAGTCTGCTTTCTTCTTCTCTTTCTGAAATCTATTCATTTTTATTTTACTGAGCTAACCTTAACTTGGAAGCTCAAAGAGGTGGGTGGCTTCATTCTGGGTACAGCTGGCCAATATACGAGCTCATTTACGAGCAACAATAATGGGCCCAATCCTGAAGTCACTAAGACTTCAGTGATAACCTTAGCATGACAAACCTTTGTGTTAGATGATAAAGGATGGGTAATTAAATTTCAGGTTTGGGGGGCATTTAGTGATAATAGTGAATGTCACAAAGTGTCTCCTCCCATGTTCAGCACTGGTCTAAAGCATCAAGGTGATATAAGCCTTCCTCTGGTATATTGGACACAGGATGTTTTGCAGCCAGAATATGGAAATTAATGGATTTATAATCCAACCTGATATATACAATCCTGTATTTAGCTACTTCCAGTTCTGCATTTAGGGATCTATTCTTCCCTAGGAGGGGTAGGTATTATAAAAGGTAGACAGGACCTGATTAAAATCATGGGTACTTAGCCCTTACCCTTAAAAAATAGTTTTACACAGTGCGTCTCAAAGACCTCATATAATATTCGGCTAGGTAAGAGAGCAAATCCAATATTCAGAACCTTGGTCTGACTTGAGCCATCCCCAGTCGTGTAGGAACAAATGGTGTATGTCAGTGATTAAACAGAGTCAGCAACCATGGTGTAAAATATGATTGGAAAGGGACACAGGACCAGATTTTTAAAAGTGTTTAGGCACATACATAAGCAGGCAAGCACCTAGTGGGGTTTTCAAAAACCCATGGGTGCCTAGCTACACCTTTAGGCACCTAAATATCTCAAAATCTGACAGAAGACTTTTGAAGGATGTAACCTGTTGAGGAGTTCCAAAGGGGTAGCTGTGTTAGCCTAGTTCAGCAAAACAAATAAAGAGTCCTGTGGCACTTTTTAAGTACCACAAGACTCCTTGTTTGTTAACCTGCCGAGGGAAACGCAATAAAAGTATCCCTAGCTGCTGCCCAGGATGCTTTAGGGGAATGTTGTTTCAGGTCTGCTCTGATTTCTAATTAGATTATGGGTGATGTAGGACTCTAAAGCCAACTTGGAATTTGTGTAAGCATTTTGCATGTATAAATGACAAAGGGACACTGCTTTCATACTGATTTACATGATCCAGCAAAAGAATGTTTAAACACCACGTGTTTGATGCCCAGCTATGCCAGAGCACCTGGAAATATCAAATTCATTCCAGATGTTCTGCCATTAAAACAAACTTGTTTCTTTTAGAGCTACTCAACACACACACACACACACACAGTGTGGCTTCCAGTTCCACAAATACAACTGAACTGTTTCTGCTCCGAGGGCCTTGATAACTCTGAATTGCAAGTGCTGGGAAGAATTTTAATCTACATCGTTTTAAAATAGAGGGGGCTTTTAAAATGCTACAAACAATTTGTGATGGTCATCTCTAAAATGCAGTTCCATTATCCTTTTCCATTTGGAATGAATGAGGCTAATTAATTTCAGGCCATACTTGATGAGGTCAGCACCATACGAAGGGTGCGTGCTAGACATTGCTAATCTCTTTCAGCTGAGAGTGATGAATTAAAGATGAAGCATGCTTTTGCAGGCCTAATTTAGAATGTATATCAAAAACCTACAGCAAATAATACTATACCCACAACAAAGGAAAACTTGTTCTCTCAGGCTCCCATGTAGTGTTAATTTTAAAGCCATTTTCATTTCACTTAGGAATTCCAGCTGAGGATGGGTGAAACCGTTCAGAAAAATCAAGCTTTCTCAGCCTGTGCGGACAAACGTGATGGTGGGAGAAAAGTAGTCAGTGTTTGATCCTGTACAGATTGTGAGTCGAACTCTATGCACTACATTTAGTAAAGCTGTCAGAAGCCTGCACTCCCCAAGTTAATAGTACCTGTGACATAATACTCCTGTGCATTAAAAGAGTTTTTCTAATATATTTTAAAGTCTAAAGGGAAAGCAAAAAAGTGTCAGATTTGTTAATGACAGTTGTTATCAATTTTTTTCTGGGCTTTCTCTGCTTGCCTGTTCCATAGGCACGGTGTATAGTTTCTATTGAGACAAAAATAATAAGAAACTAGCTTTCAGGCCAACAAAGGGCTAGATCTCTCAAGTCTTACTCACACTGAGTAGCACCTTCCTCTTAGAAGAGTCTCATAGTTTATATAAGGATAGCAGAATTTGGCCCGAAAGATTGCTATGAAAGTCACTGTTAGCGTTAAACTAACCAGGCCAAGTCTTGAGTCAGTATAAATTGGTGTAGATCCATTTAATTCAATATAGCTAAACTAATTTATGACCGAGTTCTCAATGATGGCCAAAACTTTCAATACTTAGGGAAAACTTATAGTGAAATCAACAGTTTTCCCAGAGTAAGAGACTGAAGGATTTGATCCCATATGCAGCTAGAAATTAGCCGTAATTGTCATTTCTATAAAACAGATAATATGAAATGAGTAAATCTCTTTTCTGGATGGAGCGGTTGAAAACAATAGACCTCCAGCTGCCCCAACACTGTGTTGCTTAGTACCTAGCGATTAGTTGAAATTCTTGACAGGTTACTGTAATGAATCAAAGTTCCCCAATGGTGGCAAGAAGCGGCTGCTGTCTTTGCATCCCAGTAGTCCTCATTAGAACAAAGCTGCTTCGAATTAAATTCAATCTACATGCCGAATCAGTCTTTCAACCCTTTGATTGTTTCTGAAAATATTTATATTTCTTAATAATGCACATTTTGTCCCACCGCCTGTGATTAAACCCAGACAAGGTCTAGAAAAGCTACAATCTATGTGGAAGGGGTTATTTGGGACAGCAAAGGAAAGATAAAGAACACAGGTTTTTCCTATTGTTGAACCATTAGAGTGTATAAATCTAGCAAATTTAGTTATATAAGCATCTAAGTGGGTTGGTAATAAATACAGATTGGAGTATTATAGTAACCAAATGGAGTTTATGGATTATGCTTAGCAGTTTGTAATAATTCTCCAGTGCTGTGTTTTAGCCAGCTTCTTGTTGTATTGAACTTTATTCATATTCTCTTTGCATGTTTTCTGGTAGAAAGTTAAAGATTGCAATGATACACTACATAACGAAGTATTTAAAGGAGCTTCCCCTTAAACTATTTTCAGGGGCTGCTTTTTAAAGGTTTTAATAGAGGGCTCAGATGCTGCAAATCAGCTACAAACTGTATTAAAAGTCCCCGATTTACATCAGTGGCAGATCTGACCTTAAATGGATGAAAATCAGAATTTGAACGTGAACAAGTAAAACTCTGTTCCCACTTCCGTGGTTAAATTCGTAGGGTGATGATGGTTCTGGGGTGGAAAATACACAAAGGTTTTCCAGCTGCAGTTAGTTCATGCTAAACAGCATGTAATGTGTTTAGTAAATGATGATGTAGCCTACAGGTAAGATAAGGCAAAGGTTGGGGGGATATATTCCTTGGCTGAGAAGTTATTGAATGATTATTTAAATTTGTATAGCTAGGGCCTGATCCTGCATAATGGGAATTATGCCCTTGATTGGGAACATAGATAAGATGAGGGGAAATTCTGGGACATTCCACCCTAAACATAAGTGACTGTTCTTATCTATAATAATAATTATTATAATTATAATACTTAATAATAATAAATAATAATTAATAATGTACAGGAAGGGGCCCTGAATTTTTAGAAACATGTTAGAATAAATCAACTGGGCAAAATGATTTCTATCCCTGAGTAAAGGGAAGAAATTTCTCAGGAATGGGTCAAAAATACGTTGTTTAATTATAATCAACAATATGGTAAAGGCAGATCTCTGCTGGTAAATCTTCATTAGAGTTTTGAAAGTCTGATGGAAAGGAAAAAAGATCTTACTCAAAATGTTTTTCACTCATTCAGTAAACATTTCATTGTACTGAAGCTGCCGTTTCCTAAATACGTTTATTAATAATTATTATGATGATGGATATGTCCTGAACCTTGACCACTATTCTGCATTCAAATGTAGTCAGGGTACGTAGTCTTTCAAGGTAGAGAAACCTATGTATTATCACCAGAGAAAAAGTCCTTCTCTCAGAAATACAGGGCATGATCCAAAGGCTACTGAAGTTAATAGAAAGACTCCCCTTAATGTTCCTCAGTTTTGGATCAGGCCCATAGTATATGATGTAGCTGATATTTCATGAATAACTTCTGTTATGTGACAAGCCCAATTTTACACTGCGCTGCGAGTTCATTATTGAAAAGAAGCCTTTTGTGTGAGAACTTTAAAATGTATCCTTTAGTTATTAAAGAGTTCCAGCCTAAAGGTACCTGCCTATTTTTAAAAGAAAATTTCTAATTGTAGATAACTGCTCAATTTGATTTAGTGTCGAATGATAGTGATGGGGTTGATAACTGAGCATTCATCGGTAATTCATCTTGTGCTGGTAGAAATTTACAGCAAAGCAGTGCTTTCCCAACACTGACAACTCCTATTAATCTTCTTCAGACACATTTCAATAGGTGTCTCCATCTGTGCCCAACATCTAAACACTCTGGCATCACTAGGGACTTTGAGACACCTTCATTTCAGGTTACACTGGTGAAAATGTGACACTAGATTGTACTCTATTTTTAACTTAATTCTCTCTTTTCATTCAATTAGCCTTTCTTGCCTACATTTTTCAACTTATGTGGAACATACTTTTCCCAGAAAGAGCTTAAAAGGAGATTTGATTTCTTACAGATATAAAATATTTTCTATTGAGAAAACCAGAAACTTTAACTTTTAAAACAGCATATAGAGCCCAGAGTTACCATGGAGCTAGAGATACGGGAGGCAAAGTGCCTTCTCTATAGCATGCCCACAAGGCAAAATATATAGGTCATAATGCAGCTCTTACAGGCATTATTAGGCCTGGAGAGAGGAAGGACTGGAATCAAATTTATTCTCTTTCCAGTTTACCAGTTTTTTAAACAGCTCATTGCACAAGACTTTGGTTTTGAAATCCAATACCAATACCTAAGCATATGTGTTAAGCTATGTGCTGCTCAGAATTGTACAACACACCTCTCGCTCTCTCTCTTTACATGTACAGCTAATGCATGAACAAACATTGCACGTCAAATTAAAACAATAATATTTATGGGTGGATTATGCTCAGGGTTCCTTGCTTCTTGTTCAAAAAGATATTTGCAAGCCACTTGGTGAAGGCATAGTGCAAAATATATGTGAATTTCATCTCAGAACCAAATGCTGCCAGCTTCCCTTTCAACCCTGCAATGAGTTTGTTATCAGAGGAAGCATAGCTTTAAAGATTATTCATTTTAAAAATCCTTACTCCACATTCACATTTCAATTTAAAAGAAAAACAGAAGAATGCTTTTCAAATTTTCATATATTATATTGATCTCTGAGTAGCTGCTTCAGTTTCCACAAAAATCTAGTAGTGAACATTCTCCTTAAAAGATCCAAACAAAGAGTAATAGGCTTAAATGTGTAGCAGTATACTAGAACTCAGACAGAGTCTCAGACTTTGTTTCTTGCATCTATGAAGTTCTCTAAAACCATCCTGTGAGTCATATTATAGATCTAAATGACCTTATTGTAGGTGGCAAGTTTAAATGTGCCATATTAATAACTTGTTATCCAAGACAAATTAAGTCCTTATGTGTCAAAAGCACTCTGCTCTGGATTACCTACAAGACAAGTATTTATTGAATAAACGTTGGATCCAATTTCATTTTAATGTGACTGACTGTATGCTTCAGCCTTTTAGAATGAGATAAAAACACTCAAACCTATAAATCTGTTGCAACATTACACCTAACTTGTCTATTTCTATTATTGTCTTTTTAAAGTGGGATATGGAAAGGTTTTTGTTTTGTTTTGTTTTAAAGGTTTTATTATTATTATCATTCTGAAGAACAAGGAGAGAGATAGAAAAAAGGCTGGCATTCAGCCTAAAGAGAAATCATTGAAACAAATTAATCCTATGCCGTTTAAATTGACATGGTAATCCATCATCAGCAAAGGCGAACTCTGAAAGCAATCTAGAATCGGCAGTGTTCTTTCACTGGCCCTGAGGCACAAAGACAGATAGTAAAAGAGGAGAGGAAAAAAATCATAAAAGTTAGCAATGCCTTGAAAAAGAGAAGGGGGCTCAGGAGAAGAAACAGCTTTCACTTTTCTTACTTCTAAATAGCCAGTTCAGAAAAGAATCCGGATTAACCTTCAACAGTTGTTTACTAATCTGAGTGTCAAGTCATCTTCAGCTGCAAAGCTCTGAGTGTTTTTCATATAGTGGTCATCCTTCATAAACTCTAACACGAAAAACTATACCAACATCAACTATGGCAACTCTTTCCATTTACATTGTGCTGTTTATCAGCCTACATTTAGGGTAACATTTTGTCCATTGGGAATAACTTTCTTCATAGCATTGTAGAGGCATAGAAATGTAAGGGTCATGATTTTCGAACAGCTGATGGGAAAGACTTGTTTGATAATCTAGTCCATATCTCTGTCTGTAAAAGATTGTCTACTAATTTCCTTAGGGTTTGTCTAGTTTAGTTTTAAGTATTTCTAGTGATGAGATATTTTGAATTTTTAAATCTTTAGAACACATGCTGCAAATGAGCAATTTTAAAGTGTCAGGCCTTGGAAGCCCGTTGTACTGAAGTCGCTATCATCAAAATATAAAGTTATCTACAATCAATTCAGAACTGAGCTGTCAAAGAACAGCTTCCACTCCTCTTACTTTTCCTTTAAGCCAACAGATTCTTTACTTTTTATCTAAAGCTTCTCCTCATTGCCTGTGTCTAGCATCCAAACAGTAGAATATATGTTATAGAATTAATACTGTGACTTTTAGACAATAAATTAACATAAAACAAAAGTAGAAAGCTGAGAAAGGAATTATATCTTAGAGTTAGAAACAGACCTAGTATGAAGGAAAAGTCAGACACCTTTGCACCATAGGCAAAGGGGTGGAAGAGTGGATAATTTGAACCATACCCAACATCTGCCCTACTTTAGCTGGGATGAAGTTTTTTTCTTGTTGATTACTAAGAAAACTTTATGTGGTAGAGAAGCCCACGAGCAATGTTTTCTAAAGTTTTTTATTGATGGATGAAATGCAGTACTATTAAAGGGTTTTTTAAAACATCCCCTCTCACTCCACCCAATTCTCAAGTTCTACTTTCTGAGATGTCAGCTTCTGCATATGACTCACTGCAACTGGATCTGGAACACAAAGGGGAGGTTAACTGCTCAGCGTCGGTCAAAATGATTAATTTTCAGGCGAAGAACTTCACAAGGTTTTAAAGTGCGAAAATGACATTTGCAGGTCACTATTAGAGAGGTTTGCTGAATACAAGTGTAAAAAATGGATGAAGTAAATAACCGTATTCAGCATAACATAAATTGCCAATGTTGAAAATCATCTCACTCAATTTATGAATTTATTTTCCATTTCCATTTCTTAGATTTAGTAACAAAATATACTATGTTAAAGTGGGGTATATATAAGGAGTGAAATAACTCCACTGATTTCAGCTAGTTGCTCTGTAACGGAAGAAGGTTGAATACTTAAATATATCTAAGGTGAGGATGTGATTGAAAGCAAAACATTTGGATAAGCAACAATATGTTTAAAATCCAAAACAGGATTACTTCATTATCAGATAATGCTTAAATCAAAATAAAATACTGTACCTGGAAATAAAATTATATGTAATTGTTTCCTAATATAACCTAAAACTGGTCCTAGTTTTTAAAAATTGCTCTTCCTATCACTTGATATAATGCAAGCTTGTCAAGAAAGGCCATACCTGCCATTTTTCACTGCTGGTATCCCCTTGCTTTAATGTTTCCAGTTTAGCTTTACTCTGAAAGGTGATAAAATCTCATCCAATTTACCTCAAACACATGGGATTATTTTTTTATTAAGATGATTAATTTCTTATATATATATATAAATTAGACATTCATACAAAACTTGCACCATTTAAATAGTATCTACAAAAATAAGGGAAGAAGTGTTATTTGAAATGTATCTATAGATTGATAGGCAGTTGATTCTTAAAAATTCAGTATAGAGAAGGATTTCAATATTTTGTACAATAGCTCATCTTAATTCAGTTCAGAACACAATCTAAAATATGCACTTAAAATATTTCCAAGAAGGCTTCAGTCTTTAATAGAAGGGAGAGTTTTAATTAAGAGGCTATAAATATGCAACTGATTAAAAAATCTCCTAAATTCATATGTATTGTTATACAACTGTGGTTATGTGTGTACATCTGTCTATCCCTGTCTAGGCTTATTGCATAATTCTGTTAGCTGTATTTCTATTTATGTAATGACTAATACAGGTTCTAGCACGTAGTAACTACTTCCCTAAATAATCTATGTTTCTGCTTTAAAAAATAATCTTATAATTTTGTCAAATAAAAATGAATGTAGATCAGTTTTCCTTGTTATAGTTGACTAGAATTATATTTTTAAAGCTGAATATTTTAAATGTTTATGATTTCATACTTTCATCTGCCTAAGATTCTTCTACTTTATTTTTGGACATAACTCTCAGAAATCACCAGCCACTACAAAGACTTTATTATTAGGTCTGTCGAAAGAAAGACAGGTAAAAAAATACATAATGTAATGGTTATTATTAGTGGAGGGAGGCATTTTTGGTTTTAATTTTTGTTTGGCAGAATGATGGCTAAAATATAGTTATATTCTTAAGTTGGAGCTTGTTAAATAGACAAATAACTGATATAGGTAACATTCATATTCTTTGCTATTCCAGTTATCTTGATAGCTGAAAAGCACAATAAATGTAAACAGAGATCATATCTAAACATGCTTAGCAAAAATGTACCCACCTGCTTTAGCAGTTAACATATTTCTATCTTCTTACTGGGGAAAAAACAAACAAGCAAACAAAAAGCCATTCGAATGTATAGGTGAATATTTGTATATGACAAATATTGTGTGAAATACATGGAAATGTGCAAAAAAAATTAATTGCTTAAAAAGTAGTTTAATGGTGTAGAAAGATGGAATTCAATATCCTGTTAAAAGATTTAAGAACAGAGATATGAACCAAAAAAATGCAAATTTCAGCCATTATTCTATGTGTATATAGGCATGTAGTTACAATTTGAAAAGTATTAACTTTCAATATCAGAGATGAATCTTGAATCAATACAATGTAACTCTGTATTAAAATATCAACCAGGTGTGCTAGCTAGCAAATAGATTTTGCAAATTATTTCTAGATTTATTCTTTAAAAGTTATAGTTTGACACTGGAGAGGAATCTAAAGTGATTGTTTTGGAGCTGATAAATTTACTTTTATTTTGGCAATATCTGACCTTTTTAGAATACTTCATTTACTCCCTGTTTTCAAAGTAGTGGGGGGGAAGGAAAATCTGTAATTAAGTAAATCAGAAGTATTATTTTAGAAAAGTGTGTGTGTGTGTGTGTGTGTGTGCGCGTGTGTAAGCAGACAAAACACTTCTCTTTTACATTTTCATTTTTCTTCCTATTAAATTCCGTGTGGCTGCAGGGTTTAAGAACTCTGTTCCTTCCTATTCTATTTTTCTCTAACACTATTGCAATCCCCTCTCTCCCCTAGCATCTCTCTCTCACACACATACAAACACACACACACCCTTTAGATTAGCGTAGTTAACCTTGGTTCTGTGCTGGAGCGAGAAGGGTTAATGAAACCAAGCTCTTTACGACCTCGAGGGTCAGACTCCTCATATCTGCAATCTAAGGAATTAGGTAAAGAGGTTATAAGATTATAGGGAGAGGAGTTATAGGCCCTTATACCCTCACACCTGACCATACTGGTCTAATCCACTGGGATTCTTAAAAATCGCTTCAGCTATGGAAAACTGTTAATTAGACTGTGTCCATCCTGGGGTTTCCTGTTGCGTTAGTGATCCAACAGGGCAGTATGAACCCGGTAGCCTTACATGAAATTCATCTAATATACACCTCTTTCTCTCTCACCCCCTCCTCCTTCATCCAAGAACTATAACAACATCAGCCATTTATTAGGGAGAAAATAGCGTTAGGATTAAGGGCATACAAAGAAATGAAAAGCCATCTTCTCGCCACCTCATAGAAATTAATAACCAGTTACCTATTTGTGGCTCTTTCTAACGTCAGTGTTTGTTTACGGTAGGAAAATCAGCACTTGCACAAGCGAATAGCCATTTCCCCATCAGTTCTGATCTTCCATTCCTATTTTAAGATTCCTTTCATCCTTCTCAGAAAACAGCATCCTTCCAGCTGCTTCTAAAACTTAGTGGTGACTTAGTTTTATTCAGCTCCATCAAATGTGGGTACCCTCCACCAAGAAAAACTCCAGGTCGTCATTTAATAGTGAGACAGTAACATTTATTCTATGCAAAAATCTCACCAGACTCTCTAAATATTCTATTTTAAGGTTGATTGGTAGAGTCGAGCTTTATAGACTTTGCTATTTAATTTGACTGTCTAAAGAAGAGTTGTATATAACCTACCACCACAAGTGAATTGATATGATCAGATCCGAGACAGAATGGAAGCTTGCCCTGCTATCTGCTGAAGATGAAGATCCTGCGTTTTAATCCCCCATCCGAATTAAAATACCATGTGTAGAGCAGATATTAACCATTTTGTCATTTTCAGAAGCGCTGCTTTTGATGCCATTTGCGGTTACTTTAGAAATGCAGTAATCTGTAGATTACATACTAGCAGAGCTGTTATTACAGTATAAAATGATATGGTTAAACAGCGAACTCTATTTTATTCACCGCGTTTAGGTTGGGGGCGGGTGGGAACAAACTTGTATAAAATTGTTTCAAAATCTCACAACAGAGAGGAAGATTCTCCAGCCTCTATTATTAAAGATATTCCTGCCTGACGGAGACAGATAACACAAGTCCCTTCAACTTGATCTCAAAGTCTGACAATCATTTACTCCAGCCCTCTCCCTTTTTTTCCTCGCTGGATGTCTTTTGTCACCATTTTCTCAGGGTTTCACTCATTGCTTTACATGTGGGTGGGGAAAACTTTTGTGTTCTTCTCCTTACTTAGGTTTTCTTTATAGAATTTCTATTCTCCTCCTATTTGTTCTATTTCACGTGTGTTCCTGATTCCTCTGTCTAACTGATGGGATCATTTTAGAAATACCTACTTCTTCAGCCTGATTAGGTCATCTTTTTTCATTGGTTCTGCTACAATGGGTTCCTCCCTTTGATCTCCCGATATTTTTTCCTCTTTTCCCCAACCCGGTATAACCAAATCTATGAAATTCACAGCCTCTCTCTTTGACACTACTGGGTCGCCTAATCACTTCATATCGATTTCCCTAACTCTTTTCATCCAGCTGAAGACACATCTTAAAACACTCCAAGCCAGAGTGTGCTCTTTGCTTTATACACACTAATAAAATGATTTACCCTTCTCTCTCTGCTCTCCTCACAGGAGAAAATCGTTCAAGTCCGGGCTATTTGTGTGTGATCAGTAAATATTTAGTGTGGTGACATCTTCAGCTTCTCTCCTGATCAATACCCAACCCAACAGGAGGTGGACTATTGTCCGGGAGGAGATTTGCTGAGCGGTCCTTTAGATGAGTTCTTTGCCTCTTCTACAGTATGCTGTGATTTGTCCTCGTATGTAACCGGTACAGAGGGAAATATGGGGTTTTAAATGGTCTGTTCTCAACCTGTTTCCTTTGACATTAAACCACCTACGCATCAGCATATCTCCCATCTTCCTGTGATGCCCTAACACTTTCAAAGTGCAGCTGGAAAATGCCCTTCACGACTCATTTGCCTTTCTGGGAACCCCCTCTTCTCCTCGCGTTACAATGAAATGTCGAGTGCGGGGGGACGTACGTGGGGGGTCTGTTTATTCAATGCCACTTGGGCAGGATATCTAGCTGTCAGGGTTTCACTCTCCAGGAAAGTCCTGCTCAACGTGTTTGTTCGGAAGGGTCTGGGAAACAAGAAGCCCAGAAGAACTCCACATCCACCCATACCTTTTTCTATTAACAATCTGAGGTTTTACATACCCCCCCCCCTTTTAATGGGTTTTTAATGAGTCAGGACTGGGGTTTTAACAATATAGAAGCTGCACTTAAAAAGAATTGAACCCATTTTCTATAACTATCCCCCGTTAGACAGCTTTCTTTAAGGTACTAAAACGGACAGAAAGAGAAATTCATGAGTGCTTCTTACCCTCATCTGTTTTCATTCCAGGGAAAACCCGTGCCTGGAATATGCAATGTATTTTTTCTTGTAAATGATCACATTAGTATATTATAGGTGTACATGTTTTTACTGGTATGTAGATAAATTTTTGTATACATGTGTATATAAAATATAATACATAACTCTATATTGTACCTCTTACGTGTGGGTGTTTAAATGCTACATATTTTATGCACATCTATATATTTCATTATATGTGTGCACTGGTCATCTGTCTATATATTGGCTAAATATCACCTGCGTTTATATACATGACTATATTATATATGTGCGGTATGTATTCTACAATTTAATATTCTACTATAAAAACGACTCCATCCACCTGTTAACTTTGTTTATAAACCACTTTAACTAATGGCTTTTAGCTAATTTATCCAGTCCCCTTATTCAGGTAAAGGAGAGAGGAGGGGGTCTATATAAAAGGTGTTACACCCTCTCTTTCGGAGCAACTTTACACATCTTGTATGGTGCGATTATTTCCAGAATATATCTTTATACTAATGCATACTTAATTGGTCTGTCTTGACTGTCCATATAAAACAATTTAATTAGAGTGCTTTCTGCTTTGGAAAGAAGAAGAAAAAAATCTGCCCAGCATTTATTGTATTTAGCACCAATACAGGCAGAAAATGTTGCACAAGTTTTTGGTTGAAAGAGCACCTATGTGTCCATTGAAGGGCGTTGATCCGAAAAGACAGAGAGGACAAGTAAAATCGATTTGAAGCGACCCTCTCTGTCCCTTTCACACCATTCAGACACTCCGTTCCTTCTAAGACAAAGACCTAGCGCCTTGGGAACGCTTGCAAAAGAGAAGGCTCCAATCCCGCAAGAAAACGAAGCACTTTGGAAAAAAATCCCTTGATATCCCTGTTATTAAAAAAAAAAAAAAAAAAAAAAAAAAAATCAACCCCCAGATATTCTTACCCAGCCTGGAACATTTCTTCTGCAGGAATGGCCATACCAAGGGTGGAGTTAATTATGGCTATGAGTGTTTCAAGCCTGGGTTTCAACCTTGGTCATTCGCAGGCTTTTAGGGTTAAAAGAGCCCTCACCTCTGACCTCTGCAGAGCAGAGCAGCGGCTATCGCTGCTACTTGGGCCAAAGTTTTTAAAAGCTGAGCTGCGCACCCGGCAGAGAAGACATCTCTCTCCGGAATTATTTTGTAATTTTTGCACTTAAAACATCTTTAGTCGGTTTCATTCAATCCCCCCTATGCTGTACCTTGGGGAGGGGGGGGTCCTTAAAGGTATAGTCCACAATCTCGCTCTCTGTTCCTTTAGGTTTCAAGCAGGAACATTGTTATCATAAAACTGAATGATTAGGTCACCCTTTCATCCTTGGATTGCAAGGATAAACCTGGAGGGTGTTAATTCTCCCTTCCTCTCTTCCCTCCCTCCCAGAGGTTGTGATTGATAGAAAGGGAACATTTAGGAAAGCTAGTGGGGGGAGAGGGGGCCAAGGGAGGAAATTACTGTGCATCCTATGCTTGTCAGCACACCTTAAGTATTCTCACCCTTAAGGGGTTTATTTTGGAGACAGGGAGGGGGGCAGTCTGAATGTCCCTCTGGCCATAATAAAAATTCATTCAACGGAGCTGTGTCTCCATCTTCCATGTCCTGATCAGACTTAACGAGAGTGGAAACTTGCAGACCACAGTGATGGCATTAATGAACAGTTAAAAGATTTACCCTTCTGATCAATACTATGCGTTATTTCTCCCCACCACCACAACCACCCACCCATCCTCACCCCCCAGGCTGCGAGAGTAGTACCTTCCTAGATTTTCCCCCCTCCACCCCCCAACATTGTTTGAGGTAGTAAAAGCTCATTTGTAATTTTCCTTAGCTCAGTAAACAAGCAATTAACATGCAGAACTGTGTTTAACTTAATTCCTGGTGTAAGGCAAAGACAAGGAAGAGTGGAAGAAGGTTTGTCCCATTTGTCAAGTTTGACACACTTCTCCCCAGAACAGCTTCCCAAAATAAAAGATCCGTGTGTGCCCCTCCCCCCAATCATCCTTTCCTTAAAACAAAACGCGCTCACACAAGAAAAAAAGAAGAAGCAGGAATCCATTAGTTTAAAACTGTATCAGGCTGCCAAATGCATTACAAATGGTCCCAAACTCGCCCGTTGTAGCATCTCATTCAGTAGGGATCCTTCCTGATGGGTAGAAAGGGGTAGTAAAGGCAGACTGGCCACAGGACTCTCACATTTTAAAATCTAGGTCTGCATTAAAGCCAACAAACAAAAATAAAGCCCTCTTTTCCCTTTGCAAAGTTGCCACGTCTGTGAAGGCGTGGAGAAATGTCTGTAAGGGTTTCAATTAGCAACAGAAATTATTATCCCAACGGATTGTATTTAGGGATCTTTTTTTTGTTTTTGAATGGGGGGGGGGGGATGTGAAGTAACTCCTAGCTGGGATCTCAGGGGCAGAGAGAGAGAT
>ML685765.1:25838437-25910522 GCA_007922175.1 Pelusios castaneus
GATGTGAAGTAACTCCTAGCTGGGATCTCAGGGGCAGAGAGAGAGATTCCCAGTTAGCTACGATTCCTTCCCGCTTAGCATGTCCTTGCTTCCCTACAGACCCTACGCAGGACACTTCCCCCCCCCTCCCCCCAGCCCCTTCTCTGCATATGTTGATCGTTCGCCCGCAGTTGTTTGCGGTTTTGCTTGTTGGAGGGTTTCAAATACGGTGCCTACATCCTACCAAAACCCTCACTAAGTTAGGAGATTTCACTCTTATTTATCTGTATTGTTTCCGACTAGACGGGGGAGGGGGCGGCTGTGGGTTTTTTCTTTGTTTTATTTGGGCGTTTTCTTTTTCTTTTTCTTTTTTTTTTTTAAGTCTCGTCTTTCCAGCTCCTAACAAGGTGCAGCAAGGCGCTCTTCCTTCTAAGGAATGAGATGAGAGACAAGGATCGCTCAAAGACATCTCCTACCTTGGGTTTGGGGTGGTTGGGATTTTTTTTTTCTTAAAGGCGAGGCGCACATTCCTCGGCAGCTCTGTACATACAAAGCTCTCCCTGAAAACCCTGTCTGTGCAAAGTTAGAGTCAGTGTTCAGTTGTTTTTCCCCCCCAAAGCTGAACGCTTAATAATACACGGAAAACACTTCCCTCTAGCTTGTGGGGGATCCATTCCCTTCACCTTGTTTCTTTCTCCCCCACCTCCCCGAAGGCTGTAGCCTCCTTTTTATTTATTTATTTATTTGCTTCTTTTTTTTTTTTTTAAATCAGTTTGCACAATCGCTTAGATAAACACCAAGAAGGAGATTCTCCTTAATTACCCAACGCACAACTTTTCAGGGGGGCAGACAGCGGTTGTTTTTTGGGTTTTTTTTTGTTTTTTATTTATTTCACCTGCCAAACTAAAGGAGAGGTAGAAAAAGAAGATGCAAGCGATTTGGGACCTTGAACCAGGCAAATATGGTTTTGGTATGTTTACTTATAGTTTTTTTTCTTCTTCTTTTTCACTCTTTTTTATGTGTTGTGGTCTTGTGCTTCTCTTAAGGAAATAATGTTAGCTAACTTACGTATTAAACTATCGTTTCTAAGGTTACATGAATTGCTCTAAGGGTGGGGGAGGAGAGCGGCACTATTAACGATTAGCAAAACAAATAAAAAAGCCAGACCCAAATTAGATTCCAAATCTAATATCCAAACGTGCATCCAAGACCTTGGAAACCAGAGTGAAGAACGACTAGCCCGTCTGAAATATCACTTCTTGCTCCATTCTACTTTGTGCTAGTAGCTAGCTTCTTATTTGGGATAGAAGGAAGTCAAGTCTCTAACAGGAGGGCTAGCGGTTCTGCACGGAATGTTGTAATCGCATGGAGTTGGCAGTATGTATCTATTGAGAGAAAGCTGGGTGTTGAATATGTAGTGCTGAGAACCCCTATTTCCCATCAGGAACTATTTCTGTTTAAGCAAGTACAATGGTAAGAATCAGGAATATATACTCACCATCGGAAGGTGCAGTTGGCAACTGGGCTGCAGCTTTGAGGCAAATATTTATGCTTCTTTATTGCCAAAGGCGCAGATCTGACTTTAAGCAGCAAAACTGCTGTGTTCTGAAACAAACCGTGAGAGGCAGGGCTCTTCATTTTAAAAAAAAAATCACAAACCAGTTCCCCCCCTCCTCCCTCCTTAAAATACCTATTCAGTACAGGACTTTGGAGAAAGCCTGACGCAGAAATCTTACAGTCCGGTCTAGGAGCGACCAAGACAATTAATTTTAAATCCTTAGGAATTAATCAGATTAAAAATGCACAGAAGTTTCATTCTCCTGTGCATACGTGAGCCAAAAGTCGTTTCCCTTTAAGAGATCCTTTTCTTTTAAAGTTGAATTTTTAGGCAGATAAGAGACTTACACTAGGGGGCAGACACATACTGTACTTGCTCCAATCTTAAGCAATTTTTCCCTCTCTCACAGCATATGCTCTGATTTAGCACTGTAAATTTTTCAGAGGACCCAACTCTGACAGCCCCTGGTGATTTTCAAAGTACCACAAGCCAGTGGTTAAAAATTGCATTGACTTGGAAGTTCAGAGGCACACAATAGGAGCCACTTTCCCTATTCATGGAACTTCAGTGTGGTGGAAGAGAAAAACACACACACACTACATTCAGGGAAAAGAGGAATTCATTGAATTCTGTTAGACGTAACTGCTTTCCGCTGAGTTCAGAGTGAAACTCGGTATTTGTTCGATGCTCTATACCTATTGCGATTTAATCTATGAAGAATTAGAGGACCATTAGGCAACTTTCTGGCCGAAAAACAGATCTCTTCCCTCTTCTCCAGGTTTACGTTGACGCTATCCCAAACTTGAGTTTAGTGAAATAAATCTTTCCACCCTCGCTCATTAAAATAAATTTACATCTGCAGTAAAATGGAAGGAAGGATTTATTCTTTTTGTAAATAATAATGCAAATATATATATATTTAATATATAATATATTTTGTAAATAATAATGCAAATATATATACTGTTCTACTGTGACTCACCTCCGATAAGAACATTTTAGAATCTCCAGAGATCTGAGAGACACTTATTTTTTTTCAAATATTATTTAGCAAAATTAGCTGCAGTCCACCATTAGCCCACATCGCAGGGGTGTTTTCAAATAAAGGGTAAACCAGTATTGGTGCTAATCGACAGTTGTATTGTTGTATCCCTCGAAGAGCAAATGGTTAAGCTGGGGCATTCTTCAGGACGGTTTGGGGAATCAGAAGATTTTCAGCATATATATTTAGATCACATATTCAGACTATTCCTACTGTGGACGCTGTTTTTAAAAAAACACACTTCTTTCTGCATCTAAGAAGATGTTAGTGTTACTAGATGTAGAATTATTCCTGTAGAGTGTATAAGATTTGAGAAAGAAAACCTTTACCAGGATATTCTACATTAACTACAGTCAACAACTAGACATTCTGTATTCTCAACCAAAATGTGTGACCCCAAATGTCTGAGTTATTTGGAGATCATAAGGCAGCTGTCCACATTTTAACCGTAGAAGATCCCTTCCCCCTTCCTTTTCTTTCTGTCTCCCCCTCGATCACTATTTAAGTTAAGGGTTCATATTGCTACATCATGATCAGTTGGAATTCTACAGCCTGCCTTTGAAATTGACCAGGAGCGCATCTTTGTTGATGCAATCTTATTATACACCGGGTTTATAAACAGGACAGTGTCAAGTCTAGGTGCTTTTTACAACTTTCCAATCATCTCAGCACCTGCGGCTTTCGAGACATATATTATTTCTGCGGCAGAAGGGGTGTGCATGTGGCAACATGAAAAGTGTGTGTGGAGGTGGGGGGGGGGAGCTGCAGCAATTAATTCTGTATATAGATTTGTATGCATCTGTGTCCCCATGTTTGTACTTAGTTTGACTTCATGTGTATAAATTCCTATCTCAGTCGTACGTGTATATATGCGTGAGATGTTGGTATGGAGTCTACTTGTCTGTCCATTGTATTTTTACATTTATTTCTCCCTATACGTGCGTTTGCCTGTTCTTCTGCTTGTTACAGATATTCAGAAGGAAATATAGTAATTATCTCTGTTATGGTGCTTAGTAGCGAGGCTCAATAGGAAATAAACAATTGCCCCTGTGTAGTTAGATCGCTTACCTATTTAGAATTGCTCCATATATAGTAGAGAGGTTGTGTTACCGAGTCTCAGTGCTACCTAATCCCTATCAATTATCCGGGAATTTCGACCTAGTGTAAAACAAACAAACAACATTTTTTAAAAAGTTGAATAGACAGAATTGTATTGCGTTATGACCAAACTTCCTATGTTTCTGATTTAAAAAAATCATACTCTGGAAAGGAGCATTGAATTTTTCCAATGTACTCAATGAATGTAGTGTATTCTCTACTTGTTTAAATCGTTGCTATTTCTGTAAGCACTGTGCAGCTCTGAATAAATGTGTGGGTATGTGTTCACATATATAGATATTCAGACATGTGTGGTGTGTATTTGTATGCTAATCATTTCCAATTTATGTTGGGGTGTTTGCTGAAAAGAATGGTTCTTGGAATGCCAGAGCAGTCAAGAAACAATGAAGTGTATACTCAACTATTCTGTGATCAAGTACCATATTCACTGATGTCTCTGTCTATATACATTGATAGATGTATATCTAATATATATGTAGCATGCATTCAGGCATTACACTATTGTGTATGGTATGAATACAGGTATCTATGTCTTTGCAAATAACCAGATTCACAATAATGATCTGTGGTTACATACACTGAAATTATAGCTTTTAGCTAACTCCATTTTAGGGTTATTTAAAAGAAAAGATGCGGAATAAGGTTCAGGGTGTCTTTTAACATCTGAATGACACAGTTATCTCTTTCCTCGTCGGTATTGAGCAATTAAAAAGTTAAATCTGCATACCTGTGAAACTTTAACCCTAAAAAGGAGGATATCAATTCTGAAAGCACCCTTTACCCCCTGTTTGATTTATAAGAATTGCATCTGATCACCTTCTTTAGCACAGAACCTGTTATCCCTATCCTCCCCCCTTGAAAAAAAACCCACCAGGATTTTATTTTCTGCGGCTATAATCACAACGGGGAAGAGGAAAATGCAATGCACCTCGGTCGCTTGCAGGTGATGCGAGCATCAGATATTTTCCCCTCTCGCGTCTGACCAAAGAGTAAAAAAGTGTGAGCTCTATTTCACTCTCCCTTTGTACGAGGGTCTGCAGCCTTATTTCCCCGCATGCTTATGAACCAGCCTGCTCCCGAGACAAAGGAAAAGCAAAGATATAAAATAATATGGTTTTAAAAATCAGACCTCCCACCCCCCTCCCCGTTCTGAGCAGCCTGGGAACCCATCTCCCTTTAGGACCGGGCAGGCTCTTTCGGCAGCCATGCCAGCCTGCACAAGGCTGAGCGGCCCAATGAGGGGCGAGGGGCGGTCCGGGAGCTTTTGACCAGTCAAACACCGTCTGTTGCCTTATAAGGCTCGCGGTCGCCATGGTAACGTGGGCTAAGTTGCAGCAGCCGTGTCAAAGTTCACTATATAGCGAGCGCCGCGCGCTGCTCGCAGAGAACGCGCCTGGAGCTCAGCTAGCCCGGCTGCTATCAATCGCCTGCACTCCCTAGCCCCCTCCTGAGCCTATTGCATCGCTTCGCGTCTCAGTGCTTTCCTGGCCTTTGGGGGGGAGCTTTTTTTGGGGGGGGGCTGATTGTCCCCGCTGTGTCTCTTCTCTTGCTGCTCCCCCCCCCCTTGCATGGAGAATGATGCTGTGTGCTAGGTGGTGATCCGTCCTTCCCTCCTCCTCCTCCTCCTCCCCTCCCTCCTCGGTTATCATTATCACTGGCTGAGCTCTAAGCCGGCGAGTTGACTCTTTCCCTTCACCTCCCCCTTCCCCCCTCCCCTCCCCCCCTCCCACCCCATGTGTTGTGCGAACCAGCCGCGCTAAGAGCCCCACTTGCAAAGAAGGAGACGCCGCACAAGGCAGCGAGCAGCGGCGGCGGCCGGAGGAGGAGGCGAAGCGGCAGCCCCCCCTCCCCCCCCAAAAAAAGAAAGGAAAGAAGAGGGGGAAAAAGAGAGCGAGGAAGCCGCGGAAAGGGGGGGAGAGAAAGCGAAGCGGATCTCGGTGCATGTTTCCACCCGCTGGACTTGCAAAAACTGCAGCGAAGCCCGCGCCTCGCCGCGCGGAGAAAAGTCTCCTTAGGCGTGCGATTTTTTTATGATTCTTTTTTTTTTTTTTTTTTTTCCTCCTTGCCGCCGCGTGTGCAATCTTTAACCTTGCGCCCGTTCTTCTTTTGATGGCTTTCCTGAATGGCTGACTGTGAGCTTCCCTGGACCTGGCCCCCCGACACTCGCCTCTCCTGCAGCTCCCGTCCTCTGCAGCCGCTCGGCTTGAAGAGAGAGAGAGAGAGAGATCTTTGAAGAGATTTTTTTCCCTTCTCTCTCTCTCTCCCCCCCCACCCCCACCACCCCCTTGCCGCTCTGTCTTTAAGCCAGACAATCTTCCCTCTTCCCCCCCCCCACGACACCCTTCGATCGCCCCCTTCCCTGGCATTTTTTTCCAGTCCCCCCTTCCTGATTTTTTTTCCAAAAAGGCAAAGAGAGAGAGAAGCGAATTGCCGCAAAGCTGAGCTGAAAGCAAACAAACTTTCCAAATAAAGGGGGAGCAGGAAGTTTGGAAACGGTGTCCGCTAGATATGGCAATGGTAGTTGGTGCGTGGCGAGACCCCCAGGACGATGTACCCGGAGCACAGGGAACTCAGCCTTCTCAAGCCCCTCCCGTGCAAGGACCACCAGCTGGGGCCCCCCACACACCGCAGACCCCGGGACAAGGAGGGCCCCCCAGCACTCCAGCCCAGACCAACCAGCCAAGCCAGCAGAGCCAAGGAGGGGACAAGCAGCAGCAGCAGCAGCACATTGAGTGTGTGGTTTGTGGGGACAAGTCCAGTGGCAAACATTATGGCCAATTTACCTGCGAGGGTTGCAAGAGTTTCTTCAAGCGGAGTGTAAGGAGGAATCTGAGCTATACCTGCCGTGCCAACAGGAACTGTCCCATTGACCAGCACCACCGGAATCAGTGTCAGTACTGCCGCCTCAAAAAATGCCTCAAAGTGGGCATGAGACGGGAAGGTATTGGGATTTCATTTGTTTTCCAGCTTACAGTCCCTGCATTTTGCCTCCCCCCCCCTCCCCTCCAGTCCGATCAGTTACTTTTTCAAAAGGGGAGGGGGGAGCCAAACCATAAAGAGAGAGGGAGAGAAACTTTCCCTGAGTGCAGAAAGAGGTCTTGGGGTGGGGGTCTTGCCTGCTCTCCCCATTGATTTGTGAGCCTGTGGGGTTTGGCTTGTGGACGTTCAGTGGAAGCGGTGGAGGTTTTAGTTCCTGCTGTTTAGGAGGGAGAGGATTTTTCTGAGGCGTGGTTACTTTTCTGTGTTTCTTCCTGCATGTTCAACATTGCCCCCCCCCCCCAATCCGTGTGTGCGTTTATAGCCTGATGGATGCATACCCCCGCCACCCACCCATTTTACACGGGGGGTCGAATTACTGGAGCAAAGGAACTCGCCTGACTGCAGCATTCCACTGTGGATCCTCGGGCTGGGTTTTAAAAATAGACCCCCTCTTTTTTTATTATCCCCTCCAGGAGAGACGGGGGGGATGTGGGGAAGGGAGTGCGCTGGAGGAAACGCATAAGCAGCGGAGGGTTTTTGATCGGCGCATTTCCAGGCTCTGTGATACAAAATTAGACCCGAAACAGGAGCCTCCAGTTTCCCAATGGCGTGTTCTGGGTGCTGCTCTGTGGGTTAAGGGGGTCCGGGCTGCCTGTCTCCTCTCTGTGTGCCTGCGAGAGTAACTAACCTCGTCCTGTCTGAAATAACAAATCTCAGGCAAGCGCCTTGCAGCCCCTCTTCCTTCTTTCCGTGGCTCCCTTTGCCTCTCCTCTCGCTGTCACCATGTAAATTTATGAACCAAACGAAAGGCCCACTTTCCTCGAGCAGCAGATAAAGGTGCTTTTCAACAATAACGCTCGCCGTCGCGTGCACATATACGTGTGTAGGTTGGGGGGGAGGGGGGTTACCTTGCTAGGGGATTAGTGAATAGTCAATAAAAGCTGTCTGGGACGAGCACTTTGCATTTTCAAAGGTGCCTGCACCCTCCCTAGATCAAGAAGCAATCTCAGATGTTTAGTGGTAATAAAGGGGAACCCCCTGCCCCCCTCCCATATACACACAGACCTTCGGCACATGGTGGCGGGCGGGGGGGGGGGGTGTTAATTCCTGGGTTTTGCGGATCTGTAGTGTCCTTAAAGCAGTTCACAGCAGCCTTTAGGCAAGCCGAGCATTGCTTTTATTGCTACTTTGACTTTAACCAGGAGCTGCAGACTAGAGCTCCCAGGCTGAACTCGGGCTGGAAAACGCGTGTTCCCCCCCTCCAGCTGACTTTCCCCAATGTCCCAGCCCAAGCAGACTTGATCGAAAAGGCTCGTAGCAATTCAGATATTAATTGCTGTAGTTTCTTCTTTATTTACTGCAGCCGTCCAGAGGGGCAGAATGCCACCCACACAGCCAACTCATGGGCAGTTCGCCTTGACAAATGGGGACCCTCTCAACTGCCATTCCTACCTATCCGGATATATCTCCCTCCTCCTGAGAGCAGAACCCTACCCAACCTCCCGCTTTGGCAGTCAATGCATGCAGCCCAACAACATCATGGGCATCGAGAACATTTGTGAACTGGCAGCCAGGATGCTCTTCAGCGCGGTGGAGTGGGCCAGGAATATCCCTTTCTTCCCAGACCTCCAGATCACAGACCAGGTGGCCCTCCTCCGGCTGACCTGGAGTGAGTTGTTTGTGCTCAACGCTGCCCAGTGCTCCATGCCCCTCCACGTAGCTCCTCTCCTGGCCGCTGCTGGCCTCCACGCTTCGCCAATGTCTGCTGACCGAGTGGTCGCCTTTATGGACCACATACGAATCTTCCAAGAGCAAGTAGAAAAACTGAAAGCCCTGCATGTCGACTCTGCAGAATATAGCTGTTTAAAGGCCATAGTCCTGTTCACCTCAGGTAGGCAGCATTTCTTTGCACTCCAAAGCCATTGCTGCGTGTGTCCTTTTAGCAAGATAGGGTATGTTTGGCGAAGGAAGGCGGGATCTATAGGCACCCTGTCTTGGAAGGTGCCTACAGATATTTTGAACAATGATCCTGGGGGTGGAGGGGAGGGGGAAACTTTTGAGCACCGATAGGGCATGTGAGTCTGTGCTTTCCCCAGTGAAAATAATATTTCATTTAACAGTCCGGCTCTGGCGTCTAATGCCAGCAGTCCGAAGAGCACCAAAAGTTGTCTGATGTTGTTAAATACAAGTCCCCGAAACCACATTTTAAAGGGCCATTTTATGGGCAGCCACAAAACAACATCAAGCAAAGCAGTCCTGCAGGATTTAAAAAAAAAAAAAAAAAAAAAAAAAAAGTGTGCAAAGCTGAATTTAAAATGCATTCGCTTCCCTACCACACCGTAAACTAAAATAATGAATCAGATTCCCAAAGAACGGTGTCTGAATTAAACAGAATGTGGCCACGAGCAGTTGGGCTTAACCTAAGGGGGAATTGCATGGGTCAAAATAAGTAGCGGTTTGGAAAAGATAATTACTCTTAATACATATATAATAATAATAGGAATAGTAACAGGAGAGGTTACTTAGCTGGGGCTTAAAATGTAAGTCTATGATTATACAGAATGCCTCTCTCGAAGGAAATCATCAAAGCAGTAAGGTGTTTCTTAGATAATTAAAAGTAAAAAAAAAAAATCCGTGCCAACTTTTTCTGCATATAAATAGTATGAGTTATAAAACAATAATTGAATACTTTGTGAAATCTAAATAGCTTGCAGCGTATTTTAACCTGTGTGAGTAATAAACTTGAGTTTACCTCTGGAAGCTATAGAGAGAGAGATGTATATATATTTAAATGAATGCTTTCTAATTCGTGTCGTCCGTTAGTTGGGCTGCTAGTTTTAAGGCGGCATCCGGTGACACCCTGTATTGGACCTGGGGAAGTTAGGGATTGAGGTGGTTTTGTATTCCTAAATGATTTCTTTTGTAACTAATTTGAAAGCTTGGGAAAGTGGCCACGTGATAAACATATGAATGGAAGCAGGACCTGTACAATAACTACTCATCGGAGTTTTTTAAAGCCTGATATCAGGAAATAGGAAAAAAAAATGTAGTTTATGTGTGGGGGGAGAGAGGACGCACAATCTATTCCTTGTTGTGTTAGAGGGGGTCTGGGGAAACAAGTCATTTTCTGGACTTTGTCCAGGTTCTTCCTTTTATATATTATTGCTTCACACATAAAACTATTTCCCCCCAGATTACTTGGGGATCAATTAGCAAGGAACATGTAGCCATAGGAAAAGCAGAGTGTAACGTTTGTTCGTGGAGTGCTGCTTTTATCTTCCTGTCATTTTTCAAGGATGCATTTTATCTCCTGCTCAGATTTTCAGCTGGGATTCCCCCACCCCCAACACACACACACAAACCCCGATGAGTTTATTTCAAATCCTGGGTTTCTAAAGAGCTCTTTTTAGCCTTCCAGGAAAACAATCGTCCGACACTGTCGTAACTCTTAAATTTATTACTATTTGCAAAATGTGAGGCCTGGCATGCAAATTGACTCCCAACTAGATAAAGGTTTCCCTTATCTGATTTTGTGGAAATACACACATGCAAAAATAAGGTTATACGCACGGCTTCTCAGACGCCCCAATAACGCTGATTAATATGAAACAGACAAGTAAATACACAGACTGTTGGCTAGGTTTTTTTTTTTCTTTTAAAAAAAATGTGGGTTCTAATGATTCGCAGAATATGCATGTGTTAGTGCTCTGCCTAAGAAGCCACCGAGAGGTCAGGTCACAACCTGCGCTCCTTCCATACAGACGTCTCTGATTTAAAGGGAACTGATTCTATTTTAGCGTATCAGAAAAATGTCCAGACCCATATCAGGAAGTTTTCGTCTTGTAGAGGATTTGAGTTTAAAAGAAAAAAAAAAAAGGGGGGGGGGGAAGAGAAAAAAAGAAAGAAAAAGAAAAGAAGAAGGGGGGCAGTTCAAATGAACAGAGAGATCACAGTTTGCATGGCTGCCTCTGAATAGCCTAAACTGACAAGATCAGTTTTAAAGGGCCACTTAAATCAGTTTCAAAGACTGAAGAAAAACGCGTTGTCTTCTTTGGGGGAGAAGCTGTTGCTGGATCCGGGGCGCCATTATTCTTGGATGGGCCACATTTTATTAATTATTATTATTAATGATTATTATTATTACTTCTAGCCATTTGATGAGACTCCATGATTATTTTCCGAGTGGGAAAAAAAAAAAGAAGAGAAAAGAGGGGCTTATTCCCCGCACCCTGTTCAAGCTTTGCAAAGATTAATAATAATAAATAAAATGATTAATAATTAATCATAATAGTCAAATTACACTTTCCCAGCATTTCAGTAGCAATCCTTAGATCAGTGGTACAATGAAAACGCTCAGATCTTGCAGCTCTGTTAAATTCTAGAGCAGACTCTTCTGAAGAGTGGAGTGAGTGTGTGTGTGTGTGTGTCCACACACACATATATATATTCACCTTTTGCTAAAAACATACTTAGTTCTGAGAAGGGTGTAATCAACCCACTACCGACACCTAATTTTACGGGGGGAGTTTTGTTTTGTTTTTTTAAATCTTCTTTAAACTGAATGTTTTCTTTCTTTTCTTTCTTTTTCCTTTTTTAACTTTCTTCTAGATGCCTGTGGTCTCTCTGATGTAGCCCATGTTGAAAGTTTACAGGAGAAGTCACAGTGTGCTTTGGAAGAGTATGTTAGGAGCCAGTACCCCAACCAACCAACGCGATTCGGGAAGCTTTTGCTACGTCTTCCCTCCCTGCGCACTGTCTCATCTTCTGTCATAGAGCAATTGTTTTTCGTCCGTTTGGTAGGTAAAACCCCAATAGAAACCCTAATCAGGGATATGTTACTGTCTGGCAGCAGTTTTAACTGGCCTTATATGTCCATTCAATAAAATATTGGAGAAAGAAATTAATAAATATATATTGAAAAGGGAGATGAAAGAGAGAGAAAGGAAAGCAAATGACATTTGGATTCTGGTGGTTGCTTAAATTTCCTTCTGCTAACGATGTAAAAGGATGTTACAAGTTTGCTAAAAGAAGACAGGAAAAAATTAATGGACTGTGAATTTAAAAAAAAAAAGACTCTCAAATGAACTTTTACAGAATGCATTAAAACTCCCGTGCTGTTAAGAGAAAAAAAAACTTGCTACTCATCATTTTTTGTTTAAAAAATAAGGGGGAAAGAAAAGAAAAAAAAAGAAGGAAGGAAGGAAGGAAGGAAGGAAGGAAGGAAATACATTCGGGTGGGATTTTTTTTCTTTTTTCTTTTCTTTTTTTCTCTTTTTTTTTTTCTTTTTTGGGGTCAACTTTTTTTTTAATCTCACTAAAAGTGTTTTTAAAGGAAATTTGGAGAAAATTAGCAATGGAAGAAAGTAAGTCTCTTTTTTTTTTTCCAAATTATTAATTGTCCTATGTGTCTATGTACCTATAGTTGTTCTTTTTTGTATTTTTCTGGTTTCAAACCAGTTTATTCTGTGGTTCTATAATAATTTTTGATATAATCTTGGCTTCTTTAAAAAAAATGTGTATCCTTAAAATATATGTTCTGAAAGAATTAAAACTGAATCCAGGAAAGTATCATAGGAAGAAAGGAAAAGAAAAGGAAAAAACAAAACAAAAAAAAATAACCTCAACAACACAATGATGGAGACGCACTTAGAGGTGGTGACCCAAAATTTAGCTTGAAGCTGAGAGAGAGAGCTATGCTTATAGAGACCCAAATGAACCACAAGTCACTTAACTACCCCAAAAACTAGGTTTTTGATATTTTCGGACAGAAAATGAACTGTGGGAATTTATTGTAGGTAGAATGAATTGTGTCCAAGACACATTATGGTTTTGATTAAAAAAAACAAAAACAAAAAAATAAAAAAACAAAAAAGCAAACAAAAAAAAAAACAACAAAGTGAACTTTTGTAATTTGGATTGGGTTCCACATAGTTCTTCATGAATTGTTATTAAACTCCTCTATCTGTTTGTATATTTGCAAGCCCTTTGTATTATAATATTTGTTGATATTTTCCCTTTTTAAAAAATATCATTGAAATCAGCATGACAAAATAAGACTGTTGGCACTTATAGATAACGTGATTGATTCAGTATCTTAGAGTTTACAGTTTTGTGTTTTAAAAAACTGAAGGTTTTTTTTTTTAAAGTGCAACATTTCTGTATACTGTAAAAGTTATAATAACTGAACTGTTTGGTCGAGTCTTTGTGTGTTATATTCCAAGGAAAATTGAAAGTATTCAGAAATTAAAATATTATTTGATATCTGAAACTTGTTTGGCTGTCATAAATGTCTTTCAGAAACCACATTACTTCTCTATAACTGTTAGTCTTTAAAAGTGCCGCAAGACTCTGTTGTCTTTCTACAATAGACTAACACGGCTACCCCTTTGGAATTTCTCTATAACTGGTAGTCTTCTAGGCAATTGATTTGTTTACTTGTCACAGTAAGTTTGTGGCAGACTTTAGGAGTGTATTTTTCTGTTTTAATTCGGGAGTGGGGTTGGGGGACTTAAATTCATGGTTTATCTATGGTTTTAGGAAGTACTATATTGAAATGGTAAACCATTATCCCCCATTCATCTAATCCTCCTGTTAATTAAAAATGGATTTTCTAGAGAAGGCCCTTATTTTTGTCACACTAAAGTGCCTGCATAGGAAAGGTATTGTTGGGGGAAAGTATTAGAAATCCACAGATCGGTATCTATTTTATGATCAAAATGGGAGAAAAAATCTTTTGTACATTTCTGAGGTGCGCGCACAAGATCACTCCAGCAAGCTAATAGCCGTGTTGTAAATACAGGGCAGTTGTTTTCAATGAGTTTTCTTTAAGCATGTGTGATTTTTCATATTAGTCTGTAACTGCCATCTATCGTTGTCATTGAAGGGTCTTCAAATGGAGAGGCATAGTTTATAGGACCGAGAAGGCTGGTTTTAATGTATATGTAATAGCAAGTGGATTTTTAAAAAGAATGGACAGTGGAAGCATAACCATATTTTACATCTGGAGTATAGAAATGTATGTGCCTGTCACGTTACACCCCTACGTCTTCAGGGCCCTATATTCCAAGCCTCGCGCAGGCCGAAGTCCCATTGAGATCAATTGGAGTTTAGTCTGCAGAATAGGATGCATAATTCGTGCGTTTAATCCCTACTATCCCTTGTCATCACAAATACAATTTGAAGGAAGGAAAGACAGGAAGCAGGATGATCTGTTTTGAAAGCGGTTGCTTTCTTTTTGTGTGTGTGTGTGTGTGTGTGTCCCGTCCCCCACCTTTGGGTTAAAGTAGATGCTTTGTATGTAAAAGCTTGCAATTTTGTCCTTGTGTGAGGTTTCCCATCCCCTCCACCACAAGTTACTGCACCAGAATGTGGTTTCACAAAAAGAGAGAGGGAGAGAGAATTCTGTAAAGTCGATTACACCCTGATCTTCCTTCCAGTCAGAACCATCTGTGGAGGAGGAAGATGATGTATAATTGTGTATGTGAGCAATTCTGCATCATATATATAGTATTGTGTGTGTGCGTGTGTTACTGAAGGGGATTGCTGACCTCTAGATTTAGTTTCTTCTATTGCAAGTGCTGTCCATGGGAGCGAGTGTGTGGGAAGTTTTTATTCCAGCTAAGAACACAGAATCTTTACTTGCTTGTTTTGTGTTCGTTTACTGTATGCAACCGTTGGCTGTGCATTGTTATTAGCATTACATTATAATTTATGATTTCCAAATCAAAAGCCATCCCCTGGTTTTCTTCATGGTCTAGAGCCTGTAAACTGCATATGGACATATGTTTCTGCAGTAAGCTTTGGTTCTCAAAGAATAACAGAAAACGCAGAAGGGTTCAACAAAAAGCCCCATGTCTATATGTTGGGAATTTCAAAGGGGGACTTGTTTAGGGACTTGCGTTAGGTTTAAGTTTATAGCATTTAAAGAAAGTTTTTCTTTTCCCGCTGAGTTAGAACAAAAGACCCATCCAACGACCGAGCTGGACAAAAGAGGAGGGCTGGGAAGGAGAGGCTTGTGCTATGTGAAATTGACGAGATCTTAAAAAAAAAAAAAAAAAAAAAAGGCTGCTAAACATGGCGACTCTTTCCCTTTAAGTGTCTATTTTCCCCCTTGCGAGGTTTTTATCTGATCTAACTTCGATTTATTCCCTCCCCCTTCACCCCCATCCGTGCTTGGGATGTAAGGGAAACCCACCGCCCCACGCGAACTACCACCAAAAGCAAGAGGAGCCGATGGCTGATTTTTAGTACTTTTAAAACCTGTCTTGAGAAGGATCCCCCCGACCCCCCTTCTCCAAACCTTTCGCAGTTAGCTTCACTCCCCACGGCTCCGGCACGGGGGAGGGGGCTTGTCTGGAAAGTTAACACAAAGCGGAGTGCTCGCTTTAAAGGACATACATTTAGGATCGTGCCAGTCAGAGCGAGCGGGGATTGCTTGCACTTTAGTTTCAAATGCGTGGCGCTTCCTAGCGCATTCACCCACCCCAACCAGCGCGGGGGCACTTGCTCTTCCAGGGCGGCGGACCCCGGGTCTGGGCGCTCGGTGGCATTTGGGGAGGGGAGGTGAAGCGTGTGAAAGTATGCCTTTAAGCCTGCTTTTGACTTGGTGTCCTATTCGCTCAGCCAACATGGCGTCGCCCAGTAGTGCAATGCAAGATCTGCTAAGCGAAGGCAGCGCTGAGTAATAGGAAACACATTGGGTGCAAAATAAAAGAGGCAAGCAGCAAGAGCGACAAAAGAGAAAAGCTCGGGGGCCGTTCTGTCTGTAACCAGAATCCCCCCCCCTTCAAACTCCCAGCAAAGCAAGTAAATGTGGGTCCGAAGCGAATCTGTAATTAAACAAGCAGGGATCTAATCAGGGAAAACATTAACAACGTCCCTTTCCACCACCACCACCCCCCCCGAGTGGATTTGAATGAATGCTTTTCTGTCTGGGATGGCATATTGGAAATGTGTTTGTGGGGGGTGCGGGAGAATAAAATAAAACACCCACGCAGCCCCCCCCCCTAGCCGTTCTCATTAATACAGGAGCTGTTTGTTAATTTCATGTGCTGTAGGTAGCAACGGATTTGCATACCCCTGGCTTTAGTGAAGGAGTTAAAAGGGTTAGTTAGCTGCTGAACATTAGACAGACTTGAGCTAGATAGGAGTAGGTAAATGCGTGCGTCTGCAGAGAGATCTTCCATCCAGAGATTGGATACACTGAATATAAATTACCTGTGGAGGAATCTCTCCCGATCAAGCATTTACCTCACCTCCAGCTTTGTGGCCATTGAAAGAAAATAAAATCTACCTAGGGTTTATTCTTTATAGAGAGGGGTGGTCTGGAGAAGGTGTCTTTAAAAAGAATCTCTCCAGACATTTTAAAATATACCTTTAAAAAAAATCAAAACTTGATTGGGTCCTTCGAGTCAGGCTTGGTTCACTTCGCTTTGTAGAGGGAAGGAGATACTGGGAGAAATTCAGGCCTTGTCAGGATTTATTGAAGTTGGGCTTTAAAAACGCGCTTCGGATGATTTTTTCCCATTTTCTCGGGTTTCAAAGGCTCCCCGCAGTGCGGCTGCCTAATTAATGGTGAAATTCAGTTAAATCTAATTATGCAGTAATTTTAAAGCAGTTAGTCCTGGGCGTTGGTTTGTAATAGGACCCAAGGTTTTTTTGGGGGGGAGGGGTCGGGTTTTGGTTTATTTTGTGGGGTTTTTTAAGTTTGCTTAATGCGTTGATTTAGGAAGGATGGGGAGCAGCCTTCTGCTAGCAGAGATATGGGGGAAAATACTTAGCGAAGGGGAGGGTCGTGTACGATGGAGTATTGAATAAGAAGCACCATTAAAAGAGTAAATAACCCACTAGTTAATAGGTGATCATAAAGGTATTTTTGGCGTATGGATTGCCAAGTCCCAGCTATTTTGCAGACGATCTTGGATGCTGCAGGAAATGTAATAAAGGGTCAACAAAATCTCTTCCTGTATATAATATAAACCAGATTAGTTCCCTTGAACATCGATTGTCACTAAAGAGGCTCGCGAAGTTATAAATCGTACCACCCTTTTGATAACAGTTGTAATCCCTTAGCATCGCGTTCCAACCCAATTGTAAAAGTGCCTAATTTAATGTCATACTTGCTATTAAAACTTTCCCCTCCTCCTTTCCACCCTTCTTACCCCAATAAGTTAAACGTCAACAGCTCTGGCCTGGGAGCTCGTCCCACCGATTGCTTGGTGTGGGACGAGGCTTGCTTAGCATTGCGTTACAGACCAGTATTTGATTATTTCTTTACTTTATTGTTATTAAAATTATTGTTACCTCTTCTCATCCAGGTGCTCGGAAGGGTTTATATAATATTAGAAGGTGTAAAGGGGGGGGGACAAAATCCTTTGCTTTCCTCCCCAACTGCAATCTCTAAATGGGGTTCTTTTGAAAGCAACTTGTTTCATGATTAGCTAAGCAAACACATCTGCTTTCCTAGTTTGGGCTTAGTTAATTATCAAAACAAAGAGCCCGTTTTTCTTTTACCTTGCTGGAAAGAATATGTTATTTCAGGAGTTCTCTTCTGCCCCCCACCTCTCCAAGCCCTTCCACCGCGACAGGGAGTTAAAATTATGGGGATTACAGATGGGGAAATGAGTTTGGGCAGTCTTTCTAATGTAAGTCTTGATCATTACCCATCTTAGAACAATATTTTTCTACCAAATCTCCTTTCTGCTGAGAGGAGGGTGGAGACAGGAGGGAAGAGAGGGGTTAGAATTGCGACCAAGTTAGCAGTAATTTGAATCAAGCCTGCAGTGGGTTGATTTTAGTTGACAGAGAGTGTGTTGAAGCTGAACTCTATAATTTGCACTTCTGTTCTTTTATTAGAGTTGGACAACGAACTAATGAGCTTTCCCCCAGCACAGTGTCACTTGTATTTATTTTCTTATGGAAACTTTGAGGTAGCGGAAGTGTGCTTTGGGGGGGGGGGGGTTCTTCAGATTCGGATGCCAACTGTGTGGTTTAGCTTCCCAGTCTTTGGTGAAAGGAAGCCCACAGTGTGAAAAGAAAGATAAACTCCAATTTAATGCGTGAATTCGAGTCAATCTACTCACTTGTTCTGTACTTGGCCAGTTGTTGGGAATCGAATTTGGAATTCCAACTAGTACACATTATATCCCTAGTGATCCGAAATAATAATCACTCTAATCATAAAAATAGATCAGGAAATATATGTGACATCAGAGACGGAAGGGTCGCAATAGCAAAGAGAATGTGATCAAATGTCAACCGAACACAGTGGACTCTGTAGAGTGAAGAGATGATTTTCAAAACCTACCTGAAAGCCAGTAAAAAAACGATCTTCTCATAAGAAATGCAAAAGGAGGAGGCAAAAAGAAGCATGCCCACAAAAAGGCGAAGCGTTTGCACCTCCCTACCAACCAACGCGTGAAACTGAATAAATTGCCTCAACTCTGCCATATCTGTGAGTCTTGCAATATTTTGATTTTGATTCCGGTGCGTTTTCTTTGAACTGGGCCCTTCCGTTTATTAAGGCGGTGAGAGGAACTCAGCAATCCTCTTTGAAACACGCTTGGTTTAACTATTTTACAGAAGTTTGCCCAGGTCCCTGGGGATTCTTCAGTTGAAGAAGATTGAAATTAGAGTTAAAAGCTGGAAGGTGGGTGGGGGTTGTGTGGAAGCGTGTGATGCATCTATTGCAAACGGCTATAGATAGACTGATGTGGTAGAACGAAATGAAAATATACACAGATCTGCCTGAGACATGAAAATACATGTCATCATTAGACTGATGGGAAGTGCCAGGAAAATATGGCACTTAAATCAATACATGAAAATGCGCATGAGAACTGTGTAATAGTTCTATTCCAAAACTTTTTTTCTTTTCTTTTCCGAGTAAATTGGTGTTAACGTGTGCCTTTATGTCCTGCCTATAACTAGGATGTAATCAGGCGCCCCATGCCTCTCTCTCTAAAAGCATTTAATAAATGTCTATTAAAGCGCTACAAATGTAAGATAAATTTAGTGGCGCTGCTGTCTCCCTGAATCCAAACGGTAATGATGGATTTATCAACAGGGATTCGCCTTCAGCGCAGTGAGAGAGATTTACTCAACAAATAAGTCGGGAAAGCACCCACCCAAATACAATTATTTATACGGACACTGGTTTCTTTACAGCGCCAGCGATTCGGCACAAAATTCAGTTTCTTTCTGTCTTGCTTCCTAAGAAATGGAGCCGCGAGTGTAGCTTCTTCTTCTTTGCTTATGGAGATGTTTCGCTGCAAAGGTATTTTTCCCGCAACCTAAAATAAACTGTATCTCAACGAGTAAGGATGCCCTTTTCTTTGGTTTTCCCCCTTTTTCTTATTTCCTTTACTTTAGCAAAAAATGATGATGACGTGCGTATTTGGTCATGACAAGTCGTTGGGTTTCCGTGTACAAGATAGACGATAAAAAGGCAAAATAATCTACGGTGGTCTATGTAACTCTCCCTAAATATTTGCGATCGGCTCTCAGGAAGCAGATCTCCCCTGAGTGATTCTGCACACCTCTGTTTACATTTTCGCTTGCATGGCCTTAATTCTTGATTTAACCCGCCCCCAACTTTTTGAACTCCCCTATTCCTGCCAATATAAAACCGAGAAAGAGGGAGAGAAAGAAAATGAGCTACCTTTCAGATCCAGTTCAAGAACTGAAATATTTTCTAAGTTCTTATAAAACTTCAGATTATTTCCTCTTTTTAGAAGCTGTGTCATAAAGTGAGATTTTTCTCTTCTGTCTTCTGTCCCATTGTCCATTTTTCTCCGATGCCCCACCCCCACCCCAACACGCTTTCGGTGCTATAATAGAGCTGGAACAACGGAATTGCTACTGCTTTAGTCATCCTGAAAAATTTAACCCCATTTGCTTAATTTTTTTTTCTTATCCATCGCTGCTCATATTTATTATCCTGGGTACCCGAATTTAATGTGCATCATTCGATGGCTTGTTAGGATAGCTCCTGTTTTGATATTTTGTTGTACATTTTGAAAAAAAAAAACCGAAGGCCGAGATCTTGTATTTTCCTTTGCAGAGAGTTTTTATTCTTCCCTAGAAATTTCATTGAGATGTCTCTGTACTTGCTTGTCAGTTATCTTTGTTCCTTTTAAATAAAGGGCTTTTAAATGGACTTATTGCTCCCAGCGTGGGTTCTTCTCTCTAAATGTAAGAAAATTGTGCCATCTACCCGCTATTCTAAGTACTGTCACACTCAGAGACCTCCAAGGACCTTCAAGCCCCAACTTCAATACAACTGTGTCAAAGGGTGGGCTAGTGGTGAGAAGAGAAAGGTTTCCGTGTATTTTACAGATTTCCAGCTTGACTCGTTCTCTGAAACGACAAAGTGATCTACAAAGATGTAACCGGTCTCCGCTTACTGCTTCTCCCTCCTATTCCCAAACCTTTACAATAATTAACGACTCCTTCGTGTTAGCCACATTTCACTTTGCATAGTTTTCCTGCTACTTTTAGACGCGAAAAGTGTGGGCGTATAGGGGGAAAAGGGAATGAATCCTCTCTCCTATTTTTAAAAGAAATACTCTGTTATTTATAGCCATCCCTTCCAATGATCAACATGTATTATTCTTAATTGGAAAAATTGGCTAACTAAAGTTGATTTTGGCTGGTTACAGATGATCCCTGCTGCTGGCTGGGGTTAAGAAGCCAGGGATCAGAAAAATGTATGTATAAACTTTAAAACTATTTTATCTCCATCCAAATAGTTTTTAAGACTCTCTTGGATGTTTTGTAAAGAGGAAATCCATTTCTTTTTAAGCAGGCGAGAAACTGAGGAGAAGGCATGTTTTCAAATACATTTTGTTGGTGGAAGACTGAAAATAGGTTTTATCTCCACCCCTCAAAAAAATCATAACGGCCTCCTAAATCAGTTAAAACGGATTAACGGTTTCCAATTTTATGATGTAGTTACATGTCTTTGAAATTATTTTGTACCCCTTAGGAGTATTAAGAAAGATTTCTACGTGTCGGTTGAGTATTTATGGACGGGGGGAAAAAACAGTGATACGCTTTATGACTTTTATGAGTTGTTTCACACTGTTCAAGAAATGGAGTTTTAAGCAACATACAATTAAAACTATATTGCTCTTTGGATAAATTCCAAGAAACTCCAGAATCAATTAGTTTAGATCTTTGGATACTTGTTGCAAAAAATAAAATAAAACTGCGAAAAAGATCAGCTAACGCCAGTTCACGTCCAGATGTATTCTTCTTCTCTTTTTTAAAAAAAAGTTACTGCTATAAAAATTATACAGGATTCAGAGTATTATTTCTCTGATCTCTTTAACTTTGCACTTATTTCAATTTGAATACCCCGTTTTCAAAGATTCATTTTCCCCTTTTATTTCTCTGTACTCTCACGCCTTACTCTTCAGTATTTTTTTACTTCTTGTAATTTATTTTGCGCCTTTCATTCTTCCATTTAAAAAAAAAATAATTCTCAAAATATTAAGGTTAAACCTCTGTTCTTTATTAACCACTACATAGAGCATCACATGCAAAGATAAATTCATCTTCTATTAACCCCAAGACTAAATAATTATCCTAATGTTTTTAAAAAGCGGATTTTACCAAGTAATGTCTCTCGCACTAAATGAAATTTATTTATTCTTATAAACAATCATGATCTTCTCCCTTTTCAGACATTAATTCAACATACTTAATGGGACTCAATTTGCTTTTGGGGCAGGATTAGAGATTTGGATATATTTAACCAGATGCAAGAGCAGCAGTAATGGTTTTGGGTTGGGGGGTGGGGAGGGTCACGTTAGTCATCTGAACAGATATCAGGCATTTCAACCCAAAGCTGCTGTACTCTAGGCATATGAAGTGGTCATATTTCTTTTTATTTCTGTCACTGAGCTGATTGCCTGGCTCTGCTCTTTAGAAGGCTTGTTTTTCTTGACAAGAACGGCGTCCTCCGTTTTGTAGCCTGACTGGATACCGCACACAGGTACTCCCTTCCTACATAATCTAACCTCAACCAACAAGTTAGTGCCTTAAAGCTGGCAACATTACTAATTAATGACTCTTTAGAAACCAGCTGCGCTCTGGTCTCAATATTCATTCTTTCTCTAGCCAGTAAGACAGCCTGTCTCTCTCCTGGCTTTCCAGGAAAGACACCCTCAACCCAAAATAGCGATTTGAACCCTCTCCTCCTTTTACTTCTAGTGTGGATTTAAATTCCAATAGCGGGGGGAGAAAGAATTGCCAGCCAGTAGGTTCGGTGTAGATCATTCAGACAGATCTCAAGTCTGCTGTAGTTGTGGTCAATGGCAAATTTCTACAGCAGGAGTCAGGGCAGAGCTTATAATACACAGCACATCTTGCTTCTTGGGACATTCAGATAACAGCCTTACCGCGTTGATCTCTTCTTTATTAAGATCTACGTCTGGTCAATATTTTCTTTGCCTCTTATTTTCTATTTCCTACTCCCTTTACAAGACCATAATTCATTTTGCGCTGTCACTGTCGTGCATTTTCTGATGTCTTATTTAAAGACAAAGAAATAGAGGAAGAAGACCTACCCACTGGTATCCTGTACACTAAGACAGCACTTCTCTTTCGAAGCCATTAATCTTCCCATATGTTTTATTGCGAGGTTTCACTGAAAACATTAAAATCAGAAAGGTCAATCTCTTTGCTTAACCAAATTGCCTCTGAAAATACTTTCTGACTCATAACGCCAAGCTTCTTCACCGCTCAGCCGTGGATGGTCCTGAAAGTTCGAAGGAAGAGTAAATTACTTATTTTCTCTTCTTGGAATACAGAAGGAGCCCAAAAGTCCAGGTTTCCCATTGCCCTCCATACATAAGTAGGTTGCGCCCTTCACTCCCTCGCTAAGCAAAAGAAAGATTTCTTCCATAATGGGGAGGAATTTCTAGTGATCAGATCGGAGGACTGCAATGAAAGCTGTTATTCTTCGGGACAGACAGAAGAACGTGACACGAGGAAATCCCCACTTCCAAGGCATATCTTTTTTGCACAAATGCCCCAAAGTGAGAATGACCCAGCACGTTATTTAAACGGCTTTTTAAAAAAAAAAACATTTTTTCAATGATATTTTTCATATTTATCCCTCGTGTCACAGCATTAGCGTGTTTCAGGCCGATTATCTCGTATCTTTCTCCAGAAGTAAGCTATCCCTTCAGCCCCTGGGTCAGGCATTGATCTCTCTGCAATGTAACAAATGGCCGGGTTAATTTTCCTTCATTAGCATTTCCATAGCTCAGGCTCCACACACTGCCCTAGAGCTTCAGCGCGTCTGTCTGTCTCTCTGTGTGTCTCTCACATATCCACTCTCTCACAGAAAGACAGACAGACATGCGTGTGTCATGACAACATTCTACTCCTCACACCCTGTTGGGAGACTGGGGGGGGCGGGGTGCTCACTTAAAAAAAATCTAATTCGCTTCAGATGCATTTGTTTCTTTTCCCAACATTTGTCCCCTTCCTTGTTTTTTCCCCCCTTTGCATGGATCTTTCTTGCTTTCACCCCCTCCTATTATATTTTAAAAGCGTTCTTCTGATCACTAGAAATTGGAAGGTTTGGGGAAATTTTTGCTCACCCCGCTTACTTCGCCCCCCCCCCCCCCATTCCCTCTCCCTTGAGTCTTTTCATTCACTGGTTGCAAAAGAAAAGGGGGCTGGTCAACACCAAAATGGCAAAGTTCAGCGTGGAAAAAAAAAAAACCCTCCAGCTACCTACAAAAGGGCTCAGGGCTTTGTAATGGCAGAAAGAAACAAAAATGAAAAGAAAATTGCAGTTGAGACTAAAGTGTGAGAGTGTGTTTGTGTGTATGTATATCTGTGTGTATTTTTAAAGGTTTCTTTGAACTGCCTTTGTGCTGACTAGGCAAAGCTTCTTGCCCATGCTAGTCACGGTTTAAGGAACTTTGAGTTAACCTCTTATATCGAATGAATCTTTTCATTTGGAAACCAATAAATCTCAATCTCTAGCCACCTTTTGTAGAACAGGCTGGGGCTTACCAAGGCAAGACTGAAGCTAATAATAAAGAAGAGATAAAGTTTGCCAAAGTTTTTTTTTTTTTTTCCTTTTCTTCTTCTTCTCTTGTAAATAAAAGTTTGGAGATGTCAGCACTTGGGAAGCAATCCGGAGAAGAACTTGGATCTATGCATTGTTTCACAGTAAGCTTATTTACTTAAATAGAATTTTCAAGGTTACAAACCCGAAAATGATTTATAGTTTTCCAACAAGTCATTCTTTCGGTCAGTTTTTAAGGTGGGCGTGGGGGGGGGGGTGGCCCTTCGTGGTCCATATAGTATAATAATCAAAGTGTGTCTATGGGGAAAGAAAAGGGAGGGGTATTGGAGTAGATGTGAAGATAAGTAGTGTTAGCACTATAAACATTAAAGACAATTGAATTTCCCTCTCCAAGCTGGAGTTTGGGAGAAGGGGTCTTTCTTCACATTTCTCATACATTAAAAAGAGGGAGGGAGGGAGGGAGAGAGAGAGAGAGAGATTTCTCAAGTCAGTTTGGAGTTACTTCTTGATATCTGCCTTACCCTGTTACTGCTAGGTGTAATTTCTCTAAAGGACTTTAAGACCGAACATTGCGTTTCATCTTTGATCGGAAACCGTGACATTAGTAATCGATGCTCTGAATTATTTTTTTTTTCTGTACTTATTTCCTCGCTGGTTTTTATCTGTTTTTGTGCATGTGTTCATATTTACACCCCCATGTGTCTGTCTTTTCAGAAATCATTGGTATCTTTTCTCGCATTGACACATAACTCACTTTTCAACCCCTTTCTTTATTCTTTCTGTATTTAAAGACCGTCTGCTTGTCGCCTCCAAATTGTTCCCACCCAAGAATTATTAATTACTTTTACAAGGCGAGAGATTCTTAACTAATAACAAAGTTGTAAATTACCACCTTCTCTCAAATATTCCTCATTTGTCAGCCTTGATTGATTTGATTAATATTCCTCTAGTTGAGATCATTTCAAGCTGTACTTTATAATCAGCCCTATCAATGCCGCTTAGGTACAAAGCCTCTGCTTTCGGAAGGGATGGCTGCAACCTTTAAACTGAAGTGTATTTTACATTGGCGACAGAGAAGGGAAAAGAGGAACTACTTCTAAAAGGTCATTCAGACATCTCTGCTGCAATTGTGTCGTGAAATAAAATGAACCAAGTGTCTCTGTTTATTGAAAAAGGAGCAATTCCGAAAAAAAAAAATACTTATAATCCAAGGTGAAGTTTACCACAATATGTCTCATTGCTTTGCTTCCAGAGTGCCACAATTACTGAAGCAAACAGATGTTAGGAATCCAGTTTATATACGGCCAGTCGCTCTAGGCATACAGGAATAAGAACTTAATATAATACAAACACCCTAAAATAACAGACCATAAACTTGGCTTCATTCTCTTAGTCCTCTCGGAATGTAGCTGGATGTGTTGGGCAAGGGCATCATGATGTCTTAATTATGTGTCTGCAAATAACCTATCAGTTTTCTTCTCTATATATGAAGACGTAATACGTTGTTTATCAGAGGGCAGTTTAAGAAAACTACCCCCCCATGCCATTCAGTCATTTTATTCAGTGTTATTCTTGCGAGCCATCAATATACGTTCCGTCCAATACCACTTGAGTTTTAATCTTAATTATATTAACTGAAGTAGCGGGCTGTCCTAGGATTGAACAGGATGCGTCACGTCTGCCTATTAAACGATCGATTGGTAATATCGCCCCTGCCGCATCTCAATATTCACAATACATCTTATCTCCGGCCGCTGTTTTAATGTAAAAATGAGAGACTACAGTGAAATACCATTCCGTCCAGTCACCTGCAAGCCAGTGTGCACACCAGAGACGCCAATGTATACGAGCCGATTTTAATTATGATTAGGGGACGCGAGAGAGAATAAATTTGGCGGGGGGGAGGAGCATTAATGAAATATTTCCTGGCAATACTAAACGAAACAAGTGGTTGAGACAAGGAAGGAGATTTGTCATAAAACCCTAAAAGGGTGGGGGAGAGAGAATGAGAGCTGATGATCATTCCTGCTTCCCCTTTGAAGCAAATAATATGCCATGATGGCTGTTTATCAGGCAAGATCTGCAGGCCACGCCTATGCTTGGCGATCGCACCAAATTTCTATATTAATGTTCCCTTCCCCCCCAAACAAAAATAGATCTACAGCCTGCTTCGAGGCTCCCTGTCTAATGCGGAATCAGATCTCCAGGGCCTTAAGTAGATTGTATTTGTGCACATGAATCCTTTTGTCTTGGCCTTGGGATCGCCTGCCTTTTCAAACAGAGCCTAGAAACAGTTCAGGGTCACTGGCAATTTCCAACTCCATTGGTATAAAAGTGGGGGTGGGGATGGCAGGCCGCCTTGAGCCTGGAAAGCGAGCCCACGATCCCCAAGCGCCAATGTTTGCTTTCTTACAGCAATCCGGTGCCTTCACTTGGGCTCTGAATATGACCACCCCGGCCAAAGAGTAACGGTGCACTGGATTGGGTGGAAAGAAAGCCACCCTTAGCAAGTTGGTTGCCTTTGGCTTGCGGGGCAGGGGGTTTAACTTTGAGAAATAACAGTGGGTCAGGCGTCCCTGAAGGAAATCCTCATTTCACCCACATCACCTGCTTGCAAGTTGCTTTTAATGGAGCAGCCTCCTTCCCCAGAGCTGCTGCGGCCCCTGTTCCTAGCTCTTGCACACGGTGTGCAAAGATGTTCATTGGGACGCCTGGAGCCTACAGAGGGATCCGAATCGCTGCCTTGCCGGCATCGAATGTCCCCAATGTAAAGTGTAAACTCCGACGCCTGGAAGAAGAACGTGGCCGGATTAAACAGCCCTTAGAGGACGGTTGTTAGGATAATTCCTAAAAGAAATAGGGGTGGAAATAAAATTCTTTCGGCCTCGCTGGAGTCCCAGTGCTAAATGTGTTTTTAATCCTTCATTCAATTGTATTTCTTCTTACTCGTGGTTGTTTACATCGAGCGAGTTCCCACAGCTCATCGCTAAGGCTCTGCAAAAGGCACCTATTTTTCTGAGGCTGCTACTTCCAAGTGCCATAATCTGTGGGAGTGTGAAGCTGTTCTCGCTATGTTTGTGCCCTTCAGTGTTGCTGAGTGTGTGGGCTTTTTTTGGGTCTAAATTAACCCAGATTAAAGCCGGCAGATTGCTCCCACGATTATTCTCGCTCCTTGCTACTTGGTTTTGAAAACTTTCCTGACACACCAGCAATGTGACAACACCTGTTTCCTCTGCGCCGAGGCTCCAAAAGGCCCCCCCCCCCCCCCCCCCACATTTTGCTTTTTAGAGGGATGACGTACAAACAGGGAGGGGGAGAGGGGAGAAAGCAAATGTAAAGAGGTTACATTTTAAACCTGAATTTGCCTTGTTCTCCTAAGAGCCTATGGATCCGAGAGAGCATGGCCACTTCCCCCCGCCCCTGGCTGCGTTTGCTTCCAAGCCCCACAGCTTTCCCAGCACTGCTCAATTCAAGTCGCGAAGTAAGTTTGCTTTTCAGACAGAGGCGTTGACTGCACGGCAGGCGCGCGCTGCTCCGGTTCCAATTCGGTGCTGGGGTCGTGCAAAGCCGCCTTCGGCTGGAGGGTGGCTGGCGCCTTTGGGGAGGTCGCGAACCACCGGGCCACTTAAACCTCTCGGTTAAACTGCAAAGACAGCAAAATAGACAAACTCCCCGCCCTCTTCAGCAGGGTTCAGGTCCTTGCTCTGCACCAGGCATCTGTACAGCCACCAGCCGGGCTCACTGAGTCCCTACAATGCTCGGCTGCTTCCCCTCGAATGTCGAGCTTTCCCCAGCGCACTGATTCGTCTCTCTCTGGCATGCACGAGAGGGCTTGACTGAAATCCTTCTTTCGCCCTCTTCCGCCCGCAGATCCGGCGATTAAAGGGGCTGCCAGCCCGCCACGAGGCCTGATCTTGATTCTTTGAAACAAGCCTGTGATCCTGAATAGGTCCTTCATTCTAATCTTGGGGGAAGAAGGGATGGGGGGGGGGGGGGGGTACAGGAGACATTAAAATTAGGTGGAACCTGAAATCACCCCATTCCCCTCCAAGGAGGACAAATGTATAATTGCTAAACGAGTGTTTGTCCAGAAATAAGGGCGGTGTGGGGGAGGCTGCTGGATGCATGGAGCAGGAGCCAGGCAGCCCCGGGAGATCGTGGCCTGTCCCTTAAGCAGGGGGCTGAAAATGCTCAACGCTTCCCAGGGTGGGAGCCGCTCTGAGCAGGCTAGGTCCGGCGCGGCGGACATCGCTGGCGACCACACCCAGGCACCGCCTTGAGCTCTGGATTGAAATCGGTGTCACTCCAGGGCTTCAACTAGGAAACGGAGTTCTGCCGTCCTCAGTCAGCCCCCAGCCCCCAGACATTTATCGGCGCCTCTGTCTGAACTAGCCCTGGCTTGGAGAGTCACCTCTACCTCCCCGGCCCCCAACCACCCGCCGCCCTGTGTTATCCCTGCCCTAGGGCTGCTCCCTTGAAACGTGACCAAGTCCTGTCAAAGGTGGACCGTCCAGGCGCTGGAGAGGATGCTCGCGTGTGTGAGTCTGGGTCGGCTCCGGGGCCTGTGGACTGAGTAGCCAAATCGGGGGGGGGGTCCTTTGCAGCTGGGGGGGCGCTTCCCAGGAATTAGGATCCGGCTCTGAAGGGCTCGGGGGCGGCCAGGCGATCTCTCCCGGGGGCGTCGGCTTCCCCCTCAGCTCTTAACGACCCTTTCCTCTGGGGCAACCCCCTCATTTAAAGGGAGCAGCCAGCCTCTCGGCCACAGCCAGCCCCCTCTCTTGTCCTCCCCCCCGGTTTTTTTCCTGCCAAGGGTCGCAATGGCTCTTCGCTGTGGCTCTGCAAAAGGGACCCTGTGGCTTGCTTCTTCCGAGGCCCAGGTCACAGAGGGCTCAGCCAGTCCTTCTCCACCCCAGCCCTTAAGTCTCCCGTCCTATTTATTTATGAATGAAGAGAGCAGTTTGCATCTTGCCTCGCAGGCCTCAGAGTGCATAATATAAGGGGGGTGAGAGCAGAGGCCAAAGGGAGATCTCAGGATTTCCTCCCGGTTTGTTCTCTTTCTCCCTCTCAGGCAAATACCTTAATACTAGATATAGATATAGCTCATCCGTCCCCAACGGCCTCCAGCCCTCTAAATATTGCAGGGAAGCAGACAGAGACCGAAGGACTCAGGCCTGTGTCAAAGAAAAACCCGTGGCTTTCGGAGTGGTGACTTCTAGGCACATACTTCTGCCGTCCTCGTCCTACTCCCCCTAAATTTTGCACACTCTGTGGTCATTCCCCAAAAGCAGGTTGTTGAAAGCAAGAGACTAATAATAATAATAATTAATAATTAATAATAAAAAGAAGACACCCCCCCACACACACACACAGTTTTTCTGGTATCATCTAGTCCTCAGTTTCGGCCAGGATTTCTTACACTCTGAGCAGCTCTTCGTCTTTTTAGTCTGTGAAAAAGTCACTTTCAAACAGGCACCACCTCTCACGGAAAAGTGTCTAGATCCTCGTATATTTCCTCCTCCCCACCCTCCACCCCCCAGTTTGATGCTTACTCTCGAAAAGAGACTCCGCAAATTAATAGGATGTGAACATAATGAATAAGTAGAATATGCAAAATATTTGCGGTGCTCTGCGTGCGTGTGAGGGACTGAGATATTCTGATGCCCGATATTAATGGCTAGTTTTTACTTTGCCTTTTTTTTAATGGAACCGGTTTTCCTCTCTCTCTCTCTAATCCAAGAATCATTAGCAACCCCCTCTGGCTACATGTTTTGGATCAGCGAAACATTATGACATAGTTGTAATACAAACTCCACTGACTTGCTTTGCATCTTGTGGTAGGAATTGCAACAGCAATAAAATCATTAAAAAAAAAGTCTCCAGGCATTAAGTGTCTGAGAGTAAAACGGAACTCTGTACCCAGAAAGAAAACAAACAAACAAATAAAAACCGCCCTATGAGCGCCTTCTTATGTCGGAATTTCCCTGCTCAGGGTGAAATAAGATGGAGGCTTAAAGTCATTTTCCTCCTATTTTATTTTCAACCTTTGAAGTTTTGTTGTTTCCTTCACTAGAGCTAGTCACAGTGCACTGGGATGCTGTACAATTCACACCACTGGACATTATGTTTCCTCTCTCTCTCTATTCACTGTATAACGGAACCACCGCGCAATTCTCTCTCCTCCACCTGTCTCAGCTTTTGCTCTGTCTCCAGTTTAAATTCTGCCTGGAATTTTTTCCCTGCTGGTCTGTTTTCTTTGAAATAGTCCCAAAGTATTAATGCTGGGGAGAGAATAAAAGTAGCCCACATCGAACAGGAATTTCCCATTATTCTGCACTTTCTGGTAAAGTCAAATGGCTCTTATTAATTCTCTGTATTCTCGGAATAACAGGGGGAAGTTCTTAATCAATACTTAATAACATTGTTTCACGCTAAACTACTGACATGTACAACGTGAGCCCACCGGGTTTCTCTGTAAATGAAGGCGGACCCTGATGTGCGTTTGAGACCCAAGCGAAAAGTTTACCATTCCTTTCTAGTCAAACCAAGGGCTGCGATGGTCAAAAAGTTGCTTTATGGCTCCATTCTACGTCTTCCCCACGTGTTAACCCTTTCCGAGGCTGGTAGCTAGCTACAGGAGAGGGCTCCGCTTCTCAGATTAAATACAAATTTGAACAGGAGCACACCACCATGGCCATGCAAGAACGACCCGTGGTAGTTCAAAAACACAGTTTCCTGACGCACTTTGCAAATGTATCTCTGACCTTTTCTCCATTGATACAGTTTCTAACGATTTACGAAAAAAAAAAAAAAAAAAAACCAAAACACAAGAGGTGAAAACGTGTCTATTTTGCATTTCCTTTTTATTTCTGACATTTGCTTCTAAAACATTCTCCTTCGGCCACAGGGATATATGGAATTATATAAATGAGGTCTGATTTATTTACTAGAATTTACTTGTATGGAGCTGGAAAAAGAGATTGGGAGGGGGGACTTGGAAACGAGGAAACGTAATAATGTGCACTTTATTGAACTAGCTCAATTTTTTTGCTATGATATTTGTGTTACTTGTATCAGTTAAAACAAAATAGCTAACGACCATCACTGAAGCTTGATCTTAGAATGTAAAAGATACTTCCTACGCTATTGCATGGCTGAGTATAATTATTTGATTTGAATATGCACGTCTCCTATAGCTGTTTGTGTTACCAGATAACTCTGCATTCATAACCATGAGCTTAGTTACCTTCAAAATAAAAAATCGGGTCTTAAATTATAGGCAAGGTGAGGAAAAACTATCTGTTATTTTATATCTCATGTTAAACATTGCAGCTTGGGTTACAACTTCAGTCTTTGTGAAACTGTACACTCTGGTTTTGACTTTCTCTTTCTTTTTCACGCACATTCTGATACTAAAGAAGATGCTGAGCAAAGATACAATGTCTCTGAAACTATTAGTAGGGAGTACTTTCGAGTGTCCTGTTCTATTAGGTGTCTGATTATGAAAAGTAAGTGTATTCAAATATCACTATTATATTTTCTGCCTTGCAGTTATAATTGACGCAGCAAGGTGGCGCTCTAAGGTACGGAAGAGTGGCTGAATTATACAGAAATCCATTAGCACGAATTCTGCAGGGGTAATGGAGTTTGTAGAAGAATACAATTAAACTAGACATTTCAAAAGAAAAGACATAATAAAACAAACCAATGTTAAAATAGTTTTATACCAGTAAAGCCCAGCAAGTTGAAGTTATCAATATTCAGTAGTTAGAACAAATCACAGTGAAGTGTGTTGCTAAGAAGTTGCCTCTAGAAATATTTGAGCCTTATACAGCTCATAAACACCCAGTTAACATTTGCAATATTTGCTCCATTGCGTTCAAGACATTAAAATAGATTAGTGATATTGAAATGATACTTATTGTATAGAGGAATGTTGCTTGTGAAAGCTGTTATGTACATACGTACATGCAGTGATGGACTGAAACCAAAGGCAATATCGGTTCAGATTTGTAGCTTGCTGAATGGAGATTTAGGTTTCCACTAATTTGAATGAAGTTCGGACTCTATCTTTTATATTTGTACTGGTGACTATTCTTTCACAGAGAGGGGGGAAAAATCAAACCAAGTAAAGCAAAAGAACTAACGGTATATTTTGTGAGAAATGTATTTTATTACTATTTTTCAAAAGCTACATTCGTGCCATTTCAGATTGGTTGCCTTGATATTAATATGCATATGCAATATATCTTCAAGCTTTTATAAGATGCTCTCTTAAAAATAAAATATAAAGCCATGAAACATAGAGTCCAGGGATCTCATAGACACACAAAACTAAGCGATTTTAATGTGTTCAGTTAAGTTGCTGCATTATTTGATGAATTTTCTGAGTCAGAATGTCTCTTTAATGTATCTGTTTGTTTATATTTAAGCAGGTCGAAACCACTAAAGCTAGGTTATCTTTCGATGTATGTCCTTTGCAGTAGAATATTTACAAGATTATTAAACCCGCTTTCAAAATGAATAGAACGTCCTAATGATGCCCGAAAAATATCACTGGAGTAAACCTGTATTAAAGCGTTGCTGTGCGTTTCACTGCTTATTTTAAACAGAGAAAAAAAGTTACATAGAGCTAAGCCTTTGTGTTTTGTGAGCCATATATATATATATATTATACAGGTTGCCTTAGAATTGCGTGTGTTTGCTCTGAGGGCTCTTCTTCCTCCGTTTTCCTCACACTTTCTCACTTTTCTGCCACTTTTGCAACCTGAACTGCTGATTTTATTTTACTCTGAGCATTAGAGGTATTGATATCTAAAACAGCTCAGGTCATTAGAAATGTTAACGTCGAGACAAAGAATTATAAATATGATCTAAAAGTCTTTCTCAATTCATTTCTTCAAGTGTTTTATTTGGTTTCAGTGATGAAAAGTGACAGTTCTGAAATAGACAGCTTTTAAAAGTAATGAAGTCAGATGACGCTTTAACCTGTCGATTACTATAAATCAACTTGGAAAAAGATGAATGAACAATATTACTTGCCAGTTTAACTGGTTGTTAAAGCAGAGGAAAGCTACGTCCTTTCCCACTGCTTTTATTACGGATCCTCGGAGGAAAAGATGTATTTCAGTGATCTACTTTGTAAAGCTGAGCAAAGGAGGAACTTTCCTATTTTGGCTTTGATTTTTAGAGGCCTTTGAAAGTAGCTTTCGCCTGGTTTATATACGTATTAAAGCCAATCTAATCTGTCTAATTATTCCACCTCTGTAGGCATGCCCTTGGTAACATTTCCAAATAAATATGGGCCATTGCATATCTCTTACCTGGCTACCTGATAGCACTATATTAATAAGATAGGTATAAGATGTGTGAGAAGAGGGACGACACTTTTAAGGAAACATATTCTCTGGTGTAGCAAAGACAGTCTTTCATTGTAGCAGCTGGCAAACCGGAGTGTATTCTGCGATTCATCTCCACTGATGGGGATCGCCTGCAACCCTAAAAAATAGTGCAAAGAAAACAATTAAATACTCTCTTATAAGGGATCGTGTCTTGTGATCACCTTCGCCCAAAGCTTTCTTTTGCAGCTTCCCCCTGTGCAATTCTGAAATTATATTTCCCCTGTTTTAAGCAAAACAGAACAGATTCGATGAAAAATGCGAACTGTCCATAAGTGTCACATTCTGAGCTTAAAACGAACAAACCAAACCCAAACCTTCCTTTGCCAACGGAAAACACAGAGATTCAGATATCCCCAGTATTTTTGTTCTACTTCCTGCAGCCGTTCAATCCAGCATGGGGAATTTTTTTTTTAAATGAGTTATAGGGCCAAATAACTGAACTGATTTCCAGTATGTAATACAGAATTGTGACGTATATTTTCAAAAAGATAAGCAAAGTCCATTTCTTTGCGTCCATTTCTTAGCACTGTGAATCTTTGCTCCTTTTTCATTTCTTCAGCACTGTTAATGAATCCCAGGTCCTTGTTTGGAAAGAAATGCGCCTTTACCTCTGTCTTTAAACTGTGTTAATATTGTCACGAAGACAGTGTTTATGAAATGAAGCTATTCAACGCAAATAAAAGTCCATAATGCGAAAAGAACTTTGGCTTACGAGTCCTCTGTGGATGGTTCTCTATTTTATTCCCTGGGCGTTCTGACTTTTAGAGCGAATTAGGAGCAGAGAACTAAAGGAGAAGTTTGTCTAATAATTTAAAGGTGACCTCATATATTTTTTCACTTTTTATAATTGAAAAACTAAACTTGAAGCTACGCAGATGACCACACAACCTCTCCAAAGCTGAATCTATTACACAGGTCTTCAAAAGTTGCTTTATCCCTCAAAAGATTCAGACGAAAATGTATCCCTCTCACCACACACACACTTTCCAAACAATTGATCCCTGAACAGGCAGCTTTCAAAAATAATCTCTCTCTCCTCATTTGGTAGGAACTCTGGAAACAGGTAAAATATTCCTATACCTGTTGCAAGCATTTGAGGATATTTCCTCTCACAACTTTTTCTCCCCAGAAATCAAATTATAAACACGTGAATGAAATATCTTGCATGGTTCTATCTGTTGTTATGTTCCCATACAGTAATCTGCCTTTTCTTTATCATTTAATATTTTCTTATGATTGCTGCTTCTCTCTCCTCTTGATCAATAGCAATGTGGTTATGGCAATGGCGAAGGTATTAACTGTAACATGGGAATTCACACTGATAGATAGAAATACGTTTTCTCTACGCCACACCACCTCGCAAAGAAACCGAATTTTCATCTGCAACCTTTCCATGGGAAGTCTGAAAATGAATTATTAGATAATCTTTAACTAAGTGGTCGTCAGTGGTGGTCCATTTTAACTTTGGACTCAGTCTCAAACCTGCTTGAGGAAGCTGTCAGAGTCCATTTCACCACCTTTTGAGTTGCAAGCCCAAAAGCTTTGAAGGGTTTTAAGATATCTCCTCAACTCTCCATAACAAGTAGGGACAGAAATGAGATCTTCAGTTTGCAAATACTTCAGGGTAATTTCGAACGGGTGGGTTTTATTTTATGATATCTTCGCCCAGGTAAAGGGGAGAGGAAAGGTGAAGATTTATTTTAAGGTCTTAAAGTGAAAGAGCAAGGAATCCTTGCGAAGGCTTTTGTATTTCTCTGCCCCATCAAATTAAAATCGAATTTTTAGTTGAAGTGCGGGCGGTGGATTTGGAGATGGACCTACTGAGTGGGGTTGTCTGCTGTGGCAGATCAAGAAGGGGGGGAGGAGAACACACACAGTAGGAAACTGTGCTCCTGGAGCGATGGTGTAAGTAAATCCTCGGAAAGTGTTACACAGCACTCTACCCTTTTGGGCAAAAGTTTCCAGAAAAAGCCCGATGGCTTTCTTGGACACGGGTAGAGACCCACCCAAAGAGAGGGCGATCCAACGCTCCCTTTGATGGAACGTGGAGTCGGTGGGAACGTGAGCCCGAAAATCATATAACACATTTGTGGACATAATAGTGTTACCAAAAGCATTTCAATTAATTAGGCCGAGCAGGAAGGCTGCTAATGAGACGTCACTTGGAAGCTAAAAAAGGAGTGCATGGTAAGTATAAGTGAGAACGGTCTAGGTAAGTAGGTCGTGCTCCCCCCCCCCCCAATGCATGGGGGAGGGTTGATTGATAGAAATACAAAAGGGGGAAGAATAAGAGGTGTTTTCTCCCCCCCAGTATTGCCTCACTTTGAAACTGGTGGGCAAGCGTTTAAGGGAAAGCTTTCACTCTCAGCCAGCCACCGCAGGTTGCCTTCTCAAGCGGGAAGGGTCACATCAATTCTTTTTACTTGGGAGAGATTGCACCCGGGCACCAAACCGAAGCGGTACCTCCCCACCCTCCGCAAAACGCATCGACCGGGCCCTTCGGGAGATAATTAGATTATAAAGAACATTAACGTTGCGCTATTGATTTCCGTGTAAACCTAGATACGGAGGGAATGGGAGTGAAAGCAACGAGCTGTTTTGTTTTTTTTTCCCCTTAATTGCTCGGATCTCGCGAGAAACCTGAGAGAGTTTGACTGGGGGACGAGGGAGGTGCGGAAAAGAGGCAAAGTTGGGCTGAAAGAATCGGGGGGGTGGAGTTTCCCCCCTATTTCGGGATCATGTTACCCTGGAGTTTTCACGTCGCTCACTCCTAAATCAAGCCCTTCTTAACTTACTTGGGGGTGGGGGGGAGGTTTAAAGAGTATTCCCCAAAGTTACCACGGAGTCCCCATCCCTATACACTCCCCCTGAGTTTTGGAAAGAGACAAGAGACGCCTGCGGCTCTAGGATGCTTCAGTGGCGCTAGACTTTCCCCCGCCCCTTCCCCAGCCAACAGGTAAATGATTCAGTTTGGGAGGAGACGCCAGCCCTCCCCTTGGGCATAAAGCAACGCGTTCGCACTGACGTTTTTATTAATAACATACAACAGACGCGGGTGTAATTCTGCCATCTGGCCGATCCAAGCTTTTGGCGACTTAAAAGAGTCAATCCAGAATCAGGTGAAACACCCTCCCTGAGTCATCAGCACTAAACAGCGTTCAGCTGTTGCCCTGTTTTGTAGCCGGGCAATTCCTGATGGCTTCGCAGTTTTGCTGGGTGGGTGGGTTAGCAGGGGGAAGGGAAAAGATCTCCCCTTTTCCCGGCGGTGGGGGGGAAGATCCAGGGGAAAGGGTGGTGAATTGGTGTGAAGTGAGCGGGTTTATTGCCCTAATTTCGGACAATGATAGCCCAATGAGGTAAAAACAAAACTCTGCTTCATTACATAGAACAGAATGTAATTTATACCCAGGGATGGCTGTCCGCTGCGATTTACATCATTTGCTGAGAGCGATCACACTTATTACTTTTCTTCAAAGTCTTTTTCCCCCTTCAAAAAAGAAAGAGAGAGAGAGAAAGAAAGAAACGAGGGCATTTGTACGAAATTGCCCAACGCTAGTGTGATAACTGTCAAAAGTTTGACATCAAAGGGAACTGATATTATTCAGTTACCAGAGGAGCTGTCTGTCCAAATAAGAATATCTTAATTACTGAATCACAACGGTAGAAAAGGGAACAGATCTGAAAAGGAGAGGAGGTGTGGGTAGGAGGGGGGGGGCGCTTTTCAGTCTGTTCCTTTTTGATGAGCCATCTATATTAGGGCCACTGTGCGATTCTTAATCATGTTTAGTGGTTTTACCCTTTCTCTCTCCTCATCGGTCCTCTGAACTTTATAACTATATGTAAACACGTTGTCAGTTTGAAAATAATCTTCTCTGGGTTCTTATTAGAAGAAATTTCAATCTTCTTCAGTTCTAGATTAGGCAGTCTAGTTTTCTCTATCAGTGAATGGACTGGGGTTTCTTGGACAATAATGTGCCAATTGTTGATGGTTTGTGACCCATAAAATGTGAGGGTGACTATTCTGGCTTTGGTATGTAATTATGCAAAACACTTTCTATAAAGGCTTGCCATCTGATCTAATGACAGTTCTTGCAGTCTATTTCAAAAAGGGAGGGTCTATGTATATACAGCTCCTGAGAGAAAGAAAAGTAACATTTTGTTTTAATACAAGTTTTATGGGGAAAAATGGATAAATACAGAAACATCTGAACACATAGGCAGGCGTTTTCTAGGCAAATTAAACTAATGACGAGTTATTTTAATAAGTTAATCATAGCAACAGAACGAATCTATGTCCAAATGGAGGGGGAAAGTAATATGAAATCTATAAAGCTATCTCCCACATAAAGACACCTTTGCAAATATTTAAAGTTTATCATGTAAATAGACCACCGTGTCGCATGTGGCTAGAAGTTTGGGTCCAGAGGTGCATTTTAAAAGCATTAATACTCTTGAGCACCAAACAGTTTGGAAACTCTTAAGCATTTAATCAATTCCAGGTTTTAAAATTGAAAATAAAAGTTGTGATCTTTAATTCCAATTAGAGCTCTTACCTGAACATGTTTAAATCAACCTAACTTTCTGAATGACGGCGATCAAGATGTTTGGTATATGACATTTCGCCTGGTAAATTAAAAGCCAGACTCCGGTGCTGACAGATCCTTCTCTTTTGAAAGATAAATAAACTAGGAGCGGTAAAATGTTCAGTTAAACAGGTGAATGGAAAGCCACTGGCACCTAGAAAGTTAGAGAAGTTTCTAAGGAAAAGATAAAGACTTTGATCTTCTCAGGTTGATACCAAACAACAACTTATTACGTCACAAGAGAGGACGTAAACACTGTTGTCAATATTCTCCAATGCCAATAGCCTTATATAGATTAATAAGAAATGAAATATACTAATAATTCGGACTGAAATGGCAGTTGTATTTATTGTACTGCGCCCCCCCCCAACACACACGCATAGCTAGCTAGCAATAGAAAGCAAATAAATACATAGCATGATGTGTGTCCAATGTATATCTCCATATAGTTATGATGTGTGTCCGGTGTGACATGTTTAATTCCCCTGTGGAATAAAATAATAAGATTTTTTTTTAAAAAAAGACTGATTAAAAGGGAGAATAAACAAAACATCAACATGACACAGAGGAAGGTGGAATTGATAATTAGACGCAAAAAAGGCTCAGGTGATTATGATCTGAAATGAAATATGATGTTTAAGACGGCTCCGTTGTAATGTAGTGAAGACTTCAGTTTCATACACATAATAAACACTCAGGTTGTCATCTGGAGGTGCAAATCTGAAAGATATTCCAACAAATGAAGTGCTGGCACAGAGAGATATAAAGGGATCTAAGTCTGTCAGGGGTCAGACAGCCTGAGATTGCTTCTAGAGATCTTTTGAAAATTTCACACGATTGAAGGCTTAGGGGCTTTACTGCGCTCGCATTTCAAACTCAGATCAGTAGGATCACAATCAAAAATAGAGGTCTGGAAAATTTTGATGCAAGGATGGCCACAGGCTTCAGTGATTTTTTTTCTCTTTTCCCCGAGACAGACACCCTGACATGACTATGATCTCTGGGATGACAGAGTTGTCAGAAAAGAAAGAGAAAATTGCATCTTGTCTTGTAACTACCTATCAGTCAAAAGGAATTTAGGATCCTCTTTCTTTAAAAGACAGAGGAGAGAGAGAGAGAGAGATGACGCTTTCCTACCAACCTAACAAAAGTTAAGACTTTTTTTGTGTTTTATAATTAATGTTCCACACCTAGACATTTTTCTAAGCTTTCCAGCTTTCCTTTTCATTCCCCCTCCCTACCATCAGAATGATTTCCTCTTACAAGTTTCAACTCCTGGCCAGGGTATAACTCCTCCAAATAATTTCCATACGGTTTTGCTTACATTCAAATTCTTTAAAATATATTTGACATTGGTTTTCATTTTTAATTGAACATAGTGTTCTAGGTTTTGCTACAAATAAGTCAGATCACCATTGTTTCCTAAATCCGAAAACATTTTTAAAACCCAGTGTTCCGTGTAGTACAATTATTAGATTAGGAAAGTCAGCATACCAGCGTGCGTATAATAGTTATACATAAGTGCCCTGGCAAGAACTTTGGAGTCGTTTAAAACAGGGGGGGGGATATATAGGTATAACAGGGGTACCTTGTAGTCAAAACTTTTCAAAATACTCCTTAGATAACGTTTTTGGGAAAGTCAGAGGCAATAGGAAGTTTATAATCACTTTAATTATTTTAAATAAATTGATATTGATTGTCTGAAGATAAAGAAAGGAAGTTAAATGCAGCGATTTATAATTATTGTGCTTTTTTTTTATAAATACCATGGGTAACTTTGACAAATGAACAAGGTGTTTTTGGAAATAGTAAGTCGAATATATATTTTTTCTTAATTAGCTCAAGGCCAAAGGTTTACGAGAGTTCAGATAAAGTCAGTTACCTCAGTTGCACATTAGAATCCGTTACGTGCTATGTGAAGAATAAAAGATAAAAAATAACATAAAATATTCAGGGTTCCACCCCAATGCTTGATTTTTATTTTATTCTTTCACTAATTTGCTTCTGTATCTGGATGTTCTTTCTTAGGTGAGCAAAAGACAAGAAAATAGAATAACTCTAGTTTTAACAGATGTATGAGATGGAAACAATTATTGAAAACACAGATGACTGTATGAAAAAAGATACGGAACGAACTGTAGAGAAAACTATGTATTAAAAAAATCCCCAGAAATAAATAAATGCTACTTCACTCTGAAAAAGCAAAATAATCGCATGCAAAATAGGCAACATAATAAGGTTTTAATTTTTTAAATTACCATTAGAAATTCTATTAAGATTTTATTTTTTAAAAAGCTTTCCTCTCTCTGTCTCTCTCTCTCTGCTCCCGCCCCCTTCATCCACTCTTTGCAATTGACAAAGACACCTTTAGTAGAATGACATCCCAGTAATTAACACAATAGAAAATGTGTGTATTTTTTACCATCAAAAGTAACTAGATAATTAACAAATAACCCATAATTATCTTTAGATCTCACCTTTCCTAAATGAGGATTGACATTTTAAGAAGAAAAATAAAATTTAACACGCAACTTGCAAACAAAACAAAACCAAACCCATCCAACTTTTGAAAGATGTGTTTGATGTGCGTTGTCCTTTACTGTGAATATTTATGAAAATGTCACAAACGTAATTTTACAGAAATTTGATTTAAGATATTAAACACCTGAAAGACTTTAAAGAAAACAATACAAGTCTTCAGAGATGCCTTCCCTTGCTAGAATATCAGAAATACTTCTTCAAAAGGCTATACAGCATTAGAAGGATTAGTATTTTGGGAGTTTTATACCAACGTTTACGTTCAGTTTCCAAGACAATGTAATAATATGTAGAGTAAAATTTCTGGGGCACTTTCTAAGTTGAGATGGAAAAGAAAAAACAGAACTTAATAACGAAGGAGAAAGAAACAAGTAATACTGAAAGAGTGGTATGTAGTCTACAGGAAAAATACAAGAAAGCAGAATATAAAATCGGAATTCCCTTGCTGGAGACAAAAAAAAGTGTTGTTTTTTTTCATACACCAAAATTTAATTTCAGGCTTCATCCCGCTTTTCTTGTTTCCTGAAGTTGTTAACTTAAAAAAACCTATATTTTGGGCAGCAAATCACAAATTTTCTACAAGTTTTGGAAACTATATAGATATAAATATTTAAAGATAGATGTATATATGAATAATCTATACAAGTGTTGTGTGTGCTGCTTGTGTCTGTCAGTGGGTGTAAAATCGTTCTTATGGAACAATCACATCAAAGTGAAATCAAAGGAAATAACTCATCTTGGGTTTTGGGGTAAAATAGAAAAGGAAGTTAATATGCATTCAGAAATCCCAGTCGCAAACAAATATCAATCAAAACGAACGTTCCAAAACGCAAATAATTTTGCTGCCTTACAAATAAATTGGGACAAAGTTTAATGCTCACTTTTTTACCATGTAGTTGGACAATTTGAAAAATGGAATATTGAACAAAAAATTGTCTCTTTAACAGCAGATAGGTTGCTCCAATTAATCTGTTATTTTTTAAAATCCCTCCTCCAGGTTGTGTTAATGGTGATGTGGAAGATGGGACTCAGAGAGTTTTTCTTTAAAAATATTTTAAAATACGACATGTTGTCCTTTAAATACTTGTAAATGGGCAACTGAACCCTTTGACTTGGGTTCTTTGTAACCAGATTTTTTAATTTTTTTTAGATATATTTGGATCAATAAGTTTTACAAATCACGAGCCCATTTAAAAAAAAAAAAAAAAACACCAAGAAGTCCAAACAAACTAACTAATAGGTTTGCAAAGAAATTGATTCCCATGAGCAGCTGCAATCCAGATCCAGGATAAGAGCAAGGGGCCCGATCCTGCTTTCCTTGCCCAGACAATACTTTTGGATCTAGCCCTAGCTTTTCTTTATTGTTTTTGCTGTTGTTAATATCCTAGTCCAGGATTTCCTCCTGCCATTTGGAGTTGCTGACCATGCAGTTCCCATCACTTGATGTGTTAAAGGCACAAAATGCCACAGCAATGCTAATACACCTGATGATAATAAAATACAATCATAAACCAAGCAGCCTGTGGATTCCCTCACACGTGTGACCTATCTCCTCTGCAAGGATCCATGCACTTAAAATAATGACCTAGGGGTGCTTAGCAGACAATTGTCGCAGCTCCCATTTACAGGGTTTTTTGCTGATCGTACACTCAAATCTTGAGGACCGATCTATCACTTCTTAAATGAGAACGCTCCCTCGAAGTCTTACTTCCGTCTTTTCCCTCAGAATAAAGCCCCAATAACTCCCCTGGAGTCAGAGAAGTTCTCCTGCTCCTAAGGAGAGTTTGGGTTGTGCAAAGGAGAATCAGGCAACAGAATGGTTTAGAATAGAAATATACCAGAGCTGATAGAAAGAAAGTTACATCTGTTGGAGTTAAAAACACACACGCATACACACCCACCTCCAAGAGTTTCAAACGCTTTTTTCATATACCTCCAAAGTAAATTAAATCTGCCTTAAATCTTCTCAATTGCAACTAGAGACGGCAGCTCGTATTAATATTACCATTAATTGAAATAAGAACTGTGGCTGAGTTATTGGGACTTTCCTTGAGCTTTTCAAATGGATGATTTAGGAGTGCACTCTGAAGCACTCAGTTCTCTGTGTACCACGTATAGTACTGTGCTTTTTGCTGGATGCTGTTAATATTGGGGTATCAATGGATGTTCAATAAAGCCACGTGGTCTATAATGTATATCTTATTCAAGGTATAGTCATTTGAAGATCATACGGAATATGCATAAGTATGTATATTTCAATGGATGATGCTATATATATGTCGGGGGGTGAGGGGGGGGGGGGCTCTCTTCGAAACAGACTACGTGTGTGCACCTGTGGGTACACAAAAACCTGTATGTCTTATGAGAGGACTGGATTTACACTTCTGGCCTGTTATTAATGATTACTACTACGTCTACTACTTCTTTAGGGTGAGGGAACTCAGAATTACCCCCCGGCAAAAATATTCCTCTGCCAATTTTATATGATCTTCGGATTCCACCTTTTAGATTTGATGATTTCTTGCCAGCATCTCAGTATGTTTCTGTTTAGATAGACTAAGCTCCTTGAAATTAATTAACCTGTGGTCAGCACAAAAAGAGAAAGAAAGTAAGTCTGGTTAAGCCACATCCCTTTGCAACGTTTGGTCGCAGTTAGCTACAGAATTTTCCAGCTGTGAAGTGATGTACACTATTTACTGTAATTGAATTGCTGTTCTAACACCTTTCAAGAGGAAAAGTGATACATGACAAAAGTTTAACGGATGCTGGGGTCTACATTTTTCCTTATCTGGACTAAAAACTTCACTTAAGTCATTACATTCAGAAAGGCTCCTACATTGTCCATTCAGGTTTGTCTTTAATGTTGGGTGAGCACTTTTATTTCCTTGGTAATGTCAGCGGCAGAGAGTGAATGTCGGAACCTCCCTAGGTACCTGCAGCCTGTTGTGGGACCCGCAGGTGGACTAATTTAACCAATAGGAGCAATACCTTTCCCCCAGCGATTGGGAAGGCACATTGGAAGACGCACCGAAAAGGCAAATAACTTCTGAGAATTGTAATCAAAGTACTGCCATTTCATGGGCACGTTAATGACCCCGTGATACACTTTTTAAAAGCCAAATTGTGTTGCAATCAGCTATTGTCTTGTGCAAAGAGCTCTTTGATCACCTTCCCCTGGGGCGAGGTTCGCCCAGTTGCTTGAATACTAGAAAGAAAAAGTCGCCCTGGGACCTCCAGCCAACCGATCCAAGCAATGGGGGCCAGAACCAGTCTAGAAGCAGGTCAGTCTATACCACTGCAGCTGTTTTCCATTGCTCTCGCACCTGACTTACCTAGTTTTCAGCCTCATTCCTTCAACTACCTGTGACGTTTGACCACCGCGGGTGAATAGCGTTTGTAAGAATTTTAGAGCGATTTGCAAACTTCAACAATACAAGCCAAGTAAAAACCTCCTCCCATGAAAACCCGAAGCTTGAACTTGATATCAGGGTGGGTATTAAAATGTAAACACCCCGTTGCTGCTTCGATTAAACCTTTTGGGTCACTTAGAGTGAGAGCGAATGCCCTCCATCCCCTGGTAACGCTAATATTGGAGGTGGAGTGGGAATGTGTATAGGGAGAGATGGGAGAAATTCATGTATAATGTGAAGCAATAAAATATAAGGGCATGCCAGTGATTATTTTGCAAAATAATTTCAAAGCACACCGCTCATTAAAACCCTTTATTAAAAGGGAAGATCAGTTAAAAAAATATGTCGCATTTGAAAAAAAGAAAACATTTTAAATCATTTCTGTAACTTTAGCTACCTTTGGCGTTTTTGGCAAAAGAAGAAATTAACCTCCTCCACTCCCCCAGGAATCAGAAGTGTTCCCCTCCCTCAGTGCCACATAGCAGTCTTTCCTTCATCAGCTTCAAAGAGGACTGAAGGGACAAACCTTTTGATACAGCTGATAGTACACAGAAAGAATTTGCATACCTTATCAAATATAAGTGCTCATTAATACAATCATGTATTTGGTTAAGAACATCTTTCCAGTGCCGCTGGGTGATTGAAAAGTGTCAGGATAGCGGGGAGGTGGGGTTTGAGCAACGTTTTTGATTGACACTGTTTGCTTGGATTGCCTCTCAGGTAAGGAATAACTTTTTTAACCACACAAACCAACAATAGTAAAGGAAAGGCTGAGGAATAGAACGCCTTGAGGCTTTTGTGGCTTTGTTTCAGGGGTGTCTGAAACCTATTAATTCACCACGACAATGCCTAATTGCGCAGACAGGCCATGCATTTACAGTTCTTCCAGACCAAATTCCCAGAGATTTTAAAGTAAGCATGGTAGGATGGATTATGGATTATGGTGCCTTAAAATGGATTATGGCCATAATGGATTATGATGCCTTAAAAACTCTCTGTTATACTCCGAAGAGTTGATTGCCTCCTGTTACCTTCCCTTCTCAGCTTTGCTAATAAAACTAACGTTGCTTGGGTCTCGCCATCCCCAGTGCTGTTGATTTTTATTTTTATTTCTATTCTTTAAATGTGGAGGAAAGAAAGCACTCGGATCTGACATTGTCTGAACTCTGAGGAAAACGCTTCCCATGCCACATTGTGTGAAAGACCATCATAAGCACCATGGATAGGGGATTTCTTTTTACTGGGGAATCGTGGTATCCTTTCCCATCAGTCCGTAAGTGGTTCTCAGACACTCACACCCTCACTATGAACGCACCTTTACTTGAAAGCAATCCACGCTGTGAAATACAAAACCTGATCTAATCTATCTCTAAAGTCGCCAGCGCTCTCCTAGCTGAGCGCTTTTGGAACGGCATGCTCCTTCTCCATTCCGATCAAAGGAATTTGGGGCACAATTGTCCTTCTGCTCATGTATTTCATTTACTTTGAAACTGCGCTTGAAATAAACTGGAGAGCGAGGAAATTCATTCATTCTCTCGGTGTAGAGGAATCTACATATCGGTGTAACTCGTGAGAGGCAGAACAAGTCTTTTCCCATGCTGGGATATATTCCAGGCATATTGATGATAGTTTACTTCAAGGTATCCTCTGAAGAACAGTGGGAAAAGCAGGTGGAGGATCAAAGCAGGGAAAGTAACTTTATTCTTTCCTTTCTAGTGGCTACTGGACGTTTAGAGAGAGAGCGAGAGTCTATTCACATTCTGTGAACATAATACCATTGTTTTGATTGGCTGGTTTTGTTCCTTCATTTTTTGAGTGCCCACTGGAATGGACTCTTTATTCCCCCGTGTATTTGAATACAGTTTGCCAGGGTGTAGTAATTTACTATGTTCTCTGTCGGTTTACACTCTGCTGAAGAACTCCTCTTTGGAGCTCCAGAGCTTGTCTGACAAAGAGAAGTTGGTCCAATAAAAATTATTACCTTACCCACCTTCTCTCTCAGACATATAATTTTGACACACTTCACTGCTCACTCCCATATGGCCGTGTTAACATGGTACCAACTTTTCCATTCACCAGCAGCGTCTAGCACATCTTTAAGACATCTATTAGAGACTGATTGTTGACAGTTTTTTTGATAACAGAAAAGTACTCTCTTGGGCCATAGGCCTGCTGATATGTGTATATAATTCTTAACAATAGATCTAGTGTGAAACCAGCAACAAAAATAAAAACTGATTTGTATTAAATCTTTATGTTCATTGTTTTAAAAACTCCAAAGGGGATCAGGGCTAGATACCTATAAATAATTATCCAAGGCTTATTCTTTACCAACAACTATCAAATTGTATTCTCATTTACACTAGTGTAAATCTGGAGTTATTCTACTGCGGTCAGGAATTTTCCTCCAAAAGAGAGCAGAATTAAGATCCTAGCACTCCTTTAAGAATGCTGATTATTATCAGCAAATTGGAACTCCCTGGTATTTTAAACAGACCAGGTCGTGTTAAAATATAAACAAATAAATATGAAATCAAATATTTACGAACAGCATAGAGATGCTTTGCCACTTTAAAAATGGTGATTTGGTAAGCAGTCCTTCCAAAAAAACAAACAAGGAATCCTGTGGCACTGTTAAAGACTAAAACATTTATTTTGTGGGATTTCTCCCAAGAAAGCTCATGTGATAAATGAATGTGTTAGTCTTTATAAGTGCCACAGGACTCCTTGTTTGTTTTGCTGAACTAGACCGACACAGCTACTCCTCTAGTCCTTACACAGTTGTAATTATTGTAGCTGCTTCTTTCATTGGTCTGAAAAATGTAGATAATGTCTGATCATAGTGGAAATGGTAGATGTATCTCTGGCACAAAGATGAAAGGTGGGTGGGGTCTGGCACATGGAAATCATGGCAGATGTAAGAACCCTGAAAAAATCTCCTTGGTTTCTAGCTTTTAGTTTAAAAACCATAGCACATCACTAACAATATTTTAAAGGGATATTTGTTCTGAATTGTTATTTCTAAATGACAAAGTTATCATACCCTGAATTCTTTAAATCAAGTCTGGATTTTTTTCAAAAGGACATTCAACCATAGTTCATTGAGACCAACTTATGTATTAGGTAAAAATTTCTCACTGCAGAAATTACTAGACAAAATTTGATTGTGTCCTTCTTGCACGTCCATTCTGGCCTTCAATCTCATGGATCTATTTTAATAAAGATTTTTGCCTTATATCTTTACTTTTTATTAAATATGTAAAAAGATGTGGGTTTATTTTTTCTTGCTGATATAACTCTAACATAGCTGAACATCATTTGCTTGTAACTTTGGTGAGATTGTATTTAATTAGTGATTCACAGGGGTGTCACAAAGACTACACTGTTGACATTTAGGATTTCTGGGAAGCTTCAAATGGGTTACAAGCTTCATAACAGGTGAGACAGAGGCATATTTATGTAATTTACCTTCAAAGAAGTCGTGGGTTGGGCTAGTATAATCTGCGTAGAGTTTGTCCGTTGGCATCTTTTTGTTGCTCCTAGATTTAAAAACCTTCTGCCAGGCTTAGGGTTAATAAGACCAACAAACCATATAATCCAGCATCCAAAAGGGTCATCAGTTTGAACATGTTCGTGAGGCATGGTTTGTATCTGTTCTACACAACACATCCAGAATAGTGGAATCTTTGAATAGGCAAAATTGACATCTCCAAGAACATCAGGAAATGTTTGTGATTTCTGACTGAAAAGGAGTTTGGTACAATTAAATCTGAATATGACTTGAGTGTGTATACAAAGAGATAGAAAACTTGTCTCCAGGGCCAGGAAGCCTGAAGACTATGCACACTTCTTTGGAGTCTACCAGCGTGCATAGTGTTCCATGTACCATATGCTGGGTAATATGTGAGGACTCCATGCATCTAAGATTAAACTGACTCCTTATTAAGAGAACTATTTACAGGGAAGCTGCAATTCCAGCTAGCTTTCTACCCAGGTGAACACAGACTGACTGCTTTGTATCTCCTCCATACTCTCTCCTCTTGCAACCTGTTCTCCTCCCTCCAAGCTCCATAAAGATTGTTGCAGCTTTCCTTTAACAATTGTTGCATCTTTTGTGACAGCTTTTTCTGACTTGTTTAAGCCAGAGATTTTTTAGTACATAGCCCACCCTTGGGATATGGGCTTTACTGCCAGCCCATTGCAGCCTGTTTCCAATGCTCTGTTTAGCCGTTTTGCGTCAGTGTATATCCCAAGTTTACCTGAAGTTTTCTCACCACAGATTGGCTGCTGATCCATTGCTAATTTCAGCAGGTGCTAGTATATCTGGTTTTTGCAGGCTTGCCACTTCCTTCTTGTGGGGCTCCATGAGGGCGATTGGAACTCTATGGGTCAGTCACTCCAAAGGCTGTACTGTTTCTAACTTCAGCTTTCCCTGTACACGTCTATTTCCTTGACAGGTGCCCATATATTCTGTAGAAATTTCTGGTGGGCATACAGGGTTTATTCTTCCCCCTCTCACACAGTGAGCATGTTACGGTGTTGTGCTGTGATAAAATCATGGCTTGCTCCGACGCCCAGCTGTGGATGGTACTCCTGGGTGTCAACTACTCTAAACTCTATGTAAGAATGTCCTTTATTTTGTTGGTTCCTTATTGACAGCCTGCATTTGCCCCCAGGTCTCAGAATGGTTTTATGGTGCATCCCCCGCATGTAGTCACATTTATCCAGTCTAATATTGCTGCTTTTCGGTGTGCTAGTGGGATGCATATCCACACTCTGGAAGCTCTTGGTAAGGAAGTAAGTTTCTCACAGTTGTGGATTCGGTGATTTTTTTCCATCCTTCTCCCTGAGCCCTGTAATTCAGCTCTTCTGCCATGTTTGGTACCTTCACATCATTAAAAAGTGCCACTACAATGAGGAAGGCTTCCTCTTGCATGCTTCATGCGTGTGTACCTCTTTGAATATCTTACCACCTTATGCCTCACCGTATGTGAGAGAAAAGATGAACCCTATGCTCTTCAAGGGACTGAGCAAGTTAATGAATTTTAGGGGAAAGGAACACCTCCCTAAATGAATTAGTCAATCCCAGGCTTCATGCAGGAGGTCATTTTAAAATGAGTTGTTTGTGAGAAGTCTTTGATCCGATGGGATATACTGTGTTTGTGGTACTCCACCTAAAGGCCCAGTGCTGAACAAAAAAACTCTGAATGTAGACTCTTTTGGACTCATACAACTTTGCCGTGTTCCCTGACATTCTAGAGACACCTGTCAGTAAACCCCTCAATGGGTGTTGTAATAAAACCATGACACGTAGAACTGAGAAAGGTGGGATGCTTGCTTGTTTCAGTCCCAGAGTCATCTGACTGCACCTGACCCTACTGGGGCTGTTCCTTTCTCCCCACTCTCACACCCCATATGGATGATGAAGGTTCTGGTGCCATATACACCCCTCTCTCTCCATGCTAAAGTGTATGGGGATTCTCTCACTGGATAGGGGTAAATCAGAGGGAACCCAGCCAACACAAACCTGTTGCTAGTAGGAAGAGCATACTTACATATTTAGTAGTTCAGATGGAGAGCTTGTATCTCACTGTTATTTTGTGCTCCCATCTCTGATCTCACCAGGTTCTACTGTATTTTTTCTCTGTCTTCCCTGGTCTTTGAAACACATAGGTTGCTTAGCAGGACCTCCAGGTTTCATTAATCTGTTCTCAGCTCCCTCTTCCCTGTGCCATTCATGAAGATATTTAAAAGGTCAGAGCTTGTGTAGATTCCAGAAGCTCTCCAGGAGACACCTGCCCCAAATTCAGTAATTTGCCACTTGTTATTTCCTGTTGTTTACGGCTCTTCAGCTACATTTCCATTCAGTAAGTGTCCTTTTCCAAGCCAGTTTGAATAAGTTCGGAGAGTACATTTTCATGAGGTACTGTTGCAAGTCTTTTCCTAAAACCCAGGGGCAGATCCTTAACTAGTGTAAATCATCATGGCTCAGTTGAAGTCAAAGGTGCTATGACAATTTGCACCAGATGAGCCTCTGGTCCCTCTTATACCTTCTGTTTCCTGTTCTTCCACATTTTTAGTAATTATATCCAAAAAGAAAAAATTAAGAAATTAATTTTTCTCCCATCCCCGGCAAGATCTGTTCTTTTTTATCCTCTTTACTATTGCTCATGCTTTTATTATGATCTAGGGGAGAATTTCACTTAGGGTACCAGGCTGATGCATTCATTTATGGTAATTCTCATCCTGTTTAATATATTCATGAATGGCCGAAAGAGGAAATAGCAAATTCATGACGTCAGGGGATTCCTCCCTACCCCCCAACCTGGTGACTTTACACACCCACTTGCCCCCTCTCCTTCTAAATAACCTTCCAGGGTGGGGTTGGAACATGCTGCACTCTAAGAATCCCGCACTAGCAAAAATGTTCTTAAGGATCTGTTCTGGCCAGTTTAAGTAAGACCAACTCTGTGCCTGTTCTAATTTGTTCCACTTGTCAATTCAAACTTTGGCCAGTCCCAAGCTTAGAAAAGGTGGCTTAAAGCAACCTTTTTTCTCCCCCCACTTTCAGATGTGCTGAACATGAGCTTCATGCAGCCTTATCTTTGAATCCCTTAAAGTAGCAGAACTTAGCTATCAAATTGAAGTACCTTCATTGTAGGTACAGGAGATCTCTCAACAGTTACAGAATGAAGGCTATGTTCAATGGAAGATACTCACTGAGAAAGTTCATTCCCTTTCAAGATCAGGATGTGTTCAAATCCTGCTACCTCTGGGTTATTGTGAGAACTATTTTCCAGCAGACATCCATCTCACATGTGCTAGATCAGTCCCACCAATATGCTCCCGGGATTAGAGAAAAAATAAAACTCCCTCTGATGCCCTTCCCCTGCAGAGCCTGAGCTGAACTTCTCTAATATATGTTGCTAAAATCTAAAAGGTTTAATCAGTTCCTTCCTCTGAAGAGATACTGATGGTCTTAATTTATTTAGCAGGGCCCCAGATTTTGTAAGTATGGTTCTCTTAGAATTAAATAATAAACATCAATTATTCCCAACCTCTTCCAGGCTGGGAGAGTTTAATATTTCCTCCCTCTTTCCATTAGGATGCTTCATTTTTCAAAACTGGCTTTCCTGAATTCAATATGCTTGTGGTATTCTGACCAATGAACCCATTTTTTACTATGCAGGGAAGAAATTATCATGGTGTCTGGCCCCATTTCTGCTTTATACCCTCACATTTTCTACCTGAAACTTTATCTGCCTATCTTAGGTATTTATATAGGTTGCCTCACCACAGTATCTGAGCATCTCACAGTCTCTAACATATTTATCCTCCCAACGAGATTGATAAGATTTAGTATCCCCATTTTACAGATGGGAAACTGAGGCATAAAGTAGCTAAGCAACTTGTCCAGTGTCACACATGATGTTCATAGTTGAGAAGGAATTAAACTCTTGAATGGTACAGCACAGGCTAGCACCCTAACTACTGGATTATCCTTTCTATCTCTTGTACCTTATATAGCTATTTATCTGCCTCTCAGGGATGAAGTCTTGACAATCAAGCTTCTCTTCTCTCTACTCTTTGAAACCACCATCAGTCCTCAAATCCCTCCTTCCTCACCTCTCCCCCTTCAGAAAAAAGGCATGTTAAAAATGAGGTCAGCACATAATCACCTTCCTTACACCTGAACTACTTCAGCAACTTCTGTGCTTAGGGTTCTTTCCTTTTCCCACTGTTCAGTGGCAACATTTTCCATGGAGTTTTAGACTAGATCACAGTGCAATCTATAGAACTCATGACAGAAATCTTGCAGATGTTGAAAGGGTTTGTTGATCAGAGATCAAAATTCTGGGAAATCGTTTTTCTATACCCCTAAAAAACCAAAATTTCAGAGCTCTTAAGTAAGAGAGACACTGGTCAAAGTCAACTTCTTGATATTAAGACACCTAAAATGCTCTTCAAATGTAATCCAATCAACAAGAGACTAATTTAAGCAAGCTTTGCATCAAGCTGAACTGATGATCATTTAGTGTGATGTACCCACAACAGAGAGTGGCAAGAACAAAAAGAAATTGGATTATTAGAAATTTCAGGAGACAGGTCAAGGCATTCTAGAATATGTGATTAAGATGGTCATTGATGACATTAATCCAAATGATCAGAGGGACAAAGAGATCACATGTAAGAGATTAAGAGTCTTTTGGGGTGCAAGGGAAATGAACAATCATGAAAAAACAGAGCTCACATTTTCTTGACCTGAGAGATTATCTAGTGGGAAGTGTTGGATTTCTTAAACATGCACTATACCTAACCCGCCTACCACTCAGTATATTATTCATTATTTGCCCAATTTCTTGGAGAGATTATAAAGGAACTGGGTCTTTGGGAGGGATATGGAGGAGAAAGAAGTGGTTTAGTGCATCATTTTATAGAAAGAGTTCCATGAGTATGAAAATGGAAAAAAGGTACAAAGACAGATATGGAGAAATGGATAATTGGGCAATCAAAATTAATATATGTGATGAAGATGGGTTGAGGTGAAGAGGGTCATCCAAAAAATGCAATGGAAGGGGTGATGTCAGTGTCAGGAAGGACACACTGGAGAAGGTTGCAGTGCCTGGGAAATGAAGAGGGCTTGTAGGCACAGGAGCGCCTACAAACTTTTAGCAATTTTAGACAAAAAGAAAGGGCTTGATCTTGGAAATATTATTCAGGAAGAAATGGTAAAATGTGGATGCCATTTGGATGTGTAAGTCAGAAGAGGAGTCAAAGCTGACTCCTAGATAATGAGCCTGAGTGACAGAGAATATGGTAGTATTGCCATTGGAGACAAAGAATGGGAGTGAGGATTTGGGGATTTTTTGAGAAGAAAGCAAGCCATCAATGCTCACTTGTGGCTGAGGAGTGTATGGTGCATCTCAAGAAAGGGGGAGTGTATTCATAAGTGGCCTTTAGTTCTGTCCTGTACGCCAGCTGTCAAAGGAGCTCGGGGATTATTCTGGCAGTCAAAAATCACTGGCATATGTGAGATCCCTAGTGCTAATGACCTGGAGGAGAGATGACTTAGGATCCAGTACCATGGCTGTGTATCACATGGAGTTCCTTGTTATACAGGGGAAATCCTGCAGGGGCAGTTTTGTGGTTGATGCAAAAGTATTCTGACCCTAGTGAGGATCTGGACCAAAAGGTTCATTCTGGCCATGTTAATTTTCAGTTGGCAGTGAGATATCCAGCCTTAGATGCACCTTTTACCAAGAAAGCTGAGAAACTCAGTTTACATCCTGCAAATATATACAAAAGAACAGGCATTTATAGTGATTGATTTCTTCAGTGTTGTCTCCTCTGCACTGTATTTGAGACTCTTCCTTGGACCCAACAAACAAACCAAACATTAGGACAGTCCTTTGAATTGGGCAGATAATTGATCGTGAAGAATATGCATGGAAAATGCTGGATATCTCACATTAAATAATAAAATAATTCATGAATATTGTTTTCCCTGTACAGTTGAGAGGGTAACTGGGTTTTTGCACAATATAAAAAAGGTATATTTGATCATATATATAAATCAAGAAATTAGTCGCAAAAATGTTTTACCAATATTTGATCCATTCTAGCACTTTTTCAACTCATTTTTATCCAACACAATCTTACTACACCATACCTAGTGATGCAATAAAGACATTGTATGGGACAGAACTAAAAGAGGTACCAATCACAGAGATATTGCTGTTGAGAGTAATGCTTAAGAGTTCAGCACTTCTGATTCCCAATTATACATATGTAGAACTATTTCTCTATGAACATAACCATCGATGTATTGTCTAGACTCAACGCTCAACTATGCCCAGTTTACACTTGACACATCTGTGGATGTTTGCTCAGGAAAAGATGATTGTCGGTTGACTACAAGGATGCTCTAAGTTACACTAGCTAAGGCTCATTGGCCATGCCCTCTATCTCGGACACACACACTACACTGAAAGTCATTCGGGGAAGTAGAGTGTCATATAGAATCAGCTATGCCATCTTTGCACCACCAAAGGACTCCTCTCTGATGGGGTATTTCTCTGGCTTCTTTGTGTTGTTGAGTTGGGACCCCAGATTGAGCCCAACATGTATGTACATATTATGCATATTTATTATAAAGATGTAGAAAGACAGACTCAGTAATAGATGTTTACATAGCTAAACAATAGTTTAAAGAATGAATCATGTTTACTGTGCTGTTTTATATTGTATAAGGAAATGACCAGATCATTTGTCTGGACTGATCAGTCATAACAAAGAATGTCGGAAAGTTACAGAGTGGTAGGATCCTAACACCTATTTTGATTTGCTGTTACAGCCTGACCTGATGCTATGTCATACACTCCCCTGCATTTAATTTCCTACCACTCTGTAACTTTCCTATCTTCAAAGCGTCAGACGAAGTGGGATTTTCTCCCACGAAAGCTCATGCGATAAATAAATCTGTTAGTCTTTAAAAGTGCCACAGGACTCTGTTGTCTTTCTACAATAGACTAACACGGCTACCCCTTTGGAATTTGACAACAAAGAATGTGATATTCATTTAACCACGCAAACCTACATCCTCATCTGGAATACATAAACTCATTTCCATTGGCTATGTTTACACTTGGCCAAATAAGACAACTTTGCTAAGCCGACTTAACAAAGTTGGCTTTAAGTCGACTTTGTTAAGTTGACATAGCATATCCACACTATGAAATTAGGTCGCCTTAAAGTAGACCTTGCCAAATTGACTTAGAGCATCCACACTGGACACCTAAGTGGACTTCTAGGGGCTAGTTGGACCTGGGAGTGGTCCATGGTGGGAGATGGGGTACCCCTTTCAAAGTGCCAGGGGGCTCAACATTTGCCCCATTGTACCAGGGTACAATGGGGGCTGAGCAGGACAGGGACAGGGGCAGGGTATAGGTGGGTGGGCATGCCAGGCTCTGGCTGTGCCAGACACTCTAGCAGGCAGGTCAGTGGGGGAGCCCTGGGAGCCCTTTAAGTTGACTTAAAATCAATTTAGGGCTAATCTGCATCTACACTGGCTAAATCAACTTAATAAAGTCGACTTAGCCAGTAAAATTCCAAAGGAGTAGCCGTGACGAAGTGGGATTTTCTCTCATGAAAGCTCATAAATCTGTTAGCCTTTAAAAGTGCCACAGGACTCTGTTGTTTTTAGCTAGTAAAGTTGACTTTATACTAGATTTTATAAAGTTGACTTAAAATTTCCTTAAGTCAACTTAAAGAAATTGTAGAGTAGAAGCAGAGTAAATTAAGTCGACTTAATTTACAAGTGTAGATGCACCCATTGACTTCAAACAATCACTTCATCTATCTTTATTGATTTCAAATGGAACAATATTCATTTAAGCCAGCCAAGGATCTGGCCCATGTGGGTAAAACACTGAACAAGTTTGGAAGTGCTAATTTAGAACAGACCTATAAAAATAGGGGCATCATTTGTTCACAGTTCTGTTACTCTCAAGATATACAGAAGAATTTCTTTTCACAGTTTTTTTTGGCTGAAGTGATAGTTTTCCCCTCGAAAACTTCATTATAAAGCCCCAGTTAACAACCTGATGGTAAGAGCTGAGGACAAAATAGCAATAAAATGAAATTATTACTACAAAAATTAAATTAAATTTACACTAGAGATGCCTACTGTCACAAGCTTCTGTTGCAATGGACACTATGACAGATACCTATTATGGTCTTCTCCTGCTACCTGATAAAATAAGTCTTGGACTGGAATCATTGCTGATCTTGGATACTTTCTCATCCAATCATCAACAGGAATTGGGATCTTCCAAGATTGGTGAGATTTGACTCTTTCTTCCTTCTGCTACAAGAGATGAAACTGTGCAAAAGCAAGCCTGATTTCCAGTAGGAGTGTACATAATAATAAAGAAGTTCGTGTGAAAAATAAGGATTTGATGTGATTAATAGGTCTTGTTTTGAAGATTCAGGCTTGAATAATAATAATAATAATAATAATTAATAACAAGTAAATTAATACCTTGCTCTTCTGCAGCACTTTTCATCAGAAGGTACAACTATTTCCTGTGTATTTTATTATATTATAATAGATAGATAGATAGATAGATATGCACACGCACATGCACATGCACATGCACACTCACATATGCCTTTTTCAAGTTCAAACAATACCAGTTGGGAAAGCAATCTTTAAAATTTGGGCCTAATTCTCAGTTGCTTAAATCCAGGTCTCTCCATTTGACTTTCAAGTGACATCAGTGGAGGATCTGATCATAACATTCATATAATTTTAATGAGCACATAAATATAGACTGTTTTGAAATTGCATAGCAGAGTCAAGAAATGTGTCAATCTAGGAAATAATATTGAATGGATAATTCAACATCATTTTCAAGGACACTTCTTGCATCTCCTGTGGGGCTTGGGGAAAGACAAACTATATTGACATCAGAAATGATTTTGGATGGAACACTTCAATGGAGAGAATATTAAATACATGCCATGCTGGATGACAGTCTTTAGTAAAGTGGTTAAGTCTGCAAAACTTCATTAAAACTGCCATCCAAGAAAAAATGTATAAGTTGCAAATATATCAGAAGAAAAACTGGAATGAGAAATGTCATTTACCCAAGTTCCTAAGTCACCTTAAAGAGTGACAGCTAGAGAAAAATAAACACCACATTTATAAACACATTCATTCTATTTTGGAAGCTTTGGAGTTCTGTTACTGTTAAAAGAGATAAATCCACAACTAAATTGAAACAGTACAGCAGCACTGCCTTATCAATGTTTGTATCTCGAGCAGTAACATGGCAGATAGCATAAACCAAAGAGATGCTTTACAGCTCTTTACAGTTACCATTGATGAAAGATCCTTGGACTTAAATCATGGACCCAAAACCTTATTTGTTAAAAAGTTACCTTGTAATCAATTGTGTTAAACAATTCTTAAAAAGTAAGTTACAAATACAAGTCCATATTGGGAGCTGCAAGACCATCAACTGATTACCAAAAGGAAAAATAAAGACAGGACAACTGAGAAAGATTTGATAGGCCACAAATCGGAGTCTACTGTTATAGCTACATTTTGTTATCTAAAGATATTATGTTTATTATTGGTCTCCTCATTTTATATAATGCATAAGAAGATTTCAAAGGATTATAGTGTCTCATTATGCAAAGATACCATTAAAAACAATGAGAGGTGTGTATATAGAAGCAGTGTAAAATATAGTCTTATATGAAATAGCTACAACAAATCTTCATTTGTGACCCCTAATAAACAGAGTGGAAGAAAGTTAGGAGAAACATTTATTCAAAAACCTAAAGCGTACTAGGACACTCTGTACATGCCAATTGTCTGTTATACTTCAACTGTATATAGTTGAGTTGAAAACCTGAATCTTAGCTTAATTAAGTCATCACATGATTGAGTCTTTCACATCAAAGTTCCATCAATTTCACATACCGTCTTTCCGGTGGACCTCAGTTGGTTTTGCTCATGGTCCTCCATTAAAGCAGATTCTGCCATAAAGTGAAAATCTTCAATTTGTCTGTGTCCGTGTTGCCAAATGGGTGGATTTTATATAGCAGATCTGTAGAGTAGATTCACCCTAGCTCTGCCATGAATCTTCCCTGGAAGATCTCAAAAAATTAATCCAGCATGGCAAGAGAACATTGAAATCTAAACCATACATGCAAATTGGTTCATGACTGACTTCCAGATTTGTGGGTATCATGTCTGAGGCATCTTTGAAAACTGAGCCAATATTGTGCTACTACTTGTAGCTTGTATTTGTACCGAGAAGCCTACTGAGCAGTTTGCCCAGAAGTTTGGCTAGTTGTAAGGATTAAAGGATTGAATTAAATTAAATTCAGGATTTTCAAAACATTGCAAATTTTTTTCTCAGTCGGACGATATTAGGATTGTTTTAGGGGGAAAAAATTCCAAGTGTGGTCACTCAGATGCACACATACACACCTGGGGACAGAATTTGGCCTTTATAGCTTCTGCTATACAATAAATCCATAACGCAGACTGCTTTACTTTAAAAATTTAGCTAAGGCCTCTCTCTTGTCCATTCTGAGAACATGCTGTGTGCATGTCTTTTATTCTTATGTTGAATGTACTTGAACCGCACAGTTTAAAGAATTAGGCAGGATGGCTTCTCTTCATACCTGACTGATCTTCAACTGTTTTCCACTCATTATTAGAAGGTCTCCTTGTTTTGCTAATGTAATCTGCAAATTCTCCAAAAGGTTTATTTCTATCTCAAATGAAATTTACTTTAAAAATAGGGATAAAACTTTATATCTTTCCTTCTTTCACCACATGACCACCTGGCACTTTTAAGTTTGTAATCATGACTCTTGGTCCCTAGGTATTTCCAGGAAGTCTTCCTGAAAGCTGTACTTTTGTATGTCAGGCATTATATTGATGATGAAAAGTGGAATAGCTTGGACTAAACTCTGAGAAATGGATAAAACAAAGAGTGTTGAGCCTGAGAAAGGATTCTATTAAGACCTTGATTACAAAAACATTTTTGTTTAAGATTCCCCATTTTTGAACTACCACCTCTGGAACTTAACTGGTGGTAACAATTGGAGGAGCACTCCAAAAGGTGTGATCCAGTGCCTACTGAAGTAATTGGAAAAACTATCATGGATTCAAAGGACTTTGAGTCAGGCCCATAAACAGTTCAGCAATGGCTGCTGGAGTTTTAACCTCTGTGTTTTCAAGTTCCACCATCATGAGTCATCGTGGTTAAAATGCTGCCCGCAAGTTTACACTAGCACTCCCACTGTTGCTACTATTGACAGGAAATTTTCAAAAAGAAGTGAGGGTAGATGCAACCAGACAGGTCACTGATATTTTATCCACTTAGTCACCTAGCCCTCCTCTCACAATGGTGGTTAAAATGCCAGCAGCTACTCTCACCATTGTTATCAACAGAGGAACCTTACTGGTGGTAAGGCAGCCACGGGATATTTTAAGAAATGTGCAACTGTGTAAACAGTCTTAGAAGAGACTGGAAAGAACAATTAGAAAACACGATGAAAAGAACTGATGAAAAGAGAAAGATCTAGACATGTAGTTTTGACATAAAAGCAATATTACCTTGGCATTCATCTTCCTTTTCTCTTGAGAGTGAAATGTAAAACATGTTATTGCATATTTTATGTCTTCTATCTTGAAAGCTTAAATTTAACATAGTTTTCTAAATGATTGTAATTTATGTTGATAGCTTCTGTGCTGATATTTTGGCAGAATGTTGCCTCAGGTCTTTGATTATGTTCATCTCTACCTTTGATAAATTTAGGTTCATTTACCTCAGGAGTTCACTTTGGATTTGTGCCGGTTTACACCTCTTGACAAAGACTATGAATGAGGGACTGTATTGGTTTTTGTATGCCACGTCCTGCTTTGGCATGGTATTCCATCTTCTTATCGGTGAAGTTCAGAATTGCTGTAGCTGTGTTGGGCCCAGGATATTAGAGAGACAAGCTGAGCAAGGCAACATCTTTTACTGGGCCTACTTCAGCTGGTGAGAGCAACAAGCTTTCACAGAGCTCTTCTCTGGTTTGTCTCTAGGGTCACATTAAGCATGTGGGTTGTAGTTGCCTGTAATGTAATCACCTAGTCAAGAACATTTGCTTTTCTTCTCTTCCCATATTTCCTTTTCCTTTGACTGAACTTTGAATGTAAGGATTATTGTCAAGTTTATTTGAGGAAGATGGTTGAAGAAAAACCTTTATGGTCCATCTGGTGGTAAAAAGGGTGTTTTATTTTTGCTTTTGAATGTCATTGGACGATTTATACCGATGTAATGTTCTGAAGAGATAAAATACTTCCCACTGTGCTACATGTAAGTTTCTGGGATATAAACATAAATAATACTTGTGCATTCATGATCAAAGAGCTTTTAACAATTATTTTTGAATATTTTGGGCTATATCCTCATCTGCTGTAAATCAGCGTTGGTCCACTGACATCTGAGGAGTGAGGCTGATTTATACAAGCTGGCAACTTGGTCCTTCAGCTTCAAGTAAGTTTAGTTTTTATGAAAATAAACAAATAAAATACATAAAACCTAAGGATTTAGAGCCTTTGAAAATGTCATTCTTTGTTTATCTATGTCGGGAACAGCAAGAAAGCCTCCTCTCTACACACCCATGTCTCAACCCTCACCTGGAGAGACCATTTCTCTGGATAAAAGGATAGCATCGTTTTCATGCTAGCTTGGTTCTCGGCCTCTGTGCTCAGCCTACTAAAAAGGCTTGCCATCTTCGTGCCATTTGTAATTTGAACTTCTCTTTACTGAGAGTTGGACCAAAACCACCAGTTCGTTTTGCATAGGTCATTCAACAGCTGTCGGATGCTAACAACTTTCAGGCAGTACCAACTTGCACTGCATTTTAACATACCTAAAGATGAAAGATGAAAGTCTCTATATTCCATGAATCACACCCATAGCTATCTACTTTCTCTCACTGAACATTATCCTTCTTTTAACACTGTACATAATGTGAAGAGTTTGTTTTTTAATGCCATTCTAGGGCTTTTTCCATCTGCCATTGAAGTCAATGACAAGATTCCCACTGAGTTAAATGGGCTCTGAATCAGACCCTAACTAGCCAAATTAATCTAAAATACCCAGTTTAATATAATTTATTTCTACAATAGATTCAAATTACATCATCTGAATACTGGTTAGGAGAAACGTCTCATTGATATGTACATAATAAATATATCTTTACTTCCAGGCCTGCTCCAAGACAGCCACTTCCCCCCCTTTCTATACAAGGTGCCTTATCTAGCCAATACACATACAGCAGAACTTGTTTGTATACAACAGGAGGTAGACACTTGGATGAATATTTATTTATTTATTTATATTTGGATATGGACACAGAAAATATGTATTAGACAAGTGTTTGCTTCTTCTAATACAGTGAAAGAGCACAGTTGCTAACTCTTTAAAACTCCATGGAGGAACAAAATTTTATTACTATGACTGGTGAATACATATACACCACAAGTATATTCTGCAGGGATCTGATTGCAAAGTGCGCTTATTATATGATCAGTTGTTTCCATATTTTTTCTCCTTGAATACTTTTAGGTGAGATCTCAGAGAAGAAATGTTACTCTGATGTATATTTGGTATGGAGTGAACTTTTTTTGCAAGAAGTCTCGGTTACTGTGAGTAGCTACTGAAGGGTTCCCCGTCCAGTGAAGGTTTAATGCTGTGATGAGTGCCATGGCAGAGCAGTCTAACAATATAAGTCTGTTGGACATGTCGTCTGGGCTGTCACGTTCAATTTGCACGTGACCTCCTGGCCAAAAAATGGGAAAGAAGTGGTAGAATGTGGGACTGAAAGCTTATATTATTGCTTTGACAGCTTCACTCATCTAGAAGTAATGCAAAATGCAATTTATATTTATACTCTCTGACCTTCGGCACAGAGAAGGAAACTATCTAATGATGGGCCATGGTTGCAGAGAAAGAAACAGATCTCAATACAGCTGGAATTTGTCTACATTTTTTGCTTTTCAACCATTCAATTACAGTCAAAAGACAAATGAAACATGAAGAGTGCATTGGGCAGGTAGTGACACAATTATTTTATAGTGAGTAGGTTCTGGCTTTGAGTCTTGGCAAAGGTTACCATACACGCCTTATTTCACTGGATACAGATAATCTGCCTGGTCCCACTGGACTAATCCCCTCTGCTTATAGGTGTGTCACTATGACCATAACAGAAGGAGAAAAAAAGACGTGTGAGTCAGTAACAGCTTTCCTGTATATTTGGATATTGTAGAGAGAGGCTAGTGCTCTAACCTTATTAACTAAAATAAATCAAGTTCCTCCTTATTATAACTGGGATATTATTCACTTTTGAGGAAAAACAGGGAAATGGGAAGAAAGCCCCATTTCCTTTTGTTACAAAGAGTAATGCATGGGCTTGTATTCTCCCCCTCCCCCCAATTCTTTCTTTTGGTTGCTACAAAACTATTAAAGAAAATCATAGGCACTATCTGAAGATCCCTAGAACTGTATTTTTGGGGCAGATCTCAAGTTGTCATAAATCTACTTGACTTTGATGTCATCCATTCATCTATACCAATAGAAGATGTACCCCAATCCACCCCTTTTCTTAACTAGAAACTTTTTGTTTGCAATAAAGGGAAATTTTGACACCACACTTTATTTTCACTTGTAAGTATTAAGGAATATTGTGAAAGACTCAAAAGAATATAGCAGAGGGATTATGAGTTACAATCAGTGCTGCTCAAATTATATCCATTTGATTTTTAACATTAACCCATCTGATCTGGCTTTCCTCAAATAGGTCCTGATCCAAAGCCCATTAAACGTAAAGGAAAGACTGCCATCAAATTTAATAGGTTGTGAATAAAATCCAGAGTTCAGTTCGTGGTCTGAAACAGCCAGAAAATCATGCCATTATTTTCTTTTATTCTGGCTCACCGTATTTGGATAAGTGATATTTGTTAGTGGTCACTGTAAAATACATGTTATTGGACAAGAATTCTAAACAGGTATCCAGCTTTGTTTAGGAAACCCCTTTTCAATAGCTGCAGGGTCATGATTTCTGCGAAAAGGCAAATGATTTTTTTAAAAGAGACAGACAGAAATAAAATCCAGTGAAAATGGGATTGACAAAACAGTTACTATTTTAGAAGGGAACAAAAGTGGGGAAACAAAGGAACTGACTGAGCTATTTGAAGCAACTCTATAATGTAAAGTAAACTTTTTCTTTGAAATGAGAAAAATAAGAAAATGTACTACATAATAATCAGTGGCTGATTTGTGCAGAATTGTTGAGACAAACGTGTATTTTATTTTTCTTTCAATTTGCCTCTCAAGGAATCAGAACACCTTTGTAACTATTAAAAGTTCACCCAGTGGTGAAATATTACTTCTTACAGTTGTACATCCAGCAGAAGGGAATATAATTACATTTCCAAAATATTTTTGTAGAGAATGGAAGAGATTTTAAGTGGCAAATGGCTTGAAATGATCTTGATCTAGAATCTTCCTCTCCCCACCCTTCTAATATTTGATACAAAATCACGGCTTTCCAGTGATTAATATCAGAATGTAGGATATGCAATGGGTCACTGAAGGGCTCCATAGTCCTGCATAGATAAAACGTGGAATTCAGTTCTGCTTCTTCCCTAACTATCAAGAGGCATGAGAGTCTCTCAACACAGAGGAGGGATTTACTCTTTGGAGTGACAGAGGAGCAGACAGAGTGCAAGGGGCATCTTGGATCCTGAATCCTGTGGTTTGTGCACGTGGTTAAATCAATATCTATCTGAGTTAGGGTTTCTCTGTTCACCATCAAGCAGGCCAGACATTGCAACATAGAGGGGATGGGGGTTAGTTTATTTCCTCTCCCTCCTTTCTAATTCTGCTTCCATTGAATTCAGGAGTAACACTCCTCTTGACGTCAATGGGAGGCGATCTGGACTAATTCATCAGCTGTTCCCGTCTACACTCTAGCTGACCCTTTAAAAATGTCTCCCTTCCCCTCAATGCCAGGGACCAGACTGCCGCTTTGCTTGAAGTAAAAGTAAATCGTCCCTCTCAAGACACACACACACACTCTGCAGTGCACTTCTAGCTGAGTCACTGAGTCTGGGGACCAATCGAGCAGTTGAGCTGGCAATTGGGAGGGTTGGCTTTTAAAACCTCCCTCCACTCCCCTTCTCTTTGTTAGTGGCTTTATTATTATTTTTTTTTTTTCACAGAGCTCCGAAACGAAGCAGTTAATAGTTATTTTTTTTCCACCGTTTTTAATCCACAACTCTGCCCCCTACCTGCCCTTATAATCCCCTAGCATGTGCCGGTGACATCACATGGGCCATCAGCTCCAAGTTCCCGTCCCCTGTAAGTGTCATTAACTGCTGCAAGCAAATGAAAAATGACTGGGAGACTCAGTGGCTCCCACCAGTGACCTTAGATATTATTAGAATGACCTCGCGTTGGCTTGACCATTAAAAAAAAAATCTTGATATCATCACAGAGGCTCTGCCTGAATCCAGGCAGTTCTGCACGGGAGTAGGAGGGAAAACATTAAAGAATGCAGAATAAATGTTATGCAAAGAGGCAGTGGCCATAAATACTTAATCACAGCACAGTCTCAGCTCTGCGGACTGGCCCTTCAGTAGGACACAAGACAGTGGGGGGGGGGGCCTAATTCCAGTTTGCAGAGCTTATTTTTAGCTGGATCTGCGCCTCTTGTATTTGCAACACCCCATTTAACCCTTTAAACAACGCTTGAGGTCAACCTTTCTTCCCTATCCCTCGGTCATTCATATAAATATGAGCCTATATTCCTATAGGGTCATATACATTTCCCGATCGTTCCTGTGTGCGTGTCTGTTTCTGTATGGCCTTGTTCCTCTCAGGTACTTTACTGCTACTAATAATTAATAGAATCAAGAGATTCTCCAGAATACTCCGCGGGGGGGAATAAGAAAATGCCTTGTGGAAATGAGGGAAAATCACCGTGTGGTGTCAGGGGTGGGGAAATCTAGTGGTTAAAAAGAGAATCCTTCTTTCTGGGTGTATGATGGGAAAGCCAGATTTGGCTCCTTTTGCTGCCTGATGAAAACAGGCTATTCTGCTCTAGAAAACATGATTAGAAGGGGAAATATTCTCCCATTAAATATGATAATCGAGAGCTTCTCCTCTCTGAAGCTGTAATGTTTCTCTCAGAGAGTGTCTCCTTTTTTAACACTCTGCCATGCGACTGGATCTCAGCGCCTTTGACTGCGGGTTGTGTGTGTGTGTGTGGGGGGGTGCGAAACAGTTAAAAACCTGAAGGCAGCCTCACACCGCTGCCCCGCTTCTTTTCTTCGCTGTCAGTCGGAAATAAATCTGATGCCCTCTGGACTTTAACTCCCGACCAAAAGGGCATTTTATTACAGGTTATGACAAGTTGCAGAGAGACACGGGGAACTCAATAAGAAGAAACAGCGAGTGGAATAATAAAAAAAACCAAACCCCACTCTGGATGTTTTGAAGACAGAGGGAGATGACTTCAAATGACAGATCTCCGCAGAATTCGGGATGTAATCAACAGGGGCGCAGAGGCGCAGGGAAGGCTTGGGAGGGGTGGGGCGTGTTCACAGGCAGCCCGGCGCCTGCCTTCCCCTTTCCCTAATAAGATCTGAGTCCCAGAGCATGCCTGAGTGTTAAGACCATCTCTTCTCCGTGTGCTAATGGGAGCACTAGAGCTGGCGACTTCTCTTCTGGAAAGGGCTTTTTAAACTCCTGGGTGTGTGTGTGTGTGTGTGGGGGGGGGGGGGTTTCTAGGTTTTGCTGGGCTCTGTCCTCTCGAGTTATACAGATCGGTGTGCAATACACACACACACACACACACACACGTCTAACCAACCAGAAGTTTGCAGTTGCACCGTGTTCCATCTCTCTCCCATTGAGGGTCCAGAGGTCCATCTGTAGAGCTCTTGTGTGAGCACCACCTGCACAGAATCATCCCATAGGTAATAGCATCCTATAGGGGCTTGAATATTTATATCTATATCACGCGTGCAATCATTCCATGCAGTTTCCCCTGCAGTGGTGTTATCCCTCGCAGTGCTTTTCACGCACCCAGCACATGAAAGAATTATCCTTAGGACTTGACAGAGGCTGTCAGATGAGCCTTAACTCTGTCTTTGGTAGCATCCACAGAAGTAAACTTCGCAGGTGTTAAAAGAAAAACCAAGCCTAACAGCTGCTCAGGGACACTTTAAACCATCTGATTTTTCAGGGTAGGGCTACTATTCTAATCCTCTCTGGCAGCTTTTCAAATGCTTTTCATTTCTGATTGCCAATGGAAGATGATTCTCTCTCCCCCTCCTAACAGAGATCTCCACTAGCATTCGGATTTCTACTAACAATGCGGGAGCTAGTTTCTATTTTGCTACATTTTTTAAAGAGCTTGAGATCTCAGGAGTTTAAACCTGCTTGAGGTGGAAGTGGGGAATGGAGTGTAAATTGCACGCGTCTGTAGGGCACCTTTCTTCCAAACGAAGCTAGGTACATAAAGAACACGGAGGTAGACACCCCAAAGGAGCACACACGAAAGGAAGCTGCTGTGACACCGTGTTTAGTTGGGAAATATAAATCCACACAAACGAACCTTTATCAAGCAAAGAGAGAATGAGGAGGTGCCCTCTGAAGAAGAGCTGAATATAAATGTGAAAGCTTGTCTTTCACCAGCTGAAAAGTTGGTTAAAAAAATGTTACCTCATCACCTTGCCTTTCTGACTTGCCCTATGTTTGTTCTTTGAGCCACGCTGCGATGCCATGAATTCCTATATGTTCCTGGACTATATGTTTCTTATATATTCCAGGATTGCACGGATGATTTTAGAGCTTCAACTGTGCTTTCCCTAAACCGATACTCTTTTCATAACTTTCTAGCCTACTGGCTTGTTTCTATCTAGCTCAACTTGGTTGAGAAGGCTTTCTCTGCGGTTTCTAATTCTGCTGTTTCTTAGAAAAGATGAAACAGACAAGGAGCCCCATGGCACTTTTAAAGACTAATACAATTTATTTTTGTTTTGCTGAACTAGACTAACACAGCTATCCCTTTGGAATTTATAAAGATGGTTTCCTCTGACAAAACAAAACCCAAGAATGAAATCAGAAAACAAGTTTCGCGGGCTCCCAAAGCTATTTTCATCCGGAAATAATACAGTGCAGAGAAAGTGAAATTTACAAGGCAGCACACATTCTAATCGAAAATGTAACAGAGCTACCCTGAGACCTCTCACACAGGCAAATTTCCCAACGGCCAGAAGGTTTTATCTTATTCTTACCTACAGATAAGTCCTTTTGCTAAATTACTAAAAGTTGCCTGATGTTCTATTCGTGTATAAAGTTACCGAAATCTGACAAATAAAAGGGATTTATCTTTTGGATCAGACTTAAGCCACATCACACTAGAATACAAAGGAGAAGTAAAATAAAATAAAAAAATGGGCTATTGCTTAAATGAAAGATTGCTAAAATATTATATGATCGTAAATCACATCAAGAAGAAAATTTTACCATATTAATACTGTAGAAACGAGACTAAGGAGATATTCTCTTATATCTTCACTCACTTATTTACCAGAGATATTCTCCTTTCTGTTGTCGCTCACTTATTTACCCGAATGCATATTTTCCAGGGAATATATCTAGTACACGAAGCGTTTCCTTTCCCCCTTTGTTATAAAATTATTCGTTATGAACTTGTTATATATAACCACCACATTTACCATAAATCATACTATGCTGCACGCAAACTAAAAGAAAATAGGTTTTTAGGTTGCCACTAAACTCCTTGATCAAATGTGGGCTGGCGTGGATCTTCTATAAAGCAGTTTAATAACAAAAGTTCTTCTAAGACTCGAAGAAAAGCCATTTGAAAGACAAATGAGTGCGGCTTAGTCGAATTGTGATTAATTAAACTTTGATTCCCTTTAGGTAAATAGAGAGAAGACAAATACCAGGTGCCACACTCCAGATGAGTCAGTGTTTATACGTCCTATCTAGGCAGAATCTTTTTTTGCCCGGGTCTGCACTCTTTATACTTTTTCCCCAAGGCTTCTGGAACCTATCTCTCCCTCTTTTGCCTTTCTTAGATTTCGACTATACCATCTCCACCTTTTTCTTTTAAACTGCATGATGCTGAGTGAGTTAGTCCCAAAATCTAAAATATGACCGACGAGACAAACCAGGTAAAGATGTATGAACACTCAGAAGCTATGATCAGTGTCACATTTCTCTCTGGGAGGTGGGGGAAAGTTTAGACTCCTAGTCCAGACTGTTGGTAAATAGTCGATGGACAGTTGGGCAATAGGTTTTTGTAACAGCAAAGGATGCGAAGGAACAGAATGGTTAGCAGCCAGGAGAGAAATCTCCCTTCTGAGAAGATCTATGAGATCTGAGATCTGAGAGATCTATCTAGGAAAGCTCGACAAAGAACTGTCTGACTGTAAACAATTGTTTCTTTGCAAATTTGCTGGAGGAGAGTCGAGCAGTTGGAAATCTCAGGGAGGTAGACAACAAATAGTTTCGCCCCTGTTGCATAGGTAGCGGGCCATCAGGATTCCCCAGCCTTTGGATAATAAACTCAAGTGTCTGCCTGCCTCAGCCCTGTCCATCTTCTTTTGCCAACTTGACAAAGTGGAAGAAATATGACATGTGAATTATTAAAGTGCAGGCAGTTGACTCCTAATCTTGCTTTTTCTCAGAACCCATTACCTGAGAATTTATTTTGCAGGAATCACGGTGTTTGAAAGGCTCGAAGGGAGAGACAAGGAAGAAAACACCCAAGAAGGAAGAGTTTTGAAGACATACAACGGAAAAGATTTCACCTCAGCATTTGCACCACTCAAGAGAGGGATAACGTGTTAGGAAGAAAAAGTCAGGTCTCCTTAGAAGTGGATGAAATCGCCACAGGGAGCCGGGGAATAAAATCCGGACTGAATTTAAAAGGGCTGTCCCCACTTAAACACTTTTAAATTATAAAGGAAATCATACGAAGTTTCTCGGTTTTTAAGGTTGTCCTTCAGCCATGTCCCTTAAGTTGATTAGTTTCTGGACAATACTATAAATAATAATCAAACCCTGCGTGGGTAAAGTGCATTTGTAGTTATTTGGATCAGTCCTACACACACACTTTCTGTATGTAATTGTGCAAACATGGCCATGAAAATAACTCACAGCCCTGCCTCCGTTAAAGTTTTGGGATGAAATATGCAAACAACCTGTACGTGGTTCAAAATTCAGCAGATCTGCAATAATCTTCCCAATAAAAGTTTCTTTGTGCTAATTTAGCTGCCAAGTTACTCGGAGATCGAGTAATTCAGCAGCTGGTTTTTAGAAAAAAAGTGGCAAAGGGGCATATTGAACAGTTAAGACTTATTATAATTTCGGGAAGGGGGGGGGAACCCATCAGGAAAGATGGAGTGATTCCCCCTCATTTTGGGGCGTAGATCTGTATACACCGCTGCCAAGCTGAATGCAATAATTGAATCGCTCCCAAATCTTGGTGATAGAGAAGTCAGAAATGACTCCATCTGACAGCAGAGCCATGAGGCAAGTGATGGATACCATTGTCCAAATCTGACCCTCCATTAACACCACCTATCAGCATCTGTATTCTGTCACCAATTCCCATCCCGGAGCCAAGAGGGGTGACTCTAATATTCTAAGCACATAGAAGGCTTCCATGCTGAGCTCAACCCTGCATCAACTAAATGGGTGGAGAGGATGACCTAAACCTTGCTCTCTCTATCTCAACTCGCCTTATTACCCCTCTCCAATCCCATTGTTTTGCAGGTGCCTGCAATTTGCTCCTTATCGCCTCTCTGTTTATGAGGGCTCCCTTTTATTAATACAAAGGAGAAATGTTATTAATATTAATTAACAAAATAAAAATGAAGCAGTTTTGGGAAGGCACCAAATGAATAATCTCATCTTCTAATTGGAGATGAAGAGTGGAAGGGGGGGCGAAGGGGGAGGTGTAGAGAAACAGATGACCTACTGGGTGACAGGCACAGGTTGGAAGGGTGACATTTTATTGTAAGCCTCCCTATGAAAGGAAGAAAAGGAAAGGACCAGTCAATTTAATGCAGGGACCAAGAGTGCAAGAGGGTTGCTAAGAGACAGAGATGCTGCTAAAAGTTCTATCAGAAGCTGTACCCTGACCTTATGCAAATGGAGGCTTCCAACTCTTTGTGGAAAGGCTGAAAATTCCACCCACTGTGTCACCAATACCTGGCATCGAGCCTTTTATTCAAATGTTCTCTAAAAACACACACACAGAGGATGTGACAAAGCATGACACATTTAGGGCTGTATAAAAAAAGAGGGGGGAGAGTAAAGGGGGGGGCAAATCTCATCCTGAAAATGTCATCCAACCGCACTTTTCAGAGCCTGCCTTTCCCCTGAGCTGGAAAACTAATTTAAGGATTCCTAAACTGCCTTAATATAAGTCTATTAAGAGCCATAAACATAGCGGAAAGCGTTCCTGTTTATTCTGAAAGTCCAGGAGGCTTTGGTCAAACTGGAGGATTCATCTCTAGCAAGAAATAACCCCATAACCACCCCTCTTCTACCACTCAGGATCAAAATATTGCAAGATCAAAATCAGGGACAGGCTGAGATTAGAAAGGGCCCAGACCTAGAGGAAATGGCTATGTTTAGCAGAGTTAAAGGTGGAACTCTCCCACATAAGTTCAAGCACAACCTTAAGCAGAGGTCCCTGGGATTGAAAGTGAAGAGACTGTCTCTCAAGAGGCTTCCTAATTATTGCTGCCAAGAGAAAGCAAACAGTGGTGTAAACCAACGCAGCCCTCCTTCTGACAGAACCTGGTTAAAAACTCGATTACAGCAGTGTAATTAATTTAAGGGTGGATCCCAGGAAAAAACTGCTACAAATAGTATGGGGGGAGAAGGGGGGGATGACAGACAATCACAATTTACTCCCAGGTATTTTAATACACACAGTTGCCAGACAGAGTTTCTGACAGTTCTTTAACTTCTATGGCAAATATTACAAATTAATGGCAGTCAAAAGCAAAAAGAGGTAGCCAGTTATTTGAAGTGTACGGCTGTCCCATTTCTCCGAGTAATAGATAGATGATGTGCCTGTGTTAGGCTGAAAGCTTTAAGATTTTTTGTCAAGGATTTGCAGCGTTGCATATCGTACAAGATAAGACAACATTTTCAGGGCGAAAAGCAGAGAGATGATACGCATGTCACCTCTAAAATCAAAAAGCAAACAATAAAATATTCCAGTGGAGGGAAATCGCCTTCACTTACTGTCATAGTCTCACTTTAATGGTTGCACAAATTTAATTCAAAACTTTTTTGTTACCCTGGATGTCGAAATGATTAGTTTAATCTCAGTTAAATTGATCCCCAGTGTTTTTGTGACATTCTCACTGGCAGCAAACCATTCACAGAAGTTAGTACAAAACTTCAAAACTAAATAAAAAAAAAATGACCCAGTTGCAATTCTCAAAGGAAGCCGATGACCGATTCCTCTCTTTAAAACGTACAAGGCTTGATGTTCCCAAATGGGTCCAAAGTTATTTATTGTGTTTGGTTTTTATTCAAAGAAAACAACCGAAGTTCTCATAGGTTAAGAGAGATCTTGTGATTAGTCTACAGATAAGATTTTGGCTTCTTGTTATTTTAAGACTAAGTAAAAACTCTGAAAACCAGACATTGGTTTTATAAACTATATATGCAGAAAATTCTAGCCACTGTGGCGACATCTTGTTAGTAAAACTCAGGAGCCAAGTTGTGATATATGCAAACACATCAAACCCGTGAGCCTGGAAAGGGTCTTTCGTGGATGAAAACGTCTGATTGCAAATGAATGGAGTAAACGAATTTGGTGTTGCAAATTGGCTATTGGGGTGTGTGTTTTTTAGTAGTCAGTCTTTTCATAATGTGCACAATAGTATTAATATTTCATATTAGCAGTGGGCGGATGGTGAACTCTGTAATGGGAAATTCAATCGCTGCTGTAAATATTAATGGAATATGAAATGAAGCCACAGCCTCCATGTAGCACTGACAGTAAAACAGAGTGAGCATGTGGTGGCCCTGGGGCGAGAGAGGCCTTTCCTCTTGTCTCTCTCGCTTTATTACATTAGCCCAAGCCTCTCCGTACAGTTCGGAGCTCAGAAGCTGAAGTTCACAGGTCAGCCATGACAAATGTCCCCATGTCTAGCCAAACACGACCCCCCTGGCCCTCCCATTACAGCTGCCCAACAAGCCCCTGGAGAGAGCTTGAGGGTGTCTTTTACAAGGAAAGAGCCCTTTATAACTTGCTAAACACACTACAGGAGAGGGGGAGACACTGCTGTGGATGCTAAAGAGCTCTGGTCTGCTCTTCTGTGGTACAGAGCCGAGCTAGCCCCTGCTCCGCACCCCCGCCCCAAACTTGCAAAAAGTCAACGCAAATCAAGGGCGTCAAAAATGCCCAGCAACGCCCACCACCAAGGAAGGTGGGTGGAAAAGCTCGGCCACGCCCCCTTGGTTGAAGGAGTCATGGCCAAGGGAAGTGTGGAGAGAGACGGGCTTGATATCTCCACGGAGGGGTGTCAATCACAAACCACCGAGCGCCTTATTATTCAGCCATCCAGGTAGAGTGGCTTTCAGACACGTTTGCTCCCTGAGAAACTGCACTGGTGCCCTCGGGGAGTTAAACCGAGCAGATTTAGCCCAGCAAATTGATGGTTAGCTATCGTTTGTAGGTAGGGTATTTTTGGTGCCGTATTTACCCATCATCAAAGCGGATCTAAGATGCAAATAAGAAAACTCTCTCTCTCTCTCTCTCTCTCTCTCTCTCTCTCTCTCTCTCTCTC
>ML685765.1:25910532-25929047 GCA_007922175.1 Pelusios castaneus
CTCTCTCTCTCTCTCTCTCTCTCTCTCTCTCTCTCTCTCTCTCTCTCACCCCCATGCCACGAAGTACAAAGGATTTTTCCTGCCGTTTGGAAATATATACATGACGTTAGAGAGCCTGTATAATCCACAGCACCTGGGGAATCTCATCAAATAACTACAGATAACCACGAGATCTTCCTATTTTATTCTTGGTGTCAGAGTTGCTCTGTTCATCTTTATACCTGTTCAGAGCTTGTCACCTTCTCTATTTACTTTCCATATCCCCCCCCAAAGAGACATATTAAACATTAAGAGCGATTTGAAGGGAGGATGCCACAAAACCCACAACTGTTGTATGTTGTTCAGTTCCTAAAGCACTGAAAGAAATGGCTAGTTGTGAATGGGGAAAGCGCGCATGTCGACACTTTTTGGATCACCAGCAATTTATTTCCACACTTGTATAACACCAGCGTTTTGGCTATCGCCTGCTCTTTCATTTCTCTGTGCAAACAGCATTTTGAACAGATTCCTTTTAGCTTGGACATTCATCTCCATGTGTTAAGAGAAGGCTTGTCAGAATTCACTTGTGATCGCTAAATCAGGCTCCCCCTTTATTTGCAGTTGCAAAGGGTTTTGCTTGATCTATTAAAGTTCTAACTTTCTCTTTGGCACACGGGTAGGTGGGTAGATACAGGTACACACGATGCTGCCTGGGCAAATATTTAGGCAGGAGCTCAATTTATAGGCGCCTGAATATTACCATTCGCCTGTTGTAAGCACCCAGAGCAAATCTTTGCAGTGTTGGGGCAAATCTCCTGCTGGAAAATAGAATAAGAGAGTTGGGGGTAAATTAAGCTAATTTCAAGTGCAAAGTAGAGAGCAGAATTGTAACAAACCCAATGGATCAAAACCCGTACTTTTCCTGATATCCCTGCACCGACTCTTCAACCTATTTCTATTTTTCACTGCCTTATTGAAAACTGTGCACTGAAAACTCAACGCCTTAAAATATTCCCAACACATAACACCACGCACAATCACTGTGCTGCACAAATATTCCCGAGGAAATCAGTAAATCCTATATTCTTTCCATTCTCGGTAATCCTACAGGGTTCTTTCCATTTCGCTGACGAACTGTAGAGAGGAGGTATATTTCCTGTTGACTTTGGCAAGCTAGCCATCCTGTGTCCGGAATGATACATCGCAAGAGGAAATACAATTGCAGAGGTCCCCTGTTTTTGCACTTTACTGAATACCGAGAAGACCAGGTCCCTAAATTCCTTGAGCCGGCTTTGTGAAATTAGGAATGAAAAAAGAAAAGAAAGAAAGCCCGGACGTACAGCGGGACATCGATTCTGACCACGTCTGTATTTACTTGCTCGCTTAGCTGCCCCCATATTTTTTCCAGCCCCGTGGCTCATGTACTTTTTACAGTATCTGTGACTTCATTAACCGCTACCTATTATTATGCCCCAGGAAAGTGCAAGCGCCACCCCTCCTGGCCTCTTTAAAAGAGTTACACTTTCAAAGAACCCCGTCCCCCCTTCGCCAAAAGGGGAAAGCAGCGGATACGGGGTTTGTAAGTGTTAAATAACTTTCCCAGCGTGTATTAAAGGAAGATTGTACTTTATCAACAGCTGATTGATGCTGCGGTGTGATCCTCTCGGTTTGTCTAGAGTATCATATTTATTTAACCTGCTGGGGGGCTGTGTTCGGGGGCAGCTCGCCCCTGCTGGCAGGAGTACACACATTACACACTACCCCAGGTATTCTGATTGATTGTTCCCACCCCAAAGCCTCTGGATCATAATTTAACACAGCAGGTACTATTGCACAGAGTAGGTTTTCGGGAAATTCAGTGAAGGGCTTCTATGAACCGGGCTCCGGCGCTGCTTGGTTTCCCTGAAACTATGTGAAGTCTTTCATGCCGATTTCCTTATTTAATGGGACTCGAACGGCCACGCAAGCCAATAGCGTCAGCCCCTTAAATGAATCCCCAGCCTTTATTTAAACCGGTGTGTGTCCATATATTTATGCATCTCCGAGTGTCCGGGAACTCGCAAAGCCCACGAGTATGGAACACAATCAGACCTGTCAAATAGTTAATTGCGCTCGGTCAGTCCTACCCAAGAAGTTCAGGGTGAAGTCAGACAACAGAGTCCTGCGGCACTTTTAAAGACTAACAGATTTATTTATCGCATGAGCTTTCGTGGGAGAAAATCCCACTTCGTCAGACGCTTTGAAGATAGGAAAGTTACAGAGTGGGAAAAAATTGGAATTTGACTACAGGGTGAAGTCAGGTTCCTCATCAGGCTTTTCCTAGATCAAATTCGGTTCAGACAGCCCTTTGGTTGTAAACTGCAGACTGTCCCGGGAGGGAAAATCCCAACAATGCAAATGGTGATGAACTAATGTGCAAAGAGAAATGTCATTGCACTCTCTGAGAGGAGCCCCCCCCTCTTCAATCTCTAAAGAGGGAGCCGTGTTAGTCTAGTTCAGCAAAACACACAAGGATTTTTAAAGTCTAACAAATTTATTTGTCACCTGAGCTTTCATGGGAGAAAATCCCACTTCCTCAGATGCCCTCCAATCTCAATTTCTGTCACCTGATCATCTGTCAATGGTAGGGACCCATTACAGAGTCTTTCTCGAAACAAGTTGCAAAGGGGGAGCCGTGTTAGTCTATTTCAGAGAAACAAACAGAGTCCTGTGGCACTTTTAAAGACTATCTGTTAGTCTTTAAAAGTGCCACAGGACTCCGTTTGTTTCTTGAAACAATGCCCATTTCTGTCTCAAAAGGAAGACATAAACTGGCTGAATAACAGGGTGGAAAATCTATCGATTTCCTCTGGAGAACTAAAATTTTAGGTCCTACGCCCAGTAAAGTCGGAAGGACTCTTCCCATCCATGGCTGGGAAATGAGACCACATGTAAACAGATGCCTGGCTTGGGAGTGGAACAAACAATTTCCCAGCTAACGTCGGGGGAAAAAAAGATTTCTGGGAAACTCGCCGACAAATCGTTGACTTCTCTGTTCAAACATCATCTACACGAGTCCCCTAGAACGACAGGTCAGCCAGCCAGGCCCCCTGTGCTCTGTTTCGGATCTTTTCCATGCTCGAAAGTGCGCTTTCCCTTCGCTTTTGATGTGAAATCCTCGATTGATTTGCAATTAACAAGCCCTCCCCCGCTTCCCCAAGGAGCTTGGGGCGAAGTAGCACCTGCAGCAATATCCGAAGAAAACAAGCCAGCTCCAAACCCAACTCGAGCTGAGCTGGAAAGAAGTAGGTTCTGCCCCAAAGAAAAGAGGGGAAGCGTTATTTGCTCCTAGGTAGCACTGAACCCACCCAGACACAATCCACACTAACAACCGCTAGCTTTGCCCGCCTTTAGCATCCAAAGGCCAAATTTTTGACCACCGCCTTCCTCCCCCAAGGTGGCCCGTCCTCTGCGCTCTCTGCCCTACAGAGCTGAATTCTATAACCAAAATGTTTGCAAGATTGCAGGAGATGCCATCTTTGTGCTAAGAAAACAATCGCTATCAAGGTAAGTACACACACCGGGATCAGGCAGAAGGAAAGGGCAGCCTGGCGTGAGAAAATATTTACCAGTGACTCAGGCGCAACCAGGAGTGCAAAGTCTTCCCAAGGTGACTCAGAGGGCAGCCTAGGTGCCAGCTAATAGATCTGGTATTGTCACATGGGTGAAAGGAGTGTTGACAGATCATGTTAATCGGTAATGTTACCTATTGTTGGAGGGCTGGGAAAAATGTTTCTGGGTCCCTAGGCTTCAGCGTGGGCCATTTCTTTAACCCCCTCAGTGCTGGATTTCTTTTAACGAGATATTTACGTTAAAAAATGAACCACCCTAAATCCCAGGGTTGTTTTTTTTTGGGGGGCGGGGGTTGTTTTTTAACCTGACCTCTGGTGAGGGAAAAGCAGCAGGGCTCACTGTGTGTGTTCATTTCCCTGTCCATTAGCTCCTGGCACTTCCACTCGCCTTCAAGGAATGGTTTATTATTGCTGCAGATTCACCCACCCGAGCTCACTCAGGCCAATGGCGACATTCTCCTTTGCTCCAGTTGTCCCCCAGATTAGAAGAAAGGCCCTCAACACTCCAACCTGGTGTTCAGCCCCACGTCCTCACTGGTTACAGCCAGACTGACAGAAAAACCTCAGTCACCGGGGGACAAGCTGGGAGCAGGCAAAGACTCACGTCGATGTCCCCCAAGGAGGGATTCTCGGGCTCATAAAGATACTAACTCGACATACTGTGGTGAGCCAGGCAGCCTCTGATACCCCTGGGAATTAGGATGAACTCTAAAATGGGGATTGTATTAGGTATTTCCCCCTCTAAAGCAGAGGTGTGGGCATAGAGAACAGGATACTGTGGAGTAGTGGGACCGACTCTGATCAGGATTGAGGATCAGATTGATTCTTCTTTTCCAGCAGTTCTCAATGAGAAGGGCCATCTCCAGGCACCTTAGCTTGCAACTGGCCTGAGGCTTAAACATGGAGGAAAATGGTGTAGGGGTGACAAGGAACACAGAGGTTGTTAATCCCCAAACTCTGGAAGTTAATTGGAAATGGTCTAATTTCCATTTTAAAACGAGTTCTTGTCAAATAAGCCGACGGTATCCAGGAGAGTGAGAAGCCAGTAAGTAAAAGATGACTATGCTCGTTAATGCAGCACCTGGATTAGATCGTCTGGCTTTTAGTTCTTTGCTGCAACTAATCATGCCTCTCTTTGCAGGTCTTGTGGGGGCATTTGGGCTAAAGATAAATTCAGGCAGTTGTAGCCATTCGATCTGCTATAATCTGTGCAGCTGGTAGGAAAGGGAAACAAGATAAGCCTCTGGCCCCAAACTTCTTGGTTTAAGAGGGGTGGGGGAATGCACACTTTAATTGTTTGCCCGGGACTTGCCACATTGCCTGCTTTATTGACAAAGCACACTTAAAAACATAAGTCCTAGGTTTTATTACAATGAAGCATCTATGTTTTGATGTATGTTCTTAGGGCTTCTTACAGTCAGGCCCCATTGATTGTTTTCTGAATAGCTGCCATTATATTTCTCTCGCAAAAAATTGAGCAAACCAATGCCAACAATGGTTTGCGGTTTTCCTCCACATGCTGCCTTTAACCTCCTCACGTCAAACCACACCCCTTCCTTTTGCAGCCAACCTTCCCCTCCCCTTCCTTTCCTAATCTTTTCTTTTACTATTTGGGTTCAAAAGGGAAAAAAAAAGTTATTTACTAGGAAGGTGTATGGATCAAAGAGCAATCGGAGAGATCATACATTTTCCAGAGAACGGTGGCTAACCATAAACAAGCAGTTATGTTTTCCTCTCACTGCTATCTATGCTTTACCTGTAATAAAGGAACTAAAACACATGCATGTTTTAAATCTAAAACAGCTTTAAATCTAAATAGTGTCTTCTCTGGAAAGCTAACAGGATGGATTCCTCACTTTGTGTCAAGCCTACTAGAAACCCCCTTCTTCTGCCTTGATTTGGGTTAATGTCACACCAGAGTAAAGGAATCTTAAACGCAAAAAAGCAATGCAAGAGTTTGACAGAAAGGGCTAATATATCAGACAGGCTTGTCAGTTTCTGTTACTGGAATACTAGCTTTGGAAAACCTTAAAACGCTTCCACTTCCTCAAGATTGGATTGGTTTTGTTTGTTTTTTACTTTTGTTCGCTCCGCAACTCAGCAAATAGAGGAAACCAGTTTACTGTTGGTTATGACAAACTAATTAGGTGGGTTTTTTAAAATTATTTTTATTTATTATTAGTTTTTAAGTATACTTTCTTAAGTAAGCACACACTTTAACTAGCTTTCTTATTAGACAGCTTTTTACAAGATGGCTTTTTCATAGTGTGGCTATCAACATAAGATAATTACCAAAGAGGTGGAACCTAATCAGCTTTTTAGCTGAGTTTAAAGAGTCTAGAGGCAGTTTAAAAGTAGCTTTGGTTATGTTTGCTGGCTGGCTGCAATATTTGCACTGCCACATTATGAAGGAGAGAGTAATGTGTTTAATAGATAAGATGGAAGAGGCTAGCCAAAAAGCAAGGTCATGTATGATAAGACCTGACACTTTTACCCATTTTTCATGCACTTAAAAGGAAACTTTAAAATATTAAGGGAAACAGAAGTAAACACTGAAGCACACTACATTTATCACAAACACTACATGAATAAATCTTGCATCTTATTTAATTAGCCCAAAACCTTATCATAGTTTGGAACATGTCAAGCAATAAAAATCAATGTTTCTCTATTTTCTTAGCAGCGAGGTAAGTTCTTAAAACACGCTGTTCATGGGATAATCACACAATTCACTTTCTCCTTTTGATGTTTTATCTAAACTTTTTAAACAGTGAATGAAATAAGTTATAAGCTGAAGATAAGATTCTGTAAGTGTAATCGATAGTAAAGGGAGTGCCGAAGTTTTCAAAAGAGGCCAAAAATCAGGGAGAAAAAGGGAAATTAAGCTTTTCCATAATACTCACCGGATCAAAATGTGTATGTAAGAAAAATGCTCATTTGATTTTTTAAAATCCATATTGAAAGCTTCCTATAGGGCCAAATCTTGGTCCCAAGAAGTCAATGGCAAAATTCTCACTGGGTTTAATTTGGCTCATACTCAGTTAAAAGTGTTTTTAAGTACTTTTCTTGTGGAACATTGGAAACAGAATACTGATTTCTGATATTATTAAAATATTTCTGTTTTCCTAGATACATTGGACTGCTAAATCAAAACGTATTATAACTCTTTTCTCAGGGACTATCCCTGTCAACTTCATTTGGAGTTGGTTTAAGTTGCACAGGCAAGGTGAATTGCTCTATAGTCCATACATTTCTCCCACAATTAAACTATTTATTCTCCCAAGCATTTAAAGTGAAATTTTAAGGAACCTCATCAATGATTTAGGAGTCTAAGTCTCTTTTTCAAAAATTATTTGGGCATATAGGATATGTCTACGCTGAAATTAGATACCTGGAGCTGACCCATACCAGCTGACTCAGGTTCTCACTAAGGGGCTGTTTAATTGCAGTGTAGGCTCCCATGATCAAGGTGGGGCCCAGACTCTAGGGCTATGTCTACACTTGTTAAATTAAGTCAACTTTGTTAAGTCAACATAACAAAGTCGACTTTAAGTCAACCTCATTAAATCAACTTAGCATGTCTACACTAGATATTTAGGTTGACTTAAAGTTGACCTTGTTAAGTCGACTAAGAGCGTCCACACTAGATGCTTAAGTCGACTGGCTAGGTCGACGGAGAGCCGTGGCTCTGAAGGGAGCCACGGCTTCCAGGGACTAGGGAAGCCAGGGCTCCCGGGGACAAGGGATTTCCCACTGCTCCCACAGGGGCTCCAGCAGTGGGGGGTTCCCTCGCAGCCCTAGCTGGGGCTCCAGCTGAGGGGGGTTGCTGGCTCCCTGCGCAGCAGAGGAGCCCCAGCAGCGAGGAAACCCCCACCGCCCCAGGGCTCCAACTGTGCAGGGATGCCTGCTCCTGCGGGTCAGGGAAGCCCCAGTGGCAGGGAAAGTCCTGCCACCCCGGAGATCCAGCTCATGGAGATGCCGGCACTAAATATAGGAATGCTGACTTTTGGGCACTGTGTGGAACCTCCCTATTCCCTGAGTGTTAGAGCCTGTTACATTCATGGCTCCAGGATTTTGGGGGGCTTTTTTTTGGCAGTGTAGGCGTACTTTTAGGGTGAAATTCCTCTAATGCAGATGTTCTGTGCAAAGTTCTGCACGAGTCTTAATGCCCACTCTACAAAGAGAATGAGTGGTGCATAGAATTTTCCACAGGCCTTTGTCAGCCTGAGAAATTTCAGCCTACCAAAGTACTTTTACTCTGGGAGGAATATTCTCATAATGCCGTGAAACACCCTCCAGCCGTCGCTTGCTCAGAGCTTGATGATTTAGTCGCCACCACAATTCCAGACCCAGGCTTTTGCACTCATGCACCATCTGCAAACTGACAAATGGGGGCACAGATGCTGCTCCTGGCATCTCCCTGGAGCTGCAAAAATGTGCTATTGACCCTGTCATGGAATCATTTCTGTCCATATTTCACCTGGTGTGGAGAACTGGAACCTTGTCAATCACCGGGAAGGGACAGTATTGTGATCTCAGTTTATATGGGCATGGGACTGTTTAGTGAATGTAAGAGCTATAGGCTGATCACCTTGTTGTCTGTGCCAGGTGTTTGCACATATTCTGCCAGTACATTTGGAGCTCCAGCTACCGAAGCATTGCCCCTAACAGTCAGGCTTTATGAGGAACAGGCCCACCTTAGACACCCTTTTGGCCCTCTTCTTGCTGTCGAGATACACCATAAGTTCAAGAAGTCATAGTGTATGTCGATCTTAAGTCTGAGTTTGATTCAGCTGATCAAGTTGCCCAACGGAGGGCCTCAACAGGCGTCAGTGTCCCGAACACTCTACTGGACTTGATGAGTGAGCTCCATAATGGAATCATGTACATCTTGGGAATCAGTTGTCACAACCTATTAAATCAGTACCTGGTTTCAGGCAGGGCTTCACCCTTTTGTCAGGCAATGGATTTCATAATGCAGTACTCTATCAGGTCCATAGGCATTAATATTGATGATCCCTTGCTCTCAGGTCTTGACTATGCTGCTGATGTTGTTCTTTTAGTCCAGAGCCCCGACAGATTTTGTGAGGAACTCCAGGAAATGGAGGAGTCAGCCAAGGTTGGCCTCCATCTTTCATGGTCAAAGAAGCTGCAACACCTAGACACAGAGCCATCCATGACTCTAAGCTTTTTGAATAATGAAACTGCCAAAGCAGTTCCAGATTTTGCTGTTTGGGTTCTATACTCAACAGTTCTTCCATCTCTCATATGGAGGTTCTTCACTAAGCTGGCATTGCAGGTCTGCCATGGGTCTTTTACAACAAATATGGAATCAACATCATCTCAGCATGATAATCAAATCCAGAGTCCATTTGAGCTGTATACTGTCCATATTGCTGTACTGCTGCAAAACATGGTCACTCTGCCTCTCATACCAAGCAAAGTTTGAAGCTTTCCACATAAAATGCCAGTGTCATATATTGAGTATAAAGTGGAACAGATTAATTCATAATGCAGACCCATTTACAGTCTCTCTGGTCTACAGACTATTGGAGCCATTTTCTGCAGGCAATGTCTTATGCTTTTCAGATGCGTCACCAGAATGCTGCATGATGTTCCAGTGAACATCATTCTCCGGGTGGCTTGTAACATCCAGGATACAATTCCACCAACTGAGGAGTGGTCCAGAGGCAGACCCCCTATTACATGGGTATCATCAAGTCTGTTCTGACATTGGACTCTTGGCCTGTCAAGCCCTTGTGGTCACACAGGAATGGACCAAATGGCAAACTATCACTACAGCCAACTATTTGGTTAAGCACTGAAGAAGAAGAAGAAAGTACATTTCCATTATTGTACCTCATGAGAAATCTGTTCTTCTATATGTAATCTTTCCTTAGGATAATAAGTGTTTGGCAACTGTGATTACAGACTGATTCCATTTTAAATAAAAGAGAGACACATAGATCTTTAGAAATTATTTTCTTCTCTGTAGTGGCCACCTTTAACACTTTTTTATGCCTCAGTTTTAATAATCTCTATCAATGTTGTTTTTTTAGCTGATTTTAATGTCAACTAGGAATTAATGTGTATTAATTAAATTGACTGTATTTTCTTTAATGAGCACAAAATGACTTCATGTTAATGCTGATGATCATAAGAAGGTTTCTGCCTACTTATGAATATTTTCCTCAACATCTTGAAACATTTTATTAGAAAATAAATTAATTTAGTTACTGTCGCCTGGTAAAAAGAAACCAAATCAGGTGACTGCAAGCTAGTTCTGTCATTGTTGAGATGTACGATGATCAAGCCATAGTATTTTCACTTAGTAACATAAGAATTCACTGAAAAACTTTATTTTATAGTAAGTACATAATTTATGCTGTTTCTATTTCTTGTTTATTTGGCTTCAAGTGACATCTGAGTTTACAGACACTTTCCTGAACCTGGGCCTCTCTCTACTAGAGGGTAGGCTGTCTTTGTTTATTGCAAATGCTGTTTGCAATCTGACCCCTTGTCACATACTCTCTGAACTCAGTTGCTTCAGCCTTAAAGATCTGAGCAGGGATGTACATGTGCATCCCAGTGCCAGCACTCTCACAGTACTTATACTGTGATCATATCAGCTGATCAACTGGAGTCTCTATGCAGAGGACCAGAGTTAGGCCTGCGCAGCATTTGCACTGGAGTGAACTTAATCAAGGGTGAATATTAATGGCTATGTCAACACTTACAAAAGCTAGTTCAAATTAGTTAATTCGAACTAACTAATTCAAACTAATTTTAGTTAGTTCGAATTAACTTAATTTGAACTAGCATGACCCCACTAGAATGCTAGTTCGAACTAGCCATGGCCATACAGGGCACTTGCTTAGTTCGAATTAGTCAGTTGCAGGAAGGTCAATCTGCCAATTAGTTCAAACTAAGCAGTTAGTTTGAACTAACATGGCCACATTGGATTAGTTCGAACTAACTAATTCGAATTAACTGTTAATTTGAACTAAGCAATCAAACTTATTAGTTTGAATTAAGGAAGCCCTTAATTCAAACTAATGAAAGCCTAGTGTGGTCAAGGCTTAAATTAGTTCAAATTAAGCTTCCTTCATTCGAACTAACTTGCAAGTGTAGACATAGCCAATGAGATGAAATCTCCTCCTCTGTGAGGGCCCTTACAAAACGTATTCATTACTTTAATGGAATATAAATAGTGCATAGGTGTTGAGCAGGTCATCATCACAGGGTCACCCACTCTGGACTGCTTTCTTTTCACTAGCTAATCTCCCATTGAAGTTCATGATGAGTTTTACCCGAGGAAGGATTGGTGGATCACACCCGATATATTTAATCTGGGGGCTGGGAAAGGAGCAATTCTACAGCATTTAATTATGCAAAATTCCAGGTAAAGTCAACTGGAGTTTGCTCATTTAAGTTCAAAGTCAATCAGAGTTGAAATAATCTAGAGTTCTGTTCAGATACGGCCTTCATTTAAGAGCCTGATCCACTGAGCCTTTCACATATTGACTTCCATGACTATGAAGTAGAAGGACTGAATCAGTCATTTACTTATTGATAAATATTCAGGCCTATAATGTTGGCTGGACTCTAACTCATTAAATATCTAAACAACAAAATATAGGGTAAATATATCTCACTGGAATATATGTAATATTATAACACACACAACTGTTGAGGTTTTTCAAGCTCACACAGTTAGCTAAACTTTTGATTTGCTGAATATACTCGATGGAAATCTTAATGTCATTTATTGGGTACTTTATAGTCACATTGATGTTAAGTCGTTATGCTGCACAGGCTTCATTCTTAATTCTTCATCCTTTGCCCTTTTTTACGATCTGCAAATTCCTACCATAGGCCACATTTACACATCAGCTTCCTGAAATTCTTCTTATAGTATGATAGTGTACTGCAGTAAAGAACTTTATGGAGATGATTTTTATCTCACTACCTCAGTGCAATATTATTGATTTCAGTGGGTTTACTTCTGATTTTTACTAGTCAGATTATTATTATTCTTTATTTAAATCATTGTGACTCTCAAAATGTACTAAGCACTGTAAAACATACATTGGAAGAGACAGTGCCTGCCTCATAAACTTTATCATCTAAGGCTTCATACAATGCATGCAGTTCCATTGAACTCAATGTGACTATTGTATATAAAGGTATTCAAGTGTAGAAGTGTCTGCTATGTACAGCAGCCAATGTAAATATAAGCAGCCTGGGAACATTAAGAACATAAAAACTGCCATACTGGCTCAGATCAATGGTTCATCTAAACAGCATCCTGTCTTCTGACAGTGACCAATGCCACATGCTTCTAAGTGAATGAACAGAACAAGTCAGTTGAAAAGTGATGCACCCTTTGTCATTCAGTTCTCGCTTCTAATAGTCAGAGGCTTAGAGCATGGGGTTGCATCCCTGACTATCTCATCTAATAGCTATTGATGGACCTGTCCTCCATGAATTTGCCTAATTCCTTTTTGAATGCAGTTATACTTTTGGCCTTCACAACATCCCCTGGCAATGAGTTCCACAAGTTGACTGTGAATTGTGTGAAGAAGTACTTTCTTTGGTTTTACACCTATTGCCTGTTAATGTCATTGTGTGCTTCCCTGGTTCTTGTGTTATGTGGAGGAGTAACAAATACTTCCTTCACTTTCTCCATGCTGTTCATGATTTTATATACCTCTATTATAGCTCCCCTTACTCTTTTTAATTTCTCTGCAGATGGAAGATGCTCCATAGTCCTAATAATTTTTGCTGCCCTTTTCTGTATATTTTCTAGTTCTAATATTTATAGTTTGAGATGGGGTGGCCAGAAATTCATTCTGCCTTCCAGCTATGGGCATATTATGGATTTTTATAGCGGCATTATGATATTTTGATTATATAGGGCTGCTCTAATATGTCAGAGTCCAGATGGCTGCAGATCCATCAAAGATCTGGAAGCTGCACAGGTGACTTAGAGCCACTTTTAACCTACCCTATCTGGTCTTGTGCTAAGTACAGACAGACCCAGTCTGTGTTAATCCTACTCTTGTCCCTTCATCTGCATGGGGGACCAGCGATGAAATGCTTTATATTTTTAAACCTAATTCTTAGAATAGACAATTAAACCTTTTTTTTTTTTGCAGAAGCTTAAAAATTTTTGAAATTGTTTCCATTTCACAGAGTTTGAAATTGATCCTTTTAAAATATGATTTAAAAAATAAACATTTATTGAAAGAGTTAATTGTCAACAACAAAATGTTTCATCTGAAAAATTTCAACCAGCTCTTCTAATTATATTTCAAATCTATGTAATGGGCCAAAGTATTTTCTCAAACATTTCACCCAAAACATCTATGGAGGCTGTTGACTATAGGCATTTTTTTTCCTTATGTTATCTCAAATGTATGACCAGGTATTTAATGTTGGGTTTAATAATATTTCATTAATCTGTACCTTGCTTCTTTTTCTGCTTAAATCACCTTTAGACCTGTTACTATAATTATGTACAGTATTGTTTAATTGAATAAATTAGTAAATTACATATAATATCAAATAATTATATCATTACTCTTAGTTTCAAGACCTTATAGTTCCATATGTGTCTGGAACATCTTATTCCTACATCATTTTATTTTGATTATAAGGTACATTGAATTCCTTTTGTGTGAGAATTAGTTCTTATGAACAATGCTGGATTGACAGCCTTGAAGAGTGAAGTCCTGTTTATCCACAGAACAGGTATAATGTTCTAGAATCATTATTATCTTCTCCACACTACCTTTATGAAAATAAATCTAGAAGGGGTCATCTATCGAGGTGGGAATATAGATAAGTCATCACAACCCATTCTAATACTGATATCTTATTTGAGACTATCAAGGGACCTAACTGTGGTTTGTGTTGTGAGGTTATCAAACTAATTTCACATAGGCCACAATACAGTGATCAGATGGCAGTAAATTAACTAACATGTGCTTCCACCAACATGTGCAGGAGATTCCCACTCACATAGTCTGGGTTTCACTGAGTTTCAGCTCCATAACTCATTTTCAGTCACTCACAGACTTCCATCTTGATTATAACATATTTAAAGAAGGTATGGTGTAATGCAAATACATTTGTAAAGAATCAAGTAAGTAAAAAATGTAAACTGTTCCCATTTTATACATTTTTTTCTCTCGGTGTGGATGCATGTAATAATTTTATATGTATTATTTATTAGACTGAATGCTTTCCTATGGCAAATCTGCAAGTTCCTCTAAAAGCAACATAAAGCACAGCATTGAAATAAAAGGGATATGCTGAATTTGGCTAACACAAATAATTTTTATATAATAAAGTTATAATAAAAACCTTTCTGGCCTACTGACACTCTCTTTTAAAAAATCCAGACATGTTACAAGTGTATTAATCAGTATAATGCTCTATTTTTTTCAGAGCCAACCAAAATTAAACACCAGCCAGTGTAAAAAAAAATGTTAATAATCCCTCCAGAGAAAAATATCTATCTCATTTTAAATCAGTGGATGACATTTTACAGAGAGGACTAATTAATAAACACTTTATTTCCCAAAACTACTTTTGCCAATAGTATAACACAACAAATGAAATACAGCACCTTTTAGAAAGGAACTTAGCCATGACTTTGTTGTAAACATGACCTACTCCAACCTATATCTAACTAATAGGAAAACGTTTCTGAAGTGGGCACTCAGATGCTATAGTTATGAAGATAGCTAGCTAGAAAATACTTTAAAGATGGGATTTGTGGAAGTCTATTTAAAAAAGCTAAATGAGTGCTAACATTCAAACAATGATTGAAACCAATAGCAACAAGGCACTTCTCAATGCCTGAGATTGGAACAGTATATTGCCGAGAGCTGTGGGCAATAGAGGCCTCTCTTCAGAACCTTCATACCACAATGATGTTTTATTGCTCCTGGAGACAGCTCCAGTGTCTATGTTACTAGATATTTTTTACCCGCAGAAGCCTTGAAGCTCTCAAGTCATATTGATACCAGATATCCATAAATATGTTGGTCTTTAAAAGTGCCACAGGTCTCCTTGTTTGTTTGTAGACATCCATGATTATATATTATTATTGCCCTCTAAAGTGTTCTGTTGTCTATTCTGTCTAGGTTCTTATACCACTCTCATCACCATGGTATCTGAGTACTAAGGAAGGCAGTACTACCACATATCTAATTTTAGTCAGGTAGCTAATTTTTAAAAGGGTCTCAACCCAGCCTCCGGCTGTATGTTTCTCTCTTCATTGGTTCTTCATTATGGTTTTAGTGACTTCCACAATTTGGGTCTATCTCCATGTCTCAGTGGGCTTTTAAAAGTGAAACTCTCTCATTTCAATGAATGAGCGGTAGTGCTAAATCATATGTGCTAAAAATAGAGGACATAGTCTAGAAATGGGCTCCATAAAGGTTTGGGGCCATATATTCAAAAGCACACAAATCTGAGCTTGCAAACCCTTATTTATATTCAGTATATAAACATATGCATGAGAAAATCAGTACTTGGAAGTACACTCTAGTCCATACATAAATTCAGGGTACTCAAAAGCATGCTTATGGTTTTCTTTACACTAATTAACTCTCTCTACTGCAAGTTTAACAAGTGCACACTAGTGAATGAAGAAGATGAGATGACAGACTTTAAAGAAGTCTGTCTATCTGTCAATAAGAAATACTGAACAACAACTTTAGTTAAAGACTGTATGTTTTGTCCCATGCAATCCAAACTTCATTTTAAGAATATGGACGAGGTAACACAACATAAACTATGGAATAACCCAAACAAAAATTAATAAAATAAAACCACAAATAGCCACCCCCATCCAAACTGTCAAAGGTAAGTTTGCATTTGATTCACAGTAGTCTCTCTGCTTCTTAGCACTGTGTAGGAAGAACTACAGAGCTTAATCTGAAAGTGATGCCTAAAGCAATATTTAAACAATTTGATATTTTAATTTTTACCCCATTCTTTGGACTCTCCTTAGCATTTGTTTCCTCTTAATTTTGTGTGTGTATTATTAAACTAAAAAACAGTGGGATTCCCTCCCCCCCCCGGTTTTGTCTATACATTGATTTTTGTTATGGTGTGCAGTTAAATTACATAGCTTCATGTAAAGTGCACTAAACATTAAAGAATAACTGGATTTCTGCTAGTTGAAGATTAATCATTCCTGTGTTTGAGTATCTGAAACAACAGTTCACTCACAGCTAGGAAAAGTACATTTCAGCAATAGGCTTGTTTCTGAGCATGTGAAGGCTGTCATTAATTCTTTGTTGCAGTATTTGTTCATAATATTTCACTTCACCAACCACTAAAATGCAGCCACCTGTGAGATAGAGAGTGGAAGATCTTAACAGGACTCATACCTGAATGCAATAGTTTGGGACCAGAAGTGAAGCCAAATACCACGTCCAGTTGAAATGGCAGTAGATGGTGTTCAGAATTAAATTTACAGAGTTATAATTTGGCCAGGTCATCAGATTAAATAACCAAATTGTGATGAGATCCATCGGCATCATTTTACCAATCCCTTGATCTCCCTTCTACAGATGAAAATTTCTGACTTTAGTTTTGTGCTCTGAATTTATTATGGGAGCAAATCTTAACATTTGGATGGATAATCAGATGATTTGCTGGTGAAAAGCAGCTAGCTGTCCATCCAAAATACCAATCGTTGCTGTCACAATGATGATGGGAGCCAATTTTGCAGTAGTGGAACTTAGTTAATTGTGAGGCTGGCTGAAAATTTTCTATCAAAACTGTTTTTCCATTGAAAATTGGGTTTCAACTGAAGGAAAATTTGTGCAAAAAAAGTCTGCTTTTCACTGGACATTTCAACTTTTCATCAAAGACTTTTCATCTGAAAACTGAAAATTTTTATCCAAAACCAAACTGTTGGGTTTGGCAAAAAATGTTTGGTTTTCAGAAGGGTTTTTAAGTTGAAAGTTTGATTAAAATGAAAACCATTTCCCAACCAATGCTAGTAAATTGTACTCACAAGTCTATCAGTTCACCTGATCATTTACCCATAATGAGAACAAATGTTTTATCTTATCCAAAAGACATCATCACCTACAGCAACACAGGGCCCACCAATGTCATGTTGAGTATTAGCTCAGCATTGATATAGTAAGAAAAGTGCCAACTACTGGATGACTAGAAGCTATGTTTTTCCTGGGAGTTTCTCATGTAAGTACTGACCTGGCATGAACCTGCTTATCTTGTGAGCTTGCACAGAATCAAGGCAGAAGGTGCTAAGGCAGTGTGCCCAGTATAAATATTAGTATGGGATTACTACAGGGACTGCACAAACAGTTACATATTTTAATACATTAGTGGAGTGCTCATCAAACACTAAGAGGAAGCATCCTCAAGTTTTTATTTCTGATGCTGAAAACAAAATTTACTGGAGAGACAGAGACCAAATTTAAACTTGAAAGGAAAACTATTATTTTAACATTAGACTGATGCTATAATTTATCACCAAATTATTGAAAATAATACATTCCCAACAACAGTAATAATTCTACTTCCTATTTTCCCCAATGTTTAGTAAGAGATAATTGAATATTATTTGCTACTTCTTCTTGTCAACTGCTCACCTCAAAATCCTTGACATCTCTGACATCACTGAGCTGTTGCCATGGGAAAGATTAAGTTGTCTTAATTGCACACAGTGTCAGCTTAAAATAATTCTTAAGTATTAGCATGTCCAGAAAATATCTGAGACACATTTGAAATAACAGCTACAATAAATATATAACAAAATATAATCTAGTCAATGTCATCAGATGAGCATGTTATGTTTAGAAAGGAAAGTATTTTATATAAGGTTGAAAGCTGGCTTAAATTGCCATGGGTCCACTGACTTCAGTGGAGATCTAGCCCTGGCATGTTAATCATCTTCCACATATACAGCATGTCATTGTAATCTGTTTTTTAATAAACGTATACTTCATTTCTTCCTTGAATACCTTTTACTATATAAATTGGTGTCCTGGTGTTAAGTTTTTCAACAATTTTCAATTAACTTAATCAAAACAAGGTTAATATAAAAAGAAAGACCTAGATAATTCACTTAGATATACGTATTCAGACTTAAGCAGCAAAGAAAGGGTTAACCATAAAGTATTCCACCTTGAACCCTGCACCCTCTTTATCTAGTGCACCATAATAAAAGATCAAGAGTTCTTGCTTATTATCTTATTTTTCCTGCTTGTTCCACTAGGCTAGGGCCCAGACTAGTTATGGATTAACACTGTGATCAATAGTAAGCTTGCTGTCTCGCTCTCTGCAGGGGAAAATGAACTCAAAATGCAGTCAAACTCTTATTGATCAAAGGTATAGGTCTCACTTTCATTACCTCTGTCTCCCAATAACCCACAAATAATGTGATGAGTTGCTAATCTCTCTGATTTTCAATGGACCCTTCACCCCTCCTGTCTGCAGAGTCGAGCTTTTATTTTTGTCTCTTCAGTGTAATGCATGTAGCATTAACTCTCCTTCTATTACCATCAGAGTTGGTCAATCAAGACTCATAAAATGGCATTTAAATAGAATTGGACCAATAGTGTTTAGATTATATTTGGGTATCTCCAAGCAAAGGTATTGTCCTATAATAATAAACATCTCAGGTAGATGGAGGAGCACACTGCTTCATCTACTGGCCTCTGTAGGGGTCAGATAGTTTAGATAGCACCAAAATCAACCCAGAAAAAGATGTTTATGGGAATGCCTAGTGCAAACTTAAAACTTTCAGTGATATAAATTGTCGATGGCTTTCACAATTGGCAGCCATTTCAATTTGGGTCCATTTTGCTTTGTCCATCGTGGAGGATATCTATCTATCTATCTATCTATCTATCTATCTATCTATCTATCTAT
>ML685765.1:25929057-25961926 GCA_007922175.1 Pelusios castaneus
TATCTATCTATCTATCTATCTATCTATCTATCTATCTATCTATCTATCTATCTATCTAACCTAGGACAAGGTAGGAAAGGCACTATTATTATATTAGACAAATCTTTGCTGGCAGAGACAAGTTTTCAAGCTACACAGAGCTCTTCAAAGCTTGTCTTTTGCAGCAGAAGAAGTTGGTCCAGTAAAAGATATTACCCCCTCCATCTTGTCTCTCATATCTGGGACCACCACAGCTACAAGACTGCAAATATCTGTTTAACCAATCTAATTAATCTAATACATCATGACGTTGACATTTTAAAATCTCACAATTATTTACAAATATATCTGAATTAAATATTGTTGGATTTTATATGTAAAAAATACATCAGTAGTCATTCATGGAAAAGTTAATTTTATATGCAGTTTAGGGATTTCTTTAACTAGCTATGCTGGGGGATGACTAGGGAAGGAGAACAAGAAAAACAAGAGCAAACAAGGGAAACACATTGTGATAGTTTATATCCCTATGTTCACACTTTATATAAAACTCTAACAGATTTTGTACAAAGCATGCTTATGAGGTATCATTTGAAAACTCATAATTTGCTGATTATTATTGTCCTGTTAAAATATATGTAACAACACTGTATATAAAGTTATAAGATTCTGCTGTATAATGTTACTGAGACACATTTGAAGTTTAGAATAGCAAGCACAAACTAGTTCCTCAAAGACAAAAGGCCAACTGATGCCTCAGCCAGGTGGCAACAAAATCAAATGGATTACCACTTGTAAGTAGCCATTCTTTGGCAAGAAAAAGGGTTTGAGCAGGAAATTTACATCTTGTCAAAGAAAATAACTAGAGGCTCCCATCCCCCAGACTTTCTGTCTCCTGAATTCCAGTTTGAGATTATTCTCAGAGAGGAGGAAAAATAAACATGGGGAACAGATGACCCAAAGCATCTCTCCCTTCATCTCTACTCATAGTAATGACAATGCTTGAAGGAGAAAGGATGAACTAGGGAAGGTTCCTGATTGAAAGATTAAGAATTAAGATTAAGAAAGTAAGAATACTAGTATATGAGGTGAGAGAAACATTTTTGGTTGGAATTCACTTGCTTCTTAAGTTAGGTATTAGTTGCTTTTTACCTTTTATTTCTTTGTAACCAATTCTGACTTTTATGTCTCATATCTTGGTAATCACTTAACATGCCTTTTTCTGTGGTTAATACAATTATTGTATTAAATATTTTAATTACATATTTATTTTTATTAAAATTATTTTATTACTTTTTCTAAACCAATGTGTGTTTGGATTTAAGTGTTTGGGACACTTCATTTGGGATAGCAGGATTTGTGCATATCTAGGAGCTTGTATTGCCCAAAAGGAGATTGCTGGGTAGTACAAGATGAACATTTCTGGGGGAAAGTTAGGAAATGGGAGTTTGGTGTTACTCTGCAGTGTAATTAATGAGTGTCTGGTTTTAGCACCCATACATTATAGCTAGGCGTGATTTACATGCCAGAGTTTGTGTGTGGTCAGAGCAAGAGTGGTTGGTCTCACGGCCAAGCAGGGTAAAAGGCACCCCAGGCTGGAGAACTGAGATGACACTGCTGTCCATCAATCCAGATTGTACCCTCAGTAACTCCACACACATACACATTTATTTTCTTCTGTAGTTTAAGAGAAACTTGAGAGAAGCAGTAACAAACATTTCCAATGAGCCACTTCTTTCCACTTCAAGCCTAGGTTCAGTGTGAAATCCTGGCCCCATTAAAGTCAATAGGTACAGCTTGCATTCAACTAGTCAATAGGATTCTTTCTGTTTTCTTCAGTGAGTCTTAGAACAGGCCTTTACTGAACAAATAGTTCAGTTCTGAAGAACTAGAATGAAGGGAATAAAATAGTTTGTTGGCAGTGCTATGCACAGAAGCAATAAGTGTCATGGTATCTTTGTCATGTAATTTCAGTTTAATGATTCGATAATATAGCTGGCGGAAAATTTTCCCGCAGAATAGTTTTGCATTGGAAAATGCTGATTCAAAATCTAAATGTATCATAAACATAGACTGATTTTCGCAACATTTTCAAAGGACATTAGGGAAACATTTAGTTTTAATAAGTTCAAAATATTCCATTTTAATAAGGTGAAAATGTTTTGTTTAATCTTTATCATTTTGATTTATAATATATTACATTATAAAGTCAAAAGAAAAGACTTTGACTTTATTGAAACAAAACATTTCCCGTAGGTTGAAATAAATTATTTTCAGAATTCTTCATTTCACAAAAAATTCTACAATTTTGACTTTTTGACCTGAATCAAAATGAAACCAATGTTAAAACCTCAGAATTTCCTGAGGGATAGGCCTTCCGAATTTTGAACAGATGTCTTAAGCAAACTATTTTGAAGACAAGACAGTAAATACGATGGTGATTTAAGATTAAAGTTGTCTTGATTTAAGCAGTAAAAACTGGTAGGTAAAGTGTTAGATTCTATTTGATATGTCATGACAGAATTTAGTTTTGTTTCTAAGTACTTCCCTGGGGTAATTGAATTGGGTTCTCTGGGATACAGTGTCATATGTATTCCAATGACTGTCAGATCTCAAGTTTCATCCATAGTCTATTCCTTCCGTGGTAGTCAAATTCCAAAGGGATAGCCGTGTTATTCTATTGTAGAAAGACAACAGAGTCTTGTGGCACTTTTAAAGACTAACAGATTTATTCCCCAGTGTTTTGAATCCTAACACCTATTTTGATTTGCTGTTACAGCCTGACCTGATGCTATGTCATACACTCCCCTGCATTTTATTTCCTCCCACTCTGTAACTTTCCTATCTTCAAAGCGTCTGACGAAGTGGGATTTTCTCCCACGAAAGCTCATGCGATTAATAAATCTGTTAGTCTTTAAAAGTGCCACAAGACTCTGTTGTCTTCCGTGGTAGTTTTCTTTAACCTTTAGATAATATTCATAGGCTTGCAGTCATTGTGTTTACTGAGTTTTCTTTTGATGCTTACACCAGTCATATAATTAAGACATCTTAGTACTATTTTAGCAATATAGACTGACTGAGATCTATGCTCTCTGGGCCTGTTTCTGGAATTTCAATGCACATTATTATTTGGGGATTTTTTTCATGTCATATAATTACTGCTCTTTTCTCTTTACAGGTCTTCCAGATACTGCAGTTGGTCCAAGATTAACCTCATTATTGTTTCTAAGTCTTTCCATTTTATTATAAAAAATTAATTGGCTTCTAATAATGAGGTAGGCATGCAGGACACTTAATGCAATACAATTGTTTGTGTATAATAGCATCTCTATGATGGCAGTTGCTTTAACAGTTAAATCAAAGACAATCAAGATAATTGGTTTCAGACAATTGGCTTTCTTGTAAAACATGCTCAGATCTATAAAGTCAGATAGAAACTGACCAGTGGAGACACTGAGCAATATAATTTATTTTCCACTTTCCAAAATGAAATCTTGACACCTATTAAAAAAGCAAAAGCACCCAGAGATTAACTTAAACTGAAACGTTCAAATTGGATTGGCCAGTGTTAAACGCCTGAACCTGTATTTTATACCTAAATGAAAGTGAAAACTGTTGTGGATATTATGACTTTGTTTGGTCTCTAAATATATTTCTGTGTTTAACTTTAGGCACCCACATTAGATAATCCTGATGTTAATGCACCTACAAAGGCATGCTCTTGCTTTTAGAATTATTACTGAGATTCTCTGCTCAGTGTGACATACGATCAATTTTTGTTATGGTTAAAAACTCATGAAAAATAGATGATTCCATTTGTCTATGTACAGTTCTTGAATATTCCCAAATAATTTTTATATCTAATTTAATTGCAGATTTTGTATTTACAAATTTATAAAGAAAAAAGGCAGGATCTGGGGGGGGGGGGGGGGAAATAGCTCATATTTTTAGAAGAAAAGTAGAATTTTGATATGAATGATTGAATCTTCTATTACAAGGTGAGCAGGTGAACCTTTTATATATAAAATGGAATATGATTCTGTATAAAAAAAGTGATAGTTAATTTCCCTATTTAAGACCTGTGAAAGGTTAGCTGGCCCTCAAAGGGAGATAGGTCTCAGCCAGCCTGTGACACTGCTGCTTTGCCTCCCCACGTGGAGAGAATTAATTAAGTCACATGATAGACAATAGGAGGAACTGGGCCCAGATGGAGTCTGAGTGGAAAAGATGTTATTTTGAGTTTATTTGGACTTAAGAAAGTAGAACCCAGGAGTGGGATTTTCTGATGCATTTTGGACTATATATTGTTCTTAAGGGGCTCTGAACAGAATAGGAAATGGAGGCAGGATGCTGCAAAGCACCTCCCAGGCTATGAGGATGAGCTTGGGAAGTAGTTGCCTGGTTACAGGACCCAGTCTGATTCCCAGCGAATTCATTAGTAGTCAGATCTAACCCACAAAGACCCTTAGCATCAGTTAGTCAAGAGAATAAATCTCATTAAACCTAAATTTTACAATCTCAAATGCATTCTGTCATCTGAGGCCTGATCCACATTTGAAAAAAATTGCAGACATAGCTGTGACAGTTAGGAGTGTGGCTGTAGCCAACAGAGCTATAGGGGCAAAAGTCTCAGCTTAGATGCCATTATACCAGCAAAAATCACACTTGGTGGGTACAGCTATGCTGGTGAGCCTATTAAGGACAGATAAGGCTTGAGTTTGGTGCCATATTTACAACAGTTTTTAATTCAGTTCTAGGCCCTCATCTCTAGCATAGCTAATAATACCTTCTCCTCCAGAGAGAAAGTGAGATGCTTTCATACTAAGGAACCAGCCCTTGAATTCACGCACTGCTGGCAATAATTAAAATGATGCTTTACTGTGACACTGGAATTCTTTATCTACTGGGGTTGTCACTGGGGACACAGCAGGTCCTAGAGGAAAGAACTATACTCTGGAGCAGGGGAGTAATGGATTCAGAAGGCATATGGAGATTTACACCAGAGACAATCTGAAGTAACTGCTACAATTAAAAAATCAGTATAATCACAAAATGTCCAGCAATTAAGCTTTCTGAAAATATTCACTTTTATTTTTTACTTTCTTGTTTCAAGATACGTCGTTCACCCTTGAGCATCAAGTTACCATTCATGAGCTCAGCACATACATAATTAATGCAATCTGCTGCCTGTTACCAGGATAGATCACAGAAATCTTCATGATGATGTATATATTTGGTTGTTGTCTAGATGGCTGTTGTCAAATTCCAAAGGGGTAGCCGTGTTAGTCTATTGTAGAAAGACAACAGAGTCCAAAGCGTCTAACGAAGTGGGATTTTCTCCCACAAAAGCTCATGCGATAAATAAATCTGTTAGTCTTCAAAGTGCCACAGGACTCTGTTGTCTATATGGCTGTTGTTAGGATTGACTGTATCCGGCATTGATAATATGCCACCATGGTGGCAAAGTTAAAGCTATCACACATCTTTCAGGACCACTGTTTGGTATGGCTATCAAATCTGAATAGCTCTTTTATGTTCTTTTTCAAATGGAATGCTTTTATTTTTGTCAGTAAACTGTGTCATTTATTATAGTTAAGAAAACTCATGTTGTTTGAGGTCTTTATCAGAGTTCCTACAAATCAGGTTAATTGGTGATCAACAGAGCTTTTCTGCCTTTAATGAGGCCTGGTAGCCCAAGGCAAGGCCTAGCTCTTGATAAGGGACTTTCTTTTCCTTATTCTGGACTCTTTGATCACTTTTTTTTTAACTAGGAGAACAACCGCCGGGAATGTCATTGTTTTTTAATTGCCTGATTACCAAATGTTGGAGATAAAAGATAGATGTTCTCAATTAATAACATTTACATAGATTAGCATCACTAACAAGCCTCATTAGTAGCTACTGACTTTTGTTTAGACTGTGTCCCATGTCATTTGCACACTGATTGTGCAATAGTAAGTACACTCTGTATATTAAAAAAATATGTCTTTCTAATCTGTTTCCATTAAACTGGGTACATTTTAAAACACAAACAGGTTTTTGTTAAAGTTGACTCTTAATTCACTACACATGTAATTCAACATTTTATTCATTAACAAGCTTTCCAAGAAAATTTCTTGTCCTCTGGGAACCTTTGTAAATTCTGAACTACCTTGACATATTTAATCATAATATCTGGGAAGCAGTATGGTCTAACGGTTGAAGCCCTGCTCCAGACTCTGCTGCTTCTATATTATCTGACTTGAACAACACACTTATGTGTGCCTCAGTTTACCAATCTATAAATTGAGTATAATGACACCTTTCTTCATGAAGAGCTTTTATATACAGGGATGAAAAATATTTTGTAAGTACAAAGTTCTGTCTGCCTACATTTGAGATATTGTTATTAAATGTTTATATTAAGGTATTTAATATTGAGCCATCAATTACATACCTCTGCTATCTAGATTGCACTGACTTCTGATGTGTGAAATTCAAGGTCTTACCTTTAATCCCTAAAGTCTGACCTATCTTGGATGCCATGTGTTGTGTGTGTGTTGTTTTCTCACCCATGGCAACCTAGTAGATTGAGTTTGGATGTTCTCGTGAAATTAACTTTTCTCAAATTGGTTATATTTTAATTAGTGCCGTTCTTAACAAAATAAATACTAAGAAGTATGACTGGGCTCAAGTAAATTGAGATAGAGAACATAAGCGTAAGTTGATTGGGGCAGAGTTTAGCATATTACTTTGTTTTCGCACAGCAACTAGAACAATTGGGTCCTAATCCTGATCAGATCCTCTAGTGACTGCTGCAATACAATACAATAAAGATATTGATATAACTATTACTCACAAACGGAGTATCAGCCACAAAGTTGCAGAACCACCAAGAATTCCTTGGTAAAATAAATCTAATCTTTAAACACAAAGCAAAACATCAAACAAGAAACTGCTGGAGAATATAGCACAATAAAGATTTTGGAGAAAGGTTTTATATGTGCAACATGTCATACAAGAGGAGAAAAATGCATTCTGACTTTACCATCAAAAATATTAAGCAACTCTAGTTGAATGATAAACATGATGCTAAGATACTTTAGTAGATGTGAGCGTATACACTTAAGAGATACAAACATTCGTAGATCTGTGCAGACCCAGAAATGAGTCTATCTATTATTTTGATCACCGGTCATCTTTTGTATATTTTCAACACCTACTGCACTGATGAATGCAAAACCAATATTATTTGTACTCCATCTGGTTGAAAATCTCTTGTGTCATGGCCTTTGCTTCAATATTAAAGTTGATTTCAGGGCTGCGTCTCAAAAAAAAAAGTCATAAGCTGCACAGTTCAATCAAACATCAACAGTAAAGTGCAAAAGCAGAAGCTTTCTTCCTATCCAGGAATGGATTAAATGAATCTATCAATCAATTGTGGATGTAAACTTTTAAAAAAATATATCTTAGTTTTCTAGAAAAAGTAAATCTAGGTTCCTCCACTCTTACTCCTTAATAGAGGAAAATCAATGTTGCTTCATAGATTTCCATAGACTCTTTGTGGAATAAGGTGCTGCTAGGCATCAGTAAATATTCTAGAATCCAAAGCCAAAATACGTACCACACTGCTATTTACTTAGATGATTTTGGTCATGTATTTTACGTATTCTTAAAGAAAGGATAAAATACGTTTCAGTCATCATTTCATTGACATATCAGTTCCACAGTGCATCCAAACTCCGTAATAAAAAAATTAGAGGGAAGGAAAATACATGAATTACAAGTCTTTGTGTGAATTACATGTTTTGGTATCATTGTGAGGTGTGACATGACAGGGCTATGACTCTAAACTGCATGTGTACATCTCCTCTGTGGTGTGATATATGTCTTTTGAAAGAAACAAACAAAAAAAATCCCTAAAATTGGTAGCTTTACAGCTCTCAAAACAGCTAAGTAGAATCATGGACAGGGACAAGCTCCTAGCCTGACAGATGCACTCTGAGGATGAAATTCATCACTAGGTGTAGAACCAGCACAGGCCCATGTTCACTTAAATCCCCCTACATGCGTCTACACTTACAAGTTAGGTCAACTTAAGGAGGCTTAAGTCGACCTAAACTACTCCGCATCCACACTGGGCTTTCATTAAGTCGACTTAAGCATTTCCTTAATTAGGGATTAGGGCTCAAGTCAACCTTATTAAGTCGACAAAGTGTTAAGTTGACTTAATAAGGTCGAAAAGGGACTATGTCTACTCTAGAAAAGTTAAGTTGACTTTTGTTAACTTAATAAGGTCCACTTTAAGTCGACTTAAAATCAACCTTATTAAGTCGATTTAATAAAGTCGACTTAAATTTTCTAGTGTAGACATAGCCTCTGTGAGGATCAAGCCCACCATCCCACGTCACACAGGCCACGGAACGATCATTGGATGTACCAGTAACCACATCTAGTCACTGTGGCCTTCAGCTGGTTTCAAGCCAGTGGTCTGGAGGGAAAGCCTTCCATACAAACATTAGTCCCTGCGTCATTCATTCCCATATTCCCCACTCTTTTATATTCTATTTGTCTTTTCCACTTTAAGCCTTAACCTATTTATTCGAGGAAAGGAGAAGGTAAGTATGAGAGTAAGGTATACCTGGTAGATCAGTCCTTTGTTCAGTTTTGGCTCCAGGTAATACCAGTCTGGTTCTCTGACTTCTGTAGTGTGCAGTCAAACCTACGAAGAAAAGGAATATTTTGTCTCTTGTCCACATATGCCTTTTCCAGATCTATGTGCTTGTCTGTGTAGCGTGTGCTTGATGATTTTCATTATCTTCCACTCCTGTGTACAATATTCCATTCATAGATAGTCACTTGCTTGGGAAAATTGCACATGGGGATTTGAGGAGCCAAATTACAATCTTCGGCTATGTCTACACTTGCACTTTTAAGTCGACTTAGTGTGTCTACACTTAAATTTAAAGTCGACTTAAAGGGGAACTTACAAAGTCAACCTAGAGCGTCCACACTGGATGCTCTAGGTCGACTTTGTGGGGGTAGGGGGACCTTGGGTAGGTCCACGGTGGTAGGGGGGGCACCCCTTGTGTGCAATGGGGCAAAGGGGGACAGGGACCCTGGCAGGGCATGTGGGCAGGGTGTGACGCTGTCTGGATTTAGGAAGCATTTATGATATTATTTTCAATGGATATCTCATAAATGCTCTATAATCCATAGGAACTATGTCATGTTTGGTATCAATAGAAAGGTAGTAATTTGCTGGGAATGATTATATAGTTTATGTCTAGGAATTCTATTGCGATTAGATGTTAAAATTTGGTGTTATATCCATACTTTAACTTATGTTAAAACCATTGTGTCCTTAATGTTTAGGAATGTGCCAGGACAATGGTCCCAGGGAGTTACCTGATGAGCCATTAAAGACATAAGGAATACAACCATTGTGTCCTAATGGCTCATCAGGTAACTCCCTGGGACCATTGTCCTGGCACATTCCTAAACATTAAGGACACAATGGTTTTAACATAAGTTAAAGTATGGATATAACATCAAATTCTAACTTCTAATCGAAATAGAATTCCTAGACATAAACTATATAATCATTCCCAGCAAATTACTACCTTTCTATTGATACCAAACATGACATAGTTCCTATGGATTATAGCATTTATGAGATATCCATTGAAAATAATATCAGAAATGCTTCCCTAAATCCAGACAGCGTCACACCCTGCCCACATGCCCTGCCCTTTGGGGCATGCCAGGCTCCCCCTGTGCTCCCCCCGGCAGGGAGGGCATTGGTGTAGTCCTGGGGTAGCCCTAAGTCGACTTAGGGCTACCCCAGGGCTACACTGGCTTAATTCGACTTTAAAAAGTCGAATTAAGCCTTAGGTCGAACAGAAGGATGGTTTAATAAAGTCAACTTAATTTTCATTAAGTCGACTTTATTTTGCTTAAGTCGACTTAAGTAAGCTGCTTAAGACGACTTAAGCAAAGTGTAGTGTAGATGCAGGGCCAATTAAGTCGACTTAAGCCAAGCTTAAGTCGACTTAATTTACCAGTGTAGACGCAGTCTTCTAGTCCAGAAGCAGCATGTGGAGTTGCAGCATGTTGACCCCCCATGATGAGCTGGAACCATCCTACATAGTTTCAATCTATTGGTTGTTTGAGATGGATGAACCAGAAAAGAGATTCCACAGTCCCTGTTTTGGTCCCAACTTAGCATTGTTCTTGCTGCTGACCCAAATGGAACCTACATGCAGAGATTCATTCCCTGGAGTGAAGCTGCCCATACGTGATGACTTGTGATGGCTTCCCTTCACCTATAAGTCCACACAGCGGGGTTTAATGCTGGGAAAGGCCTTAACCAGGTCTGCTGTGTCAAAGTGAATTTCACATAAATGAACTGTAGTTTTATTTTGATTGCTTCCCTTTCCCAGCTGGTTGGTAGAGTATTTTAAAAATAAGCAGATAGTTGTAACCATCTTTTCAGTACCATAATATAAAACTAGTTTAATTAGTGTCTAATCAGTCATGGTATCAAAGCATGTGGATCCTTAATATTCCCTCCCCACCCCCATAAGTGAAATTTTGATGAAATTCTACCCTTCCCCTTATGCCTATGAATATCCAGGCCAGATCTTCAGCCGATATCAATCAGTATAGCTCCATTGATGCTGATGGAGCGTTGATACTCTGTATCAACTGAGGCTCTTAACCTCCATGTTTGTCTTTCAACTTTTGTTTTCTCCATCAGCCTCAATAAGATAATGATGGTATAGGAGATATTGAATTATGTTGTAACAGCCATTCATAATCTTCCTCCATTCTACAAATGCTAAAACCCTGAAATGCTCATCAGAATACTGTCCCAGAGCAGTTTCCCGAAAACAGAAACTTTGCTGAAGACATGACCTAATTAGATTAATATAGTCCAGGAAAATCAGAGAAAATGGATTCAAATAATGCTGTTTCCCCAACTTATAGATGATGTTTAATTTTTACAAATTCCATATTGGTTTTTGACACAAACAGCTCTATTTTAAATTTATACTCACTCAAGGCAGCTTTGTGGATAAGGCGATTGAAGTTCACCTATGTAATCTCTACTGAAACCGACTTCAGGTTATAACCTAATTGGCATCTTGGTCTCAGCTCAGTGTCTCCTGGTCAGGGTATGGATCACTGCCAAAGCATTAGGGAAACTTGCAGAACAGTTTCATGTCCTGAAGAGAGACAGCCTCAGTTACAAGCCCTGCCTATTCTGACCCTTAAGTTTCACTTGCACAAATATTTAGCTTGTTTGAAAGAAGAGAGGAAACCCACATTCTCTCTAGTTCAATCTGATATTTTTTGGTCTTGCAAAGCATTTTGATAAGGAAAAGAAGAGAGAGGGAAAAAGATTTACTGTTTGCTTGTTTGAAATGTTAATAAGCCTCATAATTTTGGAAAATATTAATGCAAATTTGAAACTAAATCCAATGGTATTTTCAGCTAAATAAAATAGATGGTGAAAAATGATTGTTATGATTTAGCAGTTTTCAAATAATTGGGTCAATTGGACTGAACATTTGTCTACTTTTTTTCTAAGAAACCAGATGTCAGCTTGGCCAGTGGGACAAGTACAGGGGGCATTTTGCTGTCACTCCTAGAGCACTGGATTCTTTAAAACATTGCAATTTTTTATATAAAAATTATACAAACCCTCCCCTCCCCAAAGATAGTGGTAATATATACTGCTTTAACTAAAATATCATTATAATGGGACCTGATTCGTTGGTCATCTGATTTTAGTGGAGTTACATCGGTAGAACATTGGAATAATGCTAGCTCTCCTAAATGGTAGGATAATACAAACAATAATAATATAATGGTGAGTCATGGCCATGGGTTAGAAGAGGGAAAAAGTCATTATCAGATGCACGTACTATGGAGGGAAATTCTTCCCTGGTGTGATTCCAGTGAAACCACTGGAACTTTTAGTGTGTTATGATTTGAATGTATTATTTATTAAACACATTCATATGTCTAGGTTTACTCAACCATAGTTCTGGAAAAAATGTTCAGACACTGAAGCACCTGCAATTTTGGGTGTGTTAGGTAAACTGAAAATTCCACATTTAATCCATAAAGCATAACTGTTCTGTTGGTGCAGGCACATATTCACATGTACTAGCAGTCTAGCCAGGGCATTTTTAACAAAGATATCAATTTGGAAAGATGAATAAGATGCCTCAGAGAAGAAATTTAATTTTATTAAAGCCTTTAGAACTATTCAAAATGCATTCCTGAATATTTGAAAACTATTTTGGGAAAGAAATAACAATCCTAGAAGAAATTCTTTCCAGATGAAACAAAATGTATATTAATAATTACATTTTTGTTGAAATGCAGAAACCTCAGATATCCACTGATTGCTTTCCATCAGGATTTTCAGATACATGGTGTCTGAGTTTGAAATACTCCATTCATTTTCCCTATCACTTTTTTTGTGGCCATTTTGTGAATCGTTATGTTATAGGCCTGTTGCACATAGAAAGAGTTATATCTCTTGAAGAATTTGATTAATCTGGAGGTGGTCACTCTGTTCTGTGTTTTAAAAACTGCCAGAAATGCTTCAGAGCATCAGTATTTAGGTAGCTAGGCCTGGCATATTTTTGTATACGATCTTTGGTAAACATGATTAGTGGGAACCCAAATGTGACCGTGTGGGTTCATCATATTGGTTTGGCCACAATAAGGCTAATTTTTTTAAAAAAAGAAGACTTATAAGATGTGACTCAGCATGTAGGCTGGGAGATGAAATTTAACATAAAAGTTGGGAAGTGTGAGGCAACACGTCTTACTTTATATCCATTCTAATATGTCATATGGAAACAAGATACCCCCATGTCCATCCTTAGGGGATTTTAAGATCCAGTTTGACCAAGCCCTGTCCAGGATGATTTAGTTGGGGTTGGTCCTGCTTTGAGAAGGGGCTTGGACTAAATAACCTCTTGAGGTTCCTCCAACCCTAATATTCTATGTCAATTGATACTGGTGTCACCAAAGAGAATATTGGACTGTTGCATGTTTCCATATGGTTCCATAATTTGAGTCCAAAGGGCAGAATTATTGATGTAGTAAATCACTCAATAGATCCACAGAATAATCTATAGCATTGATATAATATTTTAAAAGGGCAAAACTATGCATCCCATCAATCCCTAGAGATATGCAGACTAAATGCTCTTTGGGGCAGGGACCATGTATTCCTTTGTGTTTGGAAAGCACCTGGCATATCTTGGTTACCACCACAACCTAAATACAGTAATAGTGAGAACAGACACATCCAAGACTTCAAATATAGATAACAGAACTTTTATTTTCCTTCCACTGTCCACAGTCAGTGTATATGTTCAAGAAAGAGCAAGTGTAACAATAAGATATTCATGCTTTATATTACAGGAGAGCCTGTTCCTTGCCAGAGCATTGGAAAAATTGTTCGAAACCTGTTCATTATGCAAAGGTTATCTCTGTAACGCTGCCAAAGGCAGTAAAATTTTGAGTTATCTGCCATGTAATTGCCAGTTGAGAAAAGGGACAGATTTAACTTGCATACCCTAATATTTCTGTAGAAAAAGGTTTAGCATTTTTGATGCTGTCACTTTCTCATTTTGCATGGATTCTTCACTATTCCTCCTTTACATTATGTATTGGTGTACATTTTCAATTTATCACTTCAAATGCATTAGGCATGTCTTTCCTTTTCTGAAAAATTGCATAACTGAGGCACATTATATAGTTTTTCACATTAAATGAAAATGTTATTAGGCCGGTTTAAATAAAATGGCTTTCCTGGAGATTCTGGTAGTTTGGCTTTGTGTATGTATATGTGTTAGTATATGATACCTCGTGAGTATTTTCACAGAAAACAGTGGAGGGAGGTTTAAAAATGTAGAAATGCTTGCACTTCTTAATCATATTGAATGAGGAATAAAAAGTATCAGTAGTAAATTACGTTAATCTAATTCCAAACTAGAAACCACTATTCCCTTACAAGTCCAGAATACAGGTCAGCGTGTAAACAACTCTATTCATAAATATCCAGCTCATGAGTCACATGTACATGAAAGGTCATCCTGCCCATTTTCAACTGATGGAATAGTTCCTTGATGTTCTGTGTTTTTGTGATGTTCAAGGGATATGATCTTAGTGACTCCAGCAATCATTCTTTAGCAAATAGAAACCTCTATCTTTTGTTAATTACCTTATTGTTTTTTTCAAATGAGAGAAATTAAGCCATTTTCTACATTTTCCCTTTGGAGGAAAGATATAGGCATGTCTTAACTTTGCAAGAAGCATGGGATGAGTTGTCTGCCAGTAATTTTGCAATGTACCTGAGGTCAGTCCTACCGGGAAAATATTAAACTGTTTTCCATTTTTGAAGAGACAAGGCTTACAATACCTCTTGTTCACAGGTGGTCAGTTCAAGGACTCATTAAAAGTTTTAGAACTTTCCTTTTGATAAATATGCTGGAATTATAGTCAAACTGGCATAAGAAGTCACAACCATTAAATAACATGTGCTGTATTAAAGAGAAATAACAAATTATTATTTAATGAGATGACTAGTCTTCCTATTGTTGTTTTATTTTCAAGTAATGCTGAAATGGGCTCCCTGGTGTTCGTAGTTTCTGGCTATCCTTTTTTTTTTTTTTCTTTTCTGCTCATTATTAATTCTTTTCTTCTCCCCGCTAATCAGCCCAAGTGCCATATGTTTGGAAGTCTGATTATTATATTTTATTCCCTCTGGATTTAAGGGTTACTTGTAGATGTAGTTAAAGATTTAGCTAGTAGTCAAAATCAAGGGCATACCTCGTGACCACCAGAACACACAATCACACTCACAGTTTAGATGACTGTTACACTTCTAGGTTAAGGTTCATCAGGGATTTCCATAAATCTGATGGGTAATGTGCCAAATAAGATTAGAGAAGACTTCACATTATTGCACAATCCAATGAAAATATCATCCATTAAGTGCCTTCTGGTAGGGACTTTATAAAGGTAGCTAATATCAATCAGCAGGTTCTAGTCTTGGAGGCAAAAAGAGAGCAAGGACACCTGGTGAAGTCTAAATAGAAAGTTGAAGCTTATTGAGTAATTTCACCTTTAGCAGTGTCATTAGGGTAGATGCAACTCTTTTAGAGATGGGATTCCAGTAATTCCTTTCATATTATATTCTTTTCTTTTCCATATTTCCCTTCAGTTCATTTTGTTATGTTTAATCCTTACATCTATGAATATTCTCAAACACATTTTTATTACAAATAACTTTAGATTGTTCTAACAAATGCTACCGAATTCCTGAAATTATATTCCCATAATCAGAATAGCATTAATAAATGGAGTGGATGAGGTTTTATGTCTGATCTGCATCTGTTTTATCTGCACACTTTTTTTTTCAAACTTTGACCTGCATGAAAATAAGAAGGAAGAGTGAGTTTTAAAATCCCCATTCTGGCACTGATACAATCAGTATGGCTGAATTAGAGAACAAGAGACATGAAAATTTTTGTTTCATTAGGCAATTCTAAAAGAAACAGTAAAAGACAAGACACATCTGAAGTCTATGCCCATCCCTTTCATAAAATAGCGTTCCTTTTATCGAATTCAATTGATTGTCCAAAGAATACAAATTTAGAATCAGATTCTGATACCCTTATTCAGGTTGATAAGCACTTGATTCTGTTAGTCATTCCATTGAAGTTGATGAGGCAAATTCTTAGTGCACCTAAGTCAGTATAGGTAGTTTCTGCCACCTGAGAATCTGAATTAATGAGATTATGTATGGAGCAAGGTGCTGGTCAATATAATTAGAGGTATTTGACCTGACTCTTAATTAAAGCTGGTCAGAACATGTTTGATAAAACTTTGTAGTTGTGGTTGTGATTAAAAATGCCACAAAAAGTCATCAGGTAAGGGAATTTGTAGCTTCTCCTCTGGTCATGGAGTCTCTGTCACCCATTGGCCAATTCTGGGGGAGATGTGATCATTGGCCTGCTTCCCCAAGCTCCAGGAAGTTAACTTACATTTGTGAAAACTTGAATAAAAAGTGGTACAAACATAGTCAAAAGGAAATGTTATTTAGAAGTGGTCAAAGTGAAAACTAGGAACCATAATAAAACCACACTTGCAAATGTTCAGACCCGAGTCTCAAGTATGGCTGAAGAACACAAGGTACAATTCTACAATAAGTGGGCAAAAACGGCTCCCTTGATCCTAGAAAAGTTTAGGCCTTAGGCCAGCCCTCAATATAAATCAGAGTAACCTCAATCTGCTCTCAATTATGCCTGCTGCCAGTGGTCTAAAGGGGGTATATAGAGCAACTGGAGGTCATACATATGCTCACTGATATCCCCAATTGGCCAGATATGCTGGGTATAGAGCAGCATCAGAGCAGCACAAACTATCCCCAATATACAAGAAACTAAGTCTATGTCTACACGTACAAAAGTTAGTTCGAATTAGTTAATTTGAACTAACTAATTCAAACTAATTTTAGTTAGTTCGAATTAACTTAATTCGAACTAGCATGGCCCCACTAGAATGCTAGTTCGAACTAGCCATGTCCATGCAGGGCACTTGCTTAGTTTGAATTAGTCAGTTGCATGAAGGTCAATCTGCTGATTAGTTCGGACTAAGCAGTTAGTTCGAACTAATACGGCCACATTGACTTAATTCAAACTAACTGTTTTGAATTAAGGTTAGTTTGAAGCCCTTAATTTGAACAAATGAAAGCCTAGTGTGGCCAAGGCTTAAGTTAGTTCAAATTAAGCTTCCTTAATTCAAACTAACTTGCAAGTGTAGACATAGCCTAAAAGCCTATGTTTTCTCATATTTACCTAGTGATTAAAGATTTATGTGGATCCCCTTTGCAGACAAAATACACGGGAATATATGCAAACAATGAATAATAACCACTCTAAATTGGCATAAAGGAAACAGGTCATGTATCCCCACCATGGGGAAGTCCACTCCTGGCATAGAGAACTATGCATTGCCCAATATATGGCGCAATGCCAACAATCTATAGCTGGTGGCTGACACTTAGAGGCTAAAGCTAAACATCACATATTATACCAGCTCCCCCTGTAAGTGCCCCCTCTGGAAACTGGTTGAAGCAGGAGAACGAGTCCTATTGTTTATAACTAATTTACTATGTGATTTCCAACTTCTTGACTTCTGAGAGAACAGACTTAAACCAATGCTGAGTGGCTCTTAAAAATCCTGTCTGGTGGGGAAATAATATAAACACATACTGTGAAACTGCTTTCAAAAGTGCCATTCTATCAGTGAAAGAGGGTAAGGTCTGCTCAGTCAGTACATCTTATATTAGTCAAGGACCTAGGTGGATGAGGGACAGGATGAACTTTCCATACCACTTTTAATCTTTTGCCTATAAGCAGCATAGCCCACAAACAAGTTCACACCAGGATAGTGACATTAGCCAGGACAAGTTTACAAATCCCTGAGAGTGTATCCATCATTCTGAGTTTGAGATATCTGTCAGTCCAGAGCAGATGCTGTTACTGCTGTGCATGTGTCATGTTACTGAAACCCCTAGATAATGATTACGACCGATTATATAAGATGCCATGTTCCTTAATCATATCACTTACATTTCTGCTGAACAGCAGTGACAAGGTTTTGAAAGGAGAAGATCACAGCTGTCCAAAAAAAAAAAAAAAAAAATCAGATAAAACAGACTGTAGTTGCAAACGGAAGATTATGCTAACCTGAAAAGTAGCTTTAGTGCTGTTGATTTTTGCACTCTTCCTAACCTAGCCAAGCCCTCACTCATCCTCCCTATGTTCTGCTTCACATTGGAAATGTAGACTAGTGATTTATGAGTATATACATATATTTGTGCATTTTATGACATGGTTTATTTACAGTTTACTGTTGTCCAGGTGAACATTGGTGCTTTCCTGGTTGAGATTACAGGTATTTTGGTTCTGATGCAGACAAATGGATTGGGAAAATCCTTTCTTTCCTTTCTGGTAACCCCAGCTCTAAGAGGGAGGTATCACCCCCCTTTATATGCAAGTCCTTTCGGGATCCTATCTAGTGCAGAGACTGTCTTGAATTAAATGTTGTGCATTTTAATATGAATTACTGTTTACTAATGATTGAGCAAAACCAATGTATTTACTGAAGAGTTCAAATGAGGTTCCTAGAACTCAGAGGCAAGTGCCCTACTAACAAAGCTAGGATTTGTAATGAGCAGAAGAAAATCCTGAGTTTCAAGCAGCTGTAATACCAAGCAGTCAGACACCACTTCCATTTAGGATGTTTGGTGAAAAGTACAGAGAGATTGACAGCGTGGAGATTTTTTTTTTCTAGATCCCCTAATATTTCATGTTAAAGAATTAAAAACGTTATTTTAAAGCTGGATTGGAAATGTCAATGGACCAGAGACTGCTGCCGGTCTCATTTCAAAGCTGCTGGTCTGCCCAACCACTCCATCCCCGTCACTAAAGCATGTACCATCTGATATGTAATTCTTTGCTTGTGATGGCAAATCTCCAACAAGGAATAGTTTGTCCCAGGTTAGGTGGATTTTGCTAAGTGCATAAATTGTTCATATTCTACCATCTGAAAGATGCAGTTCTTAAACCAATGTTATAAGCATAAAGGATAGCCAAACCAATGTGGAAAATAACATATCTATGGGATCTTCCATAGACCCAGCTGTCTGGATACAATTGTCTGGCAAGTCCTTAAGCTCTCACTAATTTAAAGTGGGGGGTTCATGAGTTTGTAATTTTGTTCTTGCTTTCCATAAACATTCAGGCAATTGAGATCTCTAGCATGAACATTCCTGGAAAGCAAATTTAAGCCTGCATATTACCCAGATGGACCGTTTCCACAGTAGTCACATGAGAGACCTCTGGGAATAAGCCAAATGATGCCCATAGTATAAACCACAAGGGCTCATCCCCTAATCTACTAGATCTCCATGGATCTACAGAGGTTATCCTTATGGAGACTCTGTGCCTCCGTACAGGATCTGGCTTCTAGTGTCCCTGGCTCCCTGGCAGCTCTAATGAAACCATGCTATCCAGACTCCTCCAATAGCTAGTGTACCCTTTTTGCTTAATCTCCAAAAACCCAGAGGAGGTTTGACATGTATCATACATGGTGAAACGCTAAAAAAAAAAAAAAAAAAAAAAAAAAAAAAATCATCCCACAAACAAAGCCCCCAGAAGTCTGTCCTGAAAATGTCATTAATTTCTGGTTTAATTGATGGTTTAGGGAGGGTTTCCATCTTTGGGATTTTTTGTTCCACATGAGTCATAAAAGAAACTTTTCAGGAAATGTCTATGCCTTAAAATGTCCAATTTAAATAATAAAACCCATGATTAACCCATGATATCCATTAAAACAATTCCTATAACAATCAAAACGCTACATGATGGATAAATCCATTTGCTCATTTTCCTTTTAGAATATCCTCAATTCTGAATATTGGACTCCACTAAATATCAGGAATTTGTATGTAGATTGAGATATATGCACCTATAATTGCTGTCAAGATAAGTCAGACCTTTCTAAATAAAATAAGATGTTTGCCTGGGATTTGCCTAAATTCCGTAAGATGACTTCTCTGGTCATATGTGACCACATGTGGCACAAATAAAATGGAAACATAAAAGGGAAAAGATAAACATATAATTTAAAACAGTATAGCAGACACTTGTGCGCTTTCATTTTAATGACAGCATGTTCCACTTTATAGAGCAGTTGCAGATCCATAGCTATGTTGATCGCATGCCATAAAATACATCAGTGTAGCCTGGGTCCAAATTATTCAATACCAGTAATAAATCCATCCCATTAACAGTATAAATATGCGCAAATGACAACTCTGCAGATAATGCTGGAAAGTGGCAAGTTGTTAGCTGGCAGACATACAGATTCCCATAAATAGTAATATTACTGCCTTGTTAAGAAACAAACAAAAAATAGTTTAGCTTTTAAGACCACATAACAATGTCTTTCCTTCTGTTATCTGTAATTTGAACTGAAAAAGAGATTGTGGCCTTGAAAGCTTCTATTCTGATTACTTTTTTGTAAGTCTAATAAAAGACATCAGTCATACCATTTATATGTGAAAATGAAATCTTCATATACCGAAGGTCAATTTTGGTTGAATTAATATAATCAGCAAAAGTCAAGGTTCCCTTACCATTAAAATTGTCCATGCTCTGACTCTTTTGATATTCTGCTCTTAACCTTGAATTATGTTGTATATGTTGTATGAAGGGAAGATAGTGAATTCACATTATAATATAATGATGACTGAGTCATCCTGGCCTAGATTTTCAGCAGGTAAAGCTGATAGCCAACAAAAACAATAATTTAAAATTATTTGAAATTAATACACTCTTCAAGTACGTGTATCCATCTTAGAATAGTAGCAGGTTGCGTAACGACCACAAACTGCCTTTAGTTACTGTTTTATGAAGTACTTATTGTTGCTCCTGAATGTATTTCTTAAAAGAAGAGAAGGAAGCATAAGGAAGAGAGTACAAGGGAGGCCTCCTGATGCATATTGAAAAGATAGGGAAATTAGCTAGGTATTTTAGATGCCTACACGAATGCAGAAGCCTGTGAAAAAAGCAGGAAAAATTGGAAGTCCTGGTACAGTCAAGGAACACAATGTGATTGGAATAACAGAGACTTGGTGGGGTAACTCACATGACTGGAGCACTGTCATGGATGGGTATAAACTGTTCAGGAGGGACAGGCAAGGGCAAAAAAGGTGGAGGAGTTGCATTGTATGTAAGAGACCAATATGACTGCTCAGAACTCAAGTATGAAACTGGAGAGAAGCTGTTGAGAGTCTCTGGGTAAGGTTTAGAGGTGAGAGCAAGCAGCAAGGGTCATGTTGTGGTGAGTGTCTGCTATAGATCACCAGGTCAGGAGAATGAGGTAAAAAAGGCTTTCTTCTAACAGCTAACAGAAGTTTCCAAATCACAAGCCTTGGTTCTCATAGGGGACTTCAATCACCCTGACAACTGCTGGGAGAACAATGTATATTGGGCTACATTAATAAGAGTGGTGCCAGCAGATCAAAGAAAGTGATTATTTCCCTCTATTCACAATTGGTGAGGCCACATATAGAGTATTGTATCTAGTTTTTGCCCCTCCCACCACTACAGGAAGGATGTTGACAAATCGGAGAGAATCCAGTGGAGGGCAACAAAAATTATTATGAGAAGAGGCTGAGAGAACTGGACTCATTTCAGAGGTTCTCAACCCCTGGCCCACAGGCCAAAAGTGGCCTGCAGGGCTTTTTAAAATGGCCCGCGCTGCCCGGGCCACTGGCTGGGAGCCCTGCTGCGGCCACCCGCCTCCTCTCCAGTCCCAGCTAAGGCTCCAGGGGCTGGGGCTATGGGCTGGCGCGGCTGGGGGGCGTGCTAAGGGGGGGGCATGGGCCGGCATGGCACAACTGGAGAGATGGCTGTGGGGCGTGCTGGAAGTGGCAACAGGCAGCAGTTTGACAGGGGGCTGTGGGCTGGCACGGCTGTGGCGGGGGAGCGGGAGCATGGGCCTTGCTATTGCTAGGATGCACAAGCCTGCCCACAAACTGGCCCTATTCCAGGGCACCCGATTCCAGAGCCCCGCCCTCCCACCGTTAAAAAAACCCGTTGTTTTTTTTTCAAAAATTTAAAAGAATCTTTTGGGCTCGAGAGCCACAAATATAATTTTTACCACCCTGAATAGCTACTAGTCTAGCTAATTAATTTTTTATTTAAATTTAATTAGTTGATTTTAATTAATTTTAATTAAAATTTTATTTAAATGTAATTAAGTGGACTGGTGGCCCTGCAGGGTTCTAAAAATTATATTTGTGGCCCTCGAACCAAAAAGGTTGGGAACCACTGACTTATTTAGTCTGCAGATGAGAAGAGCAAGCAGGGGATATGATAGCAGCCTTCAACTACCTGAAAGGGCAGTTTCAGTGAGAATGGAGCTAGGCTGTTCTCAGTGGTGGCAAATGACAGAACAAGGAGTAATGGTCTCAAGTTGCAGTGAGGGAGGTCTAGGTTGGGTATGAGGAAAAACTTTTTCACTAGGAGGGTGGTGAAGCACTGGAATGGGTTGCCTAGGGAGGTGGTGGAATGTCCATTCTTACAGGTTTTTAAGGCCTAGTTTGACCAAGTCCTGGATGGGGTGGTTTAGCTGGTGCTGGTTCTGCTTTGAGCAGGGGGCTGGAGTAGATGACCTCCTGAGGTGTCTTCCAACTCTAACGTTCTATGATTCTGTGATAAAGTCAAAATATGGGTACATATCGGTAAAGAAGGTATTGATATAGAAAACTGCTTTGGGATCTGCAGTGGAAAAAATCATACCATTAAATCTTGAATGCAGTCTGCTATCACAGTTTCCGCCACTGTCGGCCAGCTGGGTATTTCAGGAGTACTGTTCTGTGCCAACATGTGGAAGGATCTGGCACTGGGTCACTCACATTTAGAGGATCATGAGAAGGATTTGTGTTGTATAAGCAGCTCACTACTTGGAGTTGGAGGATGAGTTGTGGCACTCAAATACTTCAGTCTGTTACCTTACCTGAGGGTGCGGCGGAAAGGTAGCATCCTCTGGTCACTTGCAAGGAATGGTATAGGGAAGCTTTTGTGAGCATGCTCTGGTTAGAGAATCCAAAGATTACTCTGTCAAGAAGGGCCATTTTAGGGAAGATTAGGAATGGGATAAGAGGGAAATTGCACCCCTTTGTGAGGGCTCAGGCTAAAGACATGAACCCCAGTTGCCATGGTTCCTCATTGGTGCTTCCTTTCTGGTTTAATCTGGCCACAGTGCCAGCAATGTACAAAGAAGCCAGTTTCTCAGAAACTCTGTCTGAAATATTTTGGATGGTGGTGCCAAAGCAATTTCACTAGAATAGCTGGCATGCTGCTAGAAAAGCAGTCACTATATCTGACATTTATAGAATGCTTTCCATCCTGAAAGGGTTTTACAGACAAGGTAAATGGGAATTCCTGGGTTCTAATTCTGGTAATGGTGCCCTATGTTGCTTTGAGGAAATCTTTCGGTCTCACTTTCACAGTTTCTAAAATGGGGACGGTAATGACCAATCTATGAAATACATATTATGTTGTGAAAAGATCAAAAGCACTGGGAACTTGCTACAAATTATTATACATATTAGGATTTCCTTCACCCTCTCTGCACATGCAGCCAATTTAAGGTAAGGCACAGCAATAGTTTAATAGCATATAGTAAACACACTACAGCAGTTCAGCACAGGAAGTGATGGATAATATTTTATTTAATTAAAACTGACTAGAGAAATTACCTAGAGAGAAATTGTCCTTTAAATTTGACATGAAAAAGTGCTGAACAGTTCTTAATGATGACAGTTTGATGTCATAACTGTTTTCCCTCTTACCAAATGGACGGATTCTCCAGGTACACAATGACCCTTATCAATTTTTCTGTTCATAGCTATTCTAAACAAACGAACATTTATTTTAAACACTTTATTCCAAGGATATTGGAAAAGTCCTGTAAAAGGTTATTACTATTCCCTTTGGGAAGAAAAGTACTATCTAAAACTGGAACGTCTGCTGATATGTAGTGCTTATTATGTAGTATTTATTTATTTTTCCTTTTTAAAATTTCAAGTTTGATAACAAGTCATACAAATGCTTACATAACTGCCAAATCCATACCAATGAATGAAGTTATCTAATCCATTGGCCTAGGTTTGGGGATTGTTTTTAGGAGAAATTCGGGCATTGTCTACATAAAACAAGATCTGTAAGTCCTTGTTTCAAAATATTACTGACTGATTTTTTTTTCTTCAGAATAGCCTCACTCAAGAAGAGGCATATCAGGCTGTCTAAAAATAGAGCAGTACAGTATGAACTTTTGAACTGTGAAATCTGGGGGATGTAATCTTCTTGCTAAATAGAGGCTTACAGCAGATACTAAATGCTCTGATAGGAGCTTTGCCAACGTCTGAACTGTCTATTAGAAGAAGGAAAATTGTGGTGGCTTGTCATTAGAACCATGCCTCAGTCCCTAATACTGTTGGTGTGAAGGTTGTTTTAGTATAAAGACATTTTTCATCCTGTTTCAATAAATTACTTTGACTAGTTTTATGTACACGTGGTAGCACAATAGTTCGTTAATTTAAGAGGCATTTATGCTGCCGTATAAATAAAAAAAACCCAGATTTAAAAAAAAATAATTTGGATTTTATGATGCATGCTTGGGTAATTGATTCTTTAAAAATACTAGACTAGATTACTCTGTATATTAGAGTCAATTGAGTTGTGTTGATTTGCACCAGATGTTGATCTGGGCCATTTAAATGTTACTGGTATTTACACAATATATCATAATATTTTTGTAGGAGCCATTTAAACCCATCTTGTGCAAAACATTTGCACACAGTGTTTTAACATTGTTATAAAAATAAGTAAATAACTTAAAAAATAATGCTTCTCCTTTCTCTTAAAAATCTGTACATTAAAAATTAACATTCATGTTCAGATTAATTCATGGTCAACCGGTGCGGAGAGAACCTGATTTTCAGAGATGCCAATTTCTGGCTAGCTGTGCTAAATTAAGCATCATTGGAATTAGAATACTAGAGCAGGCAGAATTTCCAAATAATACTTGAAACTTTTGGACAAGCAGTGAATAATTTCCATATGCCAAGTACTTTGTCCCTGAATGAGAAGGAGGAAAGATGTCCAAATAGGCAAAAATAACCACATGTGCTTATGTTTGCCAAAGGAAAAACTTAATTGTATGGGTTTATGGAAATAATTAACAGAACATATTCAACCAGGCACAGTAGTTCCAGCAAATTTCAGCAGCCAATCAACTCCATAGGCATTTAAGGACCAATGTGTCACTTATAAGAAATCTGATTCAAGCTGCAATATTGCTAACCACAAATGTCCAAAACTAATGAGTAAGGCCCCCCAAAATAGAAGATAGACTTATAAGCCATAAGGGTAAAAATATACAATTGGCTATGTTTTAGTTTTACTGTTGATGTTTTCAAGCTTTTCTCTGAAAGCATAAGGGCTAAAGTGTAAGCTGGTTTAGAGTGAAAGCTTAAATTTTCACATAATCACTTGACCCCAGGAGCAGGGGCTTTAAGAGAAAATACCCTATTGTGAAAGTTGCAGAAAAATCATGAGTTAGTCACAATGAAACTGCAATCACATGACTGCTGTCTCCCTGTGCAATGAATTAGAGAGAAATGCCTTTGAGCCTGCTCTAATGGAGAAGAGATGCACAGGAATGCTATTAAGAGGGAATTCTTTATTTCCTTTCCTCAGTTACATGGTCTGAGCGGTTAGGTTACAAAAAAATAAAACCTGTATCTAGTGGCTACTACTGTGCCACCAGTTATGGTGGCTTTTTCACCACAGGCTATCTCCAGGTGTGGAACTGCAGAAAAGAGGATCAAATTTCAGGAGGGAATTAGATTACAGATGCACCAGAATCTCAAAGGGTTGGAAGTTGGCACTTGGGAGACAGTGTAGCTTCACAGCATATAACAGTGGCATCTTACCACATTTTATAAAGCCCTTGTTCTTAGACCTTCTATCTGCTTGTTGCATCTCCGATTGCAAATGAAACAAATACCTGCCAAAGTTTTGGAAGAGGGAGCTCCTACCAACTACTGCCCTTGAGGAAAAGCGAAACAACAGCAATGTAAACTGATGTGAGTAACTCCCAGCCCCTAATGTCTATTTGCCTACTCTGCTCACCTCCTCAGCTTGTCTTATTGAAGAACCTAGACAGTAGCATGATAGACTCATTACATGTGCTTTTGAGCAATAAACAACTACATGAGATTCATGGGCAGATTCTCCAAGCCAGCCACTTGGTCTGGATGTCTGTTGAGTAATGTAGTATTATCCAGTGAGTTATACAGTAATTTATGGCAGAGGCAACAAACACTTACTCTGGTAGCTTTAAAGGTTCTGTGGTTACATGTTTAGGCTACTGATTACTTCGCTCTCTAAATAATTCTTACCTTATTTTTTTTCCCTTTGGCTCTTTGCTATGGAGGCAATGTCCCACACAGGGATGGCATGGTGTTTGCAATGCTCCAATATGAAGTCTGGGAGTTAGTGTGTCTTGCCAAAGTACAGCGCTTCCTGGAAAATTAGGGGCATTCTTTGAGAATATCTCCAGTCCATGAATACCACTCTGTGTCTGGTCAGATATGAAGAATTTTGGACTAACAGCCACATTCAATCATATAACTTCCTTAACAATTTTCTTGTTAGTGTCATAAACTGGTTACCAGTCCCAATCCAACATGATACTTAAATATGTGAGGAGTCCTAAAGGCGCCACATTCTTTAAGTTAGGTACATGTTTAATTATGTTGCTGAATCAGGGCCACAGTGAGTAGAGTTGTTTGGCCAGTCTACTTAAGGAAACAAGGAGTGACTTGTGTCTGTGTATCTATGTGTCATTTGTTCTTTGAATTAAATTTATGGGCTAGAAGTGAAAAAGACGCTAGCTGTAGCATGAACATGTTTAAGTTTATGCTCTGGAAATTAGTACAAGCCTATATACTTGGTATGAAATATGGTCCCCATAAATGAATGTTATTCTCCCCAATGAATTCACTGTGTAAATTACTCGAGATCGGTATTTCACTTACTTTGCTTCCATAGTCAGGTTAATATATTGATTTTTCTTCCATGCTCTTTCTTTTTTTAAATTTGAAGAAAAAATTCAAATAAGCCCTAATTACACGACTCTGATTCTGAACAGTTCTGGAAATTGCCAAGCAATCAATATTAAGTACCCTTTACACCAATTTAGAGACTTATTCTGCTTAGACATGTGCCTGATGTAGCTCTGATTTTTGTGTAATTTAGGCTGAAAAGTGGGGTAATGTGAATTTGCCAATGAGCTGATGTTAAATCAGTGTTCCTCTGATTTTTTTTTAATTGTCTCAGTAAGATAGGTGAATAGGTCCAAATGAGAAGAATAAAAAAGATCCTCCTCCTTGAAAGGGTGAAAGAAATCACTGCACAGAATCTGAGATTTTCTGGACAATTCAGGCTGACAGGTTTGTGCTGCAGAGGCAGTGTCTGCTTGTGGAACTGTCTCTTGTTAATTGAGCTAATGTTTCTACAGTGCTCTGAAAATGTAAAGCTTTGTATAAGTGCTAAGTATTATTATTATTATTATTATTATTATTATTATTATTATTATTATTAATGATGTTTTTGGCAGATTTCCTAGAATAGTCTGTGCAATACAAAACCAGTTAATTATGTTATGATGTTTCACTCATTCACAATGAAAGTGTTAAAATGAGGACGTGAGAAGAGAAGGCAAGCAAGGGACAATAGACTAGATGGAGTCTTCCATTCGGAGATGTGCCAGCAGATGCCACTGGAAGTGGATGAGGAGCACGATAGTTTTAAGCTACTTTTGCAACCTAGAATTCTGTGGTTGGCCCCCGGCAACAATTAGAACATTCCCATGGGACTGTGATAGTTTGCTGTGATTTCCCACCTGTGGGAGGCTGCATTGGCCCAGAATAGTAGGAGCATAAAGCACAACGTACCTTGGTTATATCCCTCAATATGTCCTCTCCTGCCACCAACCACTCCCATTTCACTGGGAACTGCAGAAGAGGAACAAGGTGAGACACCAGCCCTATACAGCCCAAGGATACCTCCTGCACTTGAGGAAATTCCTCATTGGTCAAATAAGTTTGTAACCCTTGTGTTGCTGTAAGGGGGTTGCCAGCGGAGACCAGGATTGGGGCTGGAGCAATGAGAATAGTATTAGAGCCTGTACGGGTACTCAGCGTTGGTATCAAGTGCACAATTCAAAAAACAAATATGTATGCTAGGCTTCCTTACACCTTCAGATTTTGTGTGCCCTAGAATTCTGTGTGCTCATTCTGGCTGAGGGGGTTGGTCTGAGTAAAAGCTAATCAAAAACTTTAGGAGCTGACCCAACAATAGCGGGCTGGTTTCCTTAATATTTTGAGCACAACCTTTCCCTGAACCTCTGACACAGGTGTGAGGTTTGTTTATGTTCTTTCTGAGCAAATATATTGAGTCTGGGCAGTGGAGGGGAGATTTCACCCTTCATAACGTATGTTCATGAGAGTTCCCTCTCTGCTTTCTGTATGATCCCTGAGTATAGGGCCTAAATTTTCACTGAATTATGGTTTATAACTGGTGTAAGAAACTAGACCTGAAGAAGAATTAGATCTATAGAATTCAGGCCTCTATTTGCACTGATGTCTCTTTCTATAGACAGCAGGGCTTGGTAAATGTGCTGCCCGTTTAGGAGCCAGCTCAAGAGCTCAGGCGCCTCGCTGTGCTGTAGTACTTCAGAATATCCCTCACTGCCTGCCGCTCCCAGTTTCGGCAGCAGTGCGACATGACTCTTTTTTAGGAGTCAGGAGGCATTTGGCTTCCAAGGTACCATAGCACAGCTAGATGCCATGGTCAAATTTCTGGGAGCCATGCGAGCTGGTGCCTGGGATTTGTCAAGCCCTTATAGACAGTAATCGCTTTAAAGTTTCTGAAAGCAACTTCCAGCCAAGAGAAATTCAGCATATCTTCTACTGGCTTCACCAGAGGGAGTCTCCCTTTAACTTAGATTTTGCCAACCCGTTATCAAGTGTAAACTCCTCAGGCACTATAACAGTCTTAACTTGGAGTCACAGATAGTCCTTTTATATAGTCCAGTCTGTCTCCCCACCCAGGTGAGCTTACCTTTGGCTATGTACACACGATCTGATTAAAGCGCAACATGGCAATCGCGCTATAAAAAACATGTGACCTTTATTGCGGGATAGCGTGTACACGTCGCTCTTTGCAACGCAACAGAATTCTTTGCAATATCGCAGTGTAGCGCAATGAATTCTGGGCACCTATCCCACAGTTCAATTTTCTCTCAATCGGCGCTTGGAATCATGGGATGAAGGAAAGGAACGCAAAGCGCCATGGGTAAACTCTGTTTCCCATGGTGGAATGTGTTCCCCTTGCGTCTTCCTCGTTGCCAATAGCAACTCGCGCCTATTTTCAACAGTGCAGTGACGCACCGCACCACTTGCGAGCAATCACAACAGCGACAGCATGGATCCTGCTCTGATCTCCATTGTTGCCTTCAGCATTCTAAATACATCTCGGCTGGTTGCTCAGTACGCAATGAGCTCCGAGTCAGACGAGGACACTGAGGAGCAGGGGCTGATCGATGCCATGCAGAGCAACAGCACTGCGTTGCTCAGCTCCTTCACTGATCATCTGCACACGGTGCAACTCCGTTTCTGGTTGCGAGAGACGAGCACCGAGTGGTGGGATCGCATTGTTATGCAGCTGTGGGATGACGAGCAGTGGGTACAGAACTTTCGAATGTGGAAAGCAACCTTTTTGGAACTGTGCTCAGAGTTGGCCCCTGCCCTGCGACATAAAGACACCAACATGAGGTCAGCCCTAACCGTGGAGAAGCGTGTTGTGATAGCTGTCTGGAAGATTGCAAACCAGTTTGGAGTCGGGAGGTCCACCATCGGATTAACCCTGTCACAAGTCTGCCGAGCCATCAGTCGCATTCTGCTATGGAGGACGGTGACATTGGGCAATGTTCGTGAGATTGTGGACGGCTTTGCTGCCATGGGATTCCCTAACTGTGGGGGAGCCATAGATGGCACACACATCCCTATTTTGGCTCCAGACCATCTCGTGACCGAGTACATCAACAGGAAGGGCTACTTCTCCATGGTGCTGCAAGCACTCGTGGATCACAAGGGGCGTTTTACGGACATCAATGCTGGGTGGTCGGGAAAGGTTCATGATGCCCGCATTTTCAGGAACACTGGTCTGTACCGGAAGCTGCAAGGGGGTACCTTTTTCCCTGATCAAAAAATTACAGTGGGGGATGGGAGATGCCCATAGTCATCCTCGGAGACCCAGCATACCCACTGATGCCATGGCTCATGAAGCCATACACTGGGAACCTAGATCGCAGCAAGGAGTGGTTCAATTACAGATTGAGCCGCTGCAGAATGACTGTGGAGTGTGCCTTCGGCCGTTTAAAAGGGCGCTGGCGCTGTTTGTATGGGAGGCTGGACTTGGCGGAGGACAACATCCCTGCTGTGATTGCGTCGTGCTGTGTCCTTCATAACATTTGTGAAAGTAGGGGAGAAAAGTTTTCCCCGGGGTGGGCTATGGAGGCACAGCGCCTCGAGGAAGCATACGAACATCCAGCCACTAGGAGTATTAGGGGGGCCCAAGGAGAAGCTGCTCGCATAAGGGAGGCACTCAGGAACCATTTCAATGATGCCCTCCCCTAGTTAACTTCCAGGACGCATCAGGTGCACCTTATGAGATTTTCAATGTGTACAAATAAAGCCACTCTTCAAATTATTTGTCGCTGTTTTTATTAAAACCTAAAGGGGGAGGGGGAGTTACAGGTGGGTGTAGCTGCAGGTCTCTAAAAAGTACCTCTGGGGGGGACTGGATGTTGCAGTGTACCAGGGGGATGGGTGGCCTTCAAAGAAATTCTTTGAAGGACTACGGGGTGTGGGAGGCAGACACGGCTGAACTGTATGGAGTGGAGCCTGTACATTAATCGGCTGGGTCTGCAAAGCAATCATGCTCTTGAGCAGTTCTGTTTGCTCCTTCATTACGCTTATCAGTTCGTCCCTGTGTTTCTGCCTCCTCTGTTGGGATTCCTCTCTCCAGGCTCGATTCTCCCTCGCGGATTCCTGTGCTGTTTTCAGCAGGTCCTGAAACATATCCTCCCTGTTTCTTTGAGCACGCCGCCGAATGTTTCTCATGCAGTCAGCTGGGGTAGACATCGGCCTTGTGAAGGTCGAATCTAAAAAATAAAATAATAATAAAGCTGTTGTTAACACATAGCCTAGATAACCAATGTAACCTTCCAGTAGCACATTCCACTGGAAGGTGCAGGGCAGTCAACATCCTATGCTTTGCTGAAGCGGACAAGGTACGTCCTAATAGAAAGCTTACTGGGGGCTAACATTCTGCACAGGGCACACAGATGGAACCCGATATCTATCTCCTCAGAGTGCCCCTGCCAGCTAGAATACATATCCTACATGCCACCGGTTGCAAGCCAGGACCGTATGCTGCTGCACTGTGTGCTGCCATGGTTCCCAGGGCTGTGCTTTGCAGCTGGCGAGGCAGAGTATCCGTCTTTGGGAGCGTAGACACAAACGCTCTCCCATCTAACCTGAGTAATAGGCTCTGGAGGTACATTGAGGAAACCTTTACTGACCTAAATACAGATGATTTTTTGACAATCGCTGCTTGTGTTGATGCACTTCTAATGAATGCAGAGTAAAGAGCGTGCACAGCGGGGACTGAGACAGCAAGCACCCCCACCCCGGACAATGATATTTTAGCAGGAGCCATAGCTGCACAAAATAGAAACTTACCGGAACCCACGTCTGCCGCCTCAGAGGACATGCTGCAATTCATGTCTTGGGTGGACGTCTCAGCCGGGGTGCAGAAGAGCTCCTGGCTACACGCTGTTGTGCTTTCCTCCAGGTCATCCTCCATCTCCTCCTCCTCATCGATCATGTCCTCATCCTGCTCGGGTCTGGCATTCACTGGATGAGGGGGGGCCGATGTGTCCACGGGACTCTTTGCAGTGGTTGTGGGGTCCCCACTGAGGATGGCTTCTATCTCCTTATAGTACCTGCATGTAGCAGGCGCTGATCCAGAACGGCGGTTTGCCTCCTTCGCTCAGTGATAGGTTATTCTTAGCTCCTTCACCTTTGATCTGTACTGCACAGTGTCTCTATCATAACCTCTCTCTGACATGGCCCGAGAAATTATGCCAAATGTATCATAATTTCGCCTGCTGCCGCGTAGCTGCATCTGCACAGCGGACTCTCCCCAGATGCTGATCAGGTCCAGCACCTCTGCCGTGCTCCAAAGGGGTGCGCGTCTTCCACAATGGGCCGCCATTGCTACTGATGATCGGAGCTGCACTACACTTCATGAGGAAGAGAACAGGAAGTGAAACAGACGAGAAGTTTGAAAATCCCAGGAATCTGATCAGGGCGGGGACTGTTTCATCACGGCCACAGAGCGGGTGGGGGGAAGACCAGAGAGGACGACTTTGGAATGCTGGGACACTTCTGGAGGCCAATCATTGCGCTGTAAGCGTACACACGAGTGGAAAGGCGCAACAGCTGTTCCGCGTTAACTGCTACCACCCCCGTCGAGTTGGTTTTTGTATTGCGCTACAACAAGGCAGTTAACGCGCAACAGCCCTATTGCACGTGTGTACGCCGTTGTTGGTATCGCGCGGCAATGATTGTTAATGCGTGATAAAGTGATCTTGTGTACAAGGCCTTTGTTATAAATGGTCCTTACACCGAGAATCACAGCAATATTCAGGTTACTCCCAGTCACTTATCCAGGTCAACAGCACCTTAGATCTCACAGCAAAGAGAGTGCTTGTAGCCAGTCTTAAAATAACTATATACAGCTTTATTAATAGCAAAAGGAAATGAGTTATTAACAAGATCAAAGAAGGTCTCTCTCTCTCACACACACGGAGTTGCAATCTTAAGTTTAAAAAGGTAATAGACGCTTTTATAGTGAGCAAGCTTTATATGGCCTTTAGAGCGAACCCAGACTAAGCAGAGGGGAATAACCTTGCTTATGCCTCAAAGTCTTTCCCCTTACTCTCCACTCCAAGTCCAGAAAGCACAAAGATCCAGGTCCTTTTTGTCGATGGTTTTTATTCCCCTCCTCCCATGTGCTTCGAGTTGCAAACACAGCTGATGGGAAGAATCCACTTGCACAACTCTTTTCATGGGGGAGAAGAGCAGAGCAACAAAGACTGTTGTCTA
>ML685765.1:25962326-25975431 GCA_007922175.1 Pelusios castaneus
TTTAAAGACTAACAGATTTATTAATCGCATGCGATTAATAAATCTGTTAGTCTTTAAAAGTGCCACAAGACTCTGTTGTCTTTCTACAATAGACTAACACGGCTATCCCTTTGGAGTCTTATTTATAGTTTGGGTGATATCAGCAAGACCATGTGGGAGGCTTCTGTAGGATTGGCTCTTTCTTGTAGCAGTGGCCCTTAAATCATTTCTTTGCAAATGGCTTGTTTTAAAACATATTGTTTTCAATTTATAAAACCATTTCCCTGTCACTGTTTCTTGCAAAAAAGAAAATAAAAAAAGGATAGAGGAGGAAGATGTCTTTGGTAGTGTGTAGTGTTCAAATAGGAAATGCTGTTTGAATGCTATGCATGCAAAGGTTGGGTCTGATCCGAAGCCTGTTAAAGTTAATGGATGTCACTGACTTCAACTGGCTTTAGATCAGACCCTATGTGCATGCAAACTTATCAGTATTAATATATTTGCAGCCCATTCTTACATTCCTAGCCACTCCAAAGGCCCATTCATTTTCATAGAAAATTTGAGAATGTAAGAAATACAAACCAGGCCCGTGATCTACAGAGCACCGGCTTATAGGAAGAGTTAATAGTGATCCCTCTGCTTAAGGTAGCCAACACTTTACGTGTTCCTATTTTCTGTAGCTTGAAACTTTGCTAAACTGTAGCCATTCAGATTGAAATTTTCTATCTTGGAATAAATAATATGTGATCATGTAAAATTAAAGACAGTCTCTGAATGTATATGTAAAAGCGGGCCAAATTAGGGTTATGTTTTACAAATGGTGTTTGAAAAAACAATTTCTCCCCTTGATTTTGAATGTGAAAGTTCAAAGGTATGATCGTACACACAGTCAGCATATAAGTCACTACTTACTTGGACTATCCCACAGAATTCCTTATTCAGGCAAACTCCCATTGACTTTGGCAGGAATTTTGCCTGAAAATAGAGTGCTGGAGAAGGCCTTATGATATGGCCTACTGCTGATAACATTTATTCCATATCAAATGAGCTGTTGCAGGTTGCTGTGTGTCTAGAGTTTTTCTGGTGGAGGATCTTTGAGATATATTGATTACGACAGCGATTCTCTAATTCTCAGTTACTTGCTTGGGGAATGAAATCCAGGTCACTCACACCAAGCTCGTGTAATAGGACTCTTGAGTTTTAGCACCCAACCCCTTCGATACACTCACCAAACCTGGGGCCAGGCGAGGGGGTGGAGGGATGGAGACTCTCTGCCCTAATTTTGTGGTGTGCTGGAAGTGCTGCCTCTACATAACAAGTATATGGCGAGTCCCCGTCACTTCTCTCTGCACTGGCCTTTGTAGAGTAGGCAGGGGGAGCCTTTCTGTTGGCATGATGGACATAGGAAGGGAAGCCTCAATGGCGACTCTCATCCATGCAGCTTGGAGGATGTAGGGCTGCTGCTCCCCATGGTACTCAGATGTCATCATGACAGAGTTGGAGATGCCATTCAGATGAGAATAAGGAAGTCTGTCTTCCAATCCTCCACCAGCAGTGTGAAACAAAATTAGGACTTAGTGCTGAGGTCTTGAAGCTCATTAAAAGGGCTCCAGTGGGTGAGGCTCAGCACCTCTCAGGCTATTTCCTCAAACTTCCATGGCAGAACTCCCCTCTCTGTGTAGAAAGGAAACTGTTCCCTTCCACCATAATTTATAAAGATTTCTCTGCCACAGTCTAGGGTCTGTTTGGTGGAGATAGCGGGAGAAAGTCATTTCATCTCACCTGTGGCCTTGTAAACCTTATCATGGTAGTTTGGGTGTCTTTTGTGGACAAGAAGGAGAGTGAATGAGCAGATCTCCGGGAGCTGCAGAGAGCCCCACCTGCAGGCAGAGTTTTTATCATGTGTGGCCTCATGGATGATCCTGACTGCCTGTGGCCAAGAGTAATCTGCTAGATCTGTAAGTGGGCACCAATTCTTTTTCTCCCTGGGGTGGGGGACAGGAAATCTGGTGGTCCAGGAGATTTCCTCCCATAGAGCACTCTTGTGTGGCTTATACCATGGGAGGAAACTGTCAAGGCCAGGATCAGGCCCTTATTCCACTCCTGCTTTATTTTTGTAACATGGAGGCTGCAAAGTAGGCAAGTAACATTAATTAGTTACTAGTTCCCTAAAAATGATGATGGGGAAGAAAAAGGAAATAAGTGCCCTTCACAAGGACATTCAACGGAAACTGTAAAACAAGATGCAATAGTTCCTTAATTCCTTTGTTAAAGAGCTCAAATGAAGGGGAATGGGTCATTCCTTCAAGATCTTTATGGCCCTGATCCTACAGTTGATTCTCCTACAAGCACAAATTCAAGGGGCCCTGCTAAATGTCTGCCCACATTGATCTGATTGCAGGATCTGGGCCCAATTAATTGATTTGAATGGAAGGGTCATGGGATTGGGCTTTGTGCTGTGGAGTCTGCTTAAGTGATCAATGGTAGCAGATTTTGCTTTTAGCAATTTAAAATGAAGCAAATAATTTTTTAAATGTCCTTTAATTTCTCTCTTACTAATTACCATTTGACAAGTAAAGTTAATTAATGAAAAAGTGTGCTATTTAGTTATTTGAATATACTTTTTCAATAAGCTGTGAGCGGTATAATATAGTTAATGTTGTTGACCATAATAATTCATTAAGTCTAATTCTGGTTCCAAACAATGGAATTGCTTGTCAATATTATCAAATCCAGTTCACAGAGAATTGCAATCAGTTTTGAGGTGTTCGCTGTAAAAACTTTAATTGCCTGTATTTGGTGAAATATTGTTTAACTCAAAAATCAAGCTCATGCAAAGTGAATTTCAATAACCTAGTTAATTTACTTTAATTTTGGGACTTCTCTATCTGAATAGGGACAGAAAGATGAAGATTAATTTTATCTGCTTATAACTGATTTAATTTTATATACTTTTGATGGATTAAGTTTCAATTTAATTGTGGGAAATGCAAGAAGGATATTGTAAAGAGTGGTTTAAAATAAAACAACTAGCTACCTTGCATGCTAATTTTTAAAATGTTAATATTAATTGTAGAATGGTAATTTATAAATAGTATGAATATATCTTCCTATATTCAAACCCACAAAAATTAGGTGGGTTTTAATTACATTTATAGATATTATCTATGCACATGCCTTTTATTATGTGATTATTTGTCTCCATTTCTATGTGATGATAATGTGATGGGAATTTTTAAGGTCTAAAATACATGGTTAATAAATACAAAATACAGCATTTGCCTGGCTTGGTAAATGGAAATATTAAATAGGTAAAAAAGTTTGGAGAAACACAAATAATTTTTATACATTTATAATCTTTGCTTTTCATTTTTCAGATAATTTCAAGGCATATCTTGAAAGAACATATTAAGTATTGTATATAGATACTAATTTTTAAATGTTAGCTTTTTAGTTTTTGATTTGAGTCATGATTGATGGTGGATTAAAGTATAATTGATTTCTAGTTTGTTAGTGAGTGTGTGTGCACATGAAAGGCAAAAATAACAATTTCTTAATTTATATATAAACACACATACTATTAAAATATTCTGAAAATGTCTATTTTCAAAGAGAAAGAATGTATGATATAGATTATATGAAATTCTGAGAAGTTCGCTGGAAAGTGTAATTAATGGAAACACTACACAAATATAAAAATGATTGACACAAACTAGCAAAAGCTAAGAAATTCCAAATTAATTCCTTGTTTCTATCCTGAAATAATAGCCTGTGAGGGGAAATGTGGTGGTAAAAAAAGGTTAAGCCCGAGTGCCAGCATTAGATTTGAATTCCTTGGCTTTTACTTCTTGGTGTCACACATTATTGCTAATTAAAAGAATGTATGTAATATTAATTTCCTTTAGAACAAAGAATTATATTTCATGGCAAGTGGTAGAGTCCAATTTGTTAGTTCTCCTATATTCTGTTTGGTAGTCAGATAAATAACAAACTGTAAGATGTTACAAATTGTACCAGATCCCCAACAGATCATAATGAGTTCTCTTTTAAAATACTTAGTTAATCTGTGTTATTCCCTAGTTTTAACAATGTATTTTTATTAACACTTATTATGTTTAAAACCAATTGATAATTGTTTATTTTAAAAAATGACGCGGGAGCTGTAACATTCCATCACTGAAGGGGCTTATATATTAAATTGAGCATGCTGCTGCAGTCTTCCTGAAAGCATCACTAAGTCTACAGCAACAATTTCAGACTTAAGCTTAACTTTTCTACGAAGTACGTGCTTCTCGTTAAATGCGTAATTAGTATAATTAATAATTACTCACTAATTGAAATGCAGGTTAACAAACTTCCATATGTAAAAGTAAAGGGGGAAAAATGTCATTCATTCATACTGGGCTTTATAAGCCTATAAAACTCTTCAAAGGACTTCAAGATATCAAGCAATCTTTTATTCAGCTAAACCTACCCCCCACCTTCACTCTTACACACACTTAAATACTCAGTATGCTCACAGCTTGGAAAAAAGCGAGAAAAGCCTTAATGGATCACTGATTTTAACTAAAGAGATAGGTATGTACTCCATATAAATGGTTCCAAAACAATTTTTGTTTTAGGAGTACTAATTTTAATCAAATGAAAACAAGCGTCTTAGCTCTGTAGACACCAAAGCTTTCAACTGGCCACTTATTAACATAGTTTTTATTTCAAGCACAAACATATAAAACAATTACATTAGAGCAACTGTGCTAACTGTTTCATGTTCTAATACTCAGATATGCTTTTCTTGTGGGCAAAGGCTAAGACAATTTGGGGACAGAGTGGAGAATTAAGGGCTTGATCCTGAAAATCTTTACATACATGAGTTACTGTGACCCAGAGAAGTAGCCTATGGGACTACTCACATGAGTAAAGTTATTCACATGCATAAGAGATTCCAGGAAAAGCTTCACAATCATGTAGAATAAATCTATGAATAGAATGATTTTTTACTACTTGCAGCTGCATTTAGCATGATTTAAATATTTTTCTTCCTCACCTTGGTTATCTGTACATTTTTAAAGTGACAACAACTAAAGCAAATATAACTGGTCTAGGTAATCAAATCAGCAAAAATTATGTTGGAGCAAGAAATATAACCGTGTGTTATTATTTATTTATTAACACAAAATCTGTTGTCAGGTTGTTTACTGTATAGGAAAGCAATTTCCATTAGGAAGTAAACAAGAGATTTTATACTGAAGAAATCAGTGTTCTTTAAAATGGTTACTTAGCATACTGGTTTAAAGTATGTATTTTGGGGAGATTTTTAGTTGCTTTTTGGCAGGGGGTGCGGGGGGGGGGGGAGAACTAATACTGAAGGTATTCTGGAGCTAATCAGGCATCTCTGATTAAAACTTTTGTCTACATTCTAACGTGGGATTTTGTCATATATAAAAGTTTTAAACAGAAATGCACGATTAGCTCCAGTGTGTGTGTGTGTGTGTATGATGTGTATGTGTATATGTATAATATGTGCATGTGTGTACAATATATATATAAAATATTCATTACACCTTGATTATGTAACTATAAAATGATCATGCAGACAAAGAACATACTGTACAGAATGCAGCAATTACTTGGAATTAATAGTTGTTATTTCTTCTGCAGTATTCCTACAACAAGTTTTCCTTTAAATTAAAAAATTGACATAGAGCTAAAGATGTTCCCTCAACTCTTCATTTCAAGACCTAAAACATAATTGGGATAGCAATAATTGGTACATGCCTTCTGTCACTCGTTGGCCCAATTATGGGCACTCAACTGATACAGATTTTGGTCAGTCCTTAAAATGCCAATTTTTTTTTTCAAAATCTCTCTCTCTCTTTCTGTCTCATGTCTTAACATTCAAGAGCTTTGTAAAACACAGTAATTTGATTAATGGTGACTTCTTGTAAAAATATATATTTTTTGCAAATAAAACTGTCCAGTGTATATAATTAATCCTTGTCTTTTTTTTACTGGAACAGGTAATACTAGGGAGAGTGAGACTTCCCTGGATGCACAAACTTCTTTTGATATATAAGCATGTCTTTCTTTCTTTGTTTCTCTCTCTGTATATGTGTATTTCTTGTAGCTAGAAAGAGCCACTACTCCATGTATGTCCTCTGTGTGCACCACTCTTGAAAAATTGTCAAGTCCAGCTTAAATAGTTACTGCATATTGAGAAAGACCGAAGCAGTATCTTTCCCTGATCTGATTCGTGTAAGCAGGAGAGTACATGAAGAAATATATTAAGACCTCAGTGTGTCTTCGGCTTTTGTATCTGACACCTGTCTGATAAAAATCAAACAAAGAAAGTGGGAGAGGCTGTTTCTGATCACAGGCGATCAACGATGCTTGGATGTGTTGGTCAAGCTTCTCTTAGTTCTTTTAAGAGTGTCATCTGTAGCTTTAAAACATATGCACAAACACTCAGATGTATTTGTAAGACACATAGAGTGAAAAGTGCATTTCCCTGTTAGTATTAAAGAACAGGAAAAGATTGCTTATTGGACCAAAAGGCGAACAGCAAGTTCTTCAATACTTCTAACCTATTAAATGGAAGACTAACTGAATGCTGGCTTTATATACACTCAAGACCAAAAATGTACAGATACTTAGCATCTCAGGAATCTTAGTATATTATTGCATAGCATAGCAACAATTGAAACTGGTTTCTTTGATTTTTGTACAAAATCACATCATTACCCAAGAATCTAATTTTATTTCCTAACCTTATTAAGAAAGTGGAGCAATCTGCAAAATAGCACTTCTTTCTGAGGTGGAAACTTAACTCCAAGGGGAGAAAAAACAATAACCTGAAAATGAATACTGAGTACTTTAGTGAAATAATTTTTTAAAAAAACATAAAAATTTGTACCCCTAAGAGAAGCAGCTTGCTGCTCTTTAGTTATCTGACTGGTAAAATCTTTTTTTTTTTTAGTATGATTATTAGTAATTGGTTGCAATATCAGAGACAGTTATTGAAAGCTGTTACTACCTATTAGATTCTGTACTAATTTGGCCTGTGTGTTCAGATGTATAAGCCAACATTAAGAGGTGAAGTCTTTTCTTATATATTAAATAACTCAACCCAGCAGGTCTATATATTTGTATTTTCTATCACCAAAGTTATGCCAAAATTTTATTTAACTTGTTTTTTTCTTTGTTAAGGAGATCACAAAATAATACACATGATAAAGCTATTACTAATTTTTCAGACTTATTGACAAGTTCTCAGAATGTCCAGAACGTTGCTGCACCTTCATCTTATCTCTTTTCAGTCTTACGCTTCTTTCCTCCCCTAATTTCAATTGCAAAACTAATTTTAGTAGACTAGATTTGTTTGAGAAAGCACTTTAATGGGCATCTTCAATATGTGTTCATGCCCATAGTTTATAAAGGTCCCAATACTGTTAACATAATAAATTGAGGCTACTCATATGTGTAAGTTTAGTCTTCTGCATGAGATCTAAAGGGATAACCGTGTTAGTCTATTGCAGAGAAACAAATAGAGTCCTGTGGCACTTTTAAAGACTAACAGATTTCCCACGAAAGCTCATGCAATAAATAAATCTGTTAGTCTTTAAAAGTGCCACAGGACTCTGCTTGTGTCTCTTCTTCATGAGTGATTGCAGAATTGGATTCAGAGACAAGTGGTTTAGTGTTAATTTACACGTGCATACATAATCAGTAGTATTTGAAAATAAATCATTACTGAAGATTGCAAACTCTGAGGCAGGGATTGTGTCTTTATATATGTTCGGACAGTACCTAGCACCTTGATCAATACCAGCATGTAAATAATAATATACAAATCTGATTCACATAATTATTCCTAAAGCTGATCTTGGCAGAAAATATACATGGGAGATGGAACCCCAGATCTGTATTCTCCCATATACATAGGACCCGATCTTCAGCTGGTGTAAACTGGCATAGCTACACCACTTTACACTAGCTAAGGATCTAGCTCCTTGAATCAAAAACTGTGGTATTAGTCCTCAGCTGCTTTTAAGATTTAACATATCTACAAAAGTGTTTTGAAACCTACTTGGAAAAAATATTTCTTTTCCCCACAAAAATCATCCTAAAAATTGACTAAGCTGTTTTGTGTTTAATCAAGTATTTCATCTTCACATTATTCGGGGCCAGATTAGGAAGGCTCTGATGATGGGATGCAGCAATGCTTTGCTAAGTAAAGTCAAAATTAATGACAAACAAAATCAAGTTTCCTTTGTGGTTGATTTTCAGACAGCTGCATCCAGATATAAAAGAGCTATCAAAGAAAGATATCCATTAATTATTAACTCAGAACAACTTCAGAAAGCAGTGCTTAAACCTCCATTGACATCATCCTGACAGGCTCCTAATCTCTGAAAGTTGTTGGTAAGAGTTACATTAGACTCAGCATGTCATCAATTCTGGCTTTAACAACTGAAATTCAAGAGATGCACTGCAGCATACATATGAACACATGGGACAAACTGCCATCTCTTAAAAGACATCTGTGAGTAACATTTACAGCATAGTGTGCTGTATAATTCCCTGTGTAACTCTACCTCTTCCTCAACATAATAGATTGTCAACAGCCTAATTGCAAGATACACTATGTAGTGGTGTCATTAAAAAAAAATCATCTAGGTGGAAAGCAATACAAATCAGCTGTCATCATTAAAGCAGGACCAACCTGTGGCTAAACCATTCAAACCTCCAGATTAATCCCTGGATTTCTCAATATAGATTAGATCAAACTCAAAGATTTACTGTAGACAAAAGAGAGTAACTTCAAACTATACTGTGTATCATTTCCATCTGCTAAATAATGTAATTTGTGAGTCTACAACATGTACTTTAACACCGATGCAGTATTTTGCAGACTTTTGACATTTTTTATCTAATTTATATTTCAGCTTTAATATAATTCTGACTTTAGTTTTTAGAATATTTTTGCTAGCTATTGTATAGATGAAAATGCTTGAATGCCATTTTCAATAGAACCCCTTTTCTATTTATTCCAATTACAGAATAAAATGCATAGTGTAGTATTTAAGCTTGTTTAAATATGTTGGTTGTTCATCATTTAGTGGCAGTAGAAGGGTGGTGTTAAAAACATTATTTAATGAAAGGTCTAGTTCTGTACTTTAGGCAACATCTTGTTAATTCTTTCAGACTCACTTTGAAGAATTTTACACTAGCTATAGAAATGTTACAAAGGAAGAACTTATGAGCAAAGATCCCGAGTTGAAAATGAAAATAAAAGAATACTAGTGTATTGGACAGGTTTTTATAGCATACACATGGCTATCACGCTTTTGAAGTTATAAATACATTGTTCCAAGGCAGGAAGAAAATTGTAATAGGAGAACAAGAACTTCAAACTCTGAAAGTACTCTATATATCCAGCTTTTCTCCTTTTCCCCAGTAAAAAGCCCTAACAGAACAAGTTACTAGTATTTGCTCTTTAAAAAGGATGGTCATGATTCTTTCATCTTAGAGGGAGGCATTTAAATTTGGAATAATTACAAGACAGAAAACAATAAGCTGCACCGTGCATGAATGGCAAAATGCAGATCAACTTGATGTTTTAATGCTAACTGATGATTTCCCCCAATCAGTTATATTAACCCTTTGTAATACCTCACTGGCTAGATTTCCCATTATTTCTAATATCGTGTAGTTGTGAATTATAGGTTATTACAAATCAGAATGCTAACTCTTATTTATAAACTGTTTCTTTTTAAAAATCATGGGTTAATTAAAAGTGCATATTGGTTCCTATGCTTACTCACAGTTTAAAGGTTTCAACTTCTTGTTACTAAAGGCCCAAAATCATACTAGCCAATAGATCTACTAGAATAGTTTAATAGCTCATGATTATTTTTGTTTGTTTCAAAAGGAGGTGGGAACGGCAATGTATCGAGGCTATCTCAACCAGAATAATTAGAATCTATTAAAAGAAAATGATAATGGGTAGAATTTCTTCTTTTTAAATTTTTTTCCTACCTTTGCTGGGCTGTTTCATCTGTTTCATTAAAGCTGTAATTTTTACAGCTGCTCTTGATCATTCTATGTTTTCCTCAGTGTGAAACCTAAAATGTTCTTTGCCGATAGAAATGTGGGTTAATAGAATAGCTACTTGAAGCAAGAAACCTCTGCAGTATGTGTGTGTGTGTGCGTGCGTGCATGTGTGTGTCTATAGTTGTCTTTATTTAGGCTTGTCCAGCATTTTGTTTGTCCTTATGCCTTTTACGGCAGCTGGACTCTGACCTTCAAGTTCTTAAAAAAAAAAAGTATTCTTTTCAGATTCCAAGTTCCTCCCTTTTTACCCTCCCACTGACACCATCCTATTCAATACTGGAGATAACTTTATTCATCTACACATCATTGTATCAAATTCAATGGACAAACTGCTTCAACATGTTTCAGAACTGGACAGGGCAGTAATGTCTTCATTTTTTCCTCAACTCAATGAGCTTTTTATCACAGTCTTTTCAAGCACAAAACAAACACAGTAACGAAAAATAATCTCCCACAAGTGTTTTCCCACCATATTGGATCACTGTAGATTTATGTCCTGTAAAATGTTTTCATGGATGACTACATCACTGTAAATTGATTGCATACATCCCTAGCCAACACAAATTACAGGGGAAATGGGACATTTATATATGAAGATTATATTTTGAATCTAAAGTGTTTGCTCTGGGATCATATTAAGAGTACAAAAACCATTTGCTTCTAAATTGCGTGTCCTGTATCTAGGTGGTATCTGCTGTACATTTTACACAGTTTTTGTGGGTGCCTCTTCATTTCAACTTCCTAATAGAAATATCACATCTGAAAATCAGATTCTTAGGCACTTTTGCTGATCACTATAGTAAGATACACAGGACTTTTTCTTACCTATGGCAGTGTGCATTTGCAACACATGATGTAAAAATAAAAATAAAAAATGCAAACTCATGTACCTGACAGTTCACTTAATGCTGATGACACCAGAGCTATGGGATGCTACAACAACTGTAGTAAGAAAGTTCCAGAGGGGTAGCTGTGTTAATCTATTGCAGAAAAACAAACAGATCTGTTAGTCTTTAAAAGTGCTACAGGACTCTGTAGTAAGAAAGAGTCTAAAAACCTTGTCAGCATGTTCTGAATCCTAGCACCAGATTAGTTTAAGTGACGGGAACTGGAATTTTCATTCTATGCTTTCATGATCAAGTGTGGTATACTGCAAAGTGGACTAGCTGACAGCTAGAAAAAGTGGTGTAGTGCACATATATGGATGAACTTCCTGTCATTTATGAGGGATGTACCAGTATATTTGAAGGTGAAACACTTAACATGTTGGTAGCTTTTAAAAAAAAATTATCAAACAGATCTAAGATTAATAAAGCCAAATTGAGCTCACATCTCTCCAGCACCTTTGTCTTTTAAGTGGAATGTAAAGACAGTGTATGTTGGGAAAGGGAGGGGGGGGGTAAGAGTTTACTGGTTTAAAAAACAAAACCAAAGTTCTGAAGTGCTTAAACCAACTAATCATATTAAAACATTTTACGTTCTGTGGATTTAAAAGAAAAATCAGATCGACATCACTGACTGGGTGTTTTCCACTCTAGGCCCTACATGTTTATGTAGAGAGAACTGCGAACCTTTGCAGGGATTTGGGGGTTTCAAAAGGGAGAAGTTTATACATTAGTGCTGCAAGTTACAAAACACTGTTGATATTCAAATGTTTATTGTGTAAAATCTGGGATAAGCTTCAGCATGAGAGCTCCTTTAAGTGCCTACAACTATTGCTAATTCCCCTCAGCATTGAGGCTTGCACAAAGGCCTTAATCCAATTCCACTTTTTTTTTTTTCAGAAAGCCTATGCTATTTTCTCTCATGTAAACTAACAACACTATCCCATCACACTGCAGAGTGGGTCAAAGAAAAAGGGCTCTGTGTTTATACTTTGCCAACACTTTGCGTTTCTTGGCCAAGTATGGCAAGAAACTTTAAGTGGGTCCCCCAGGCCCCACGCCATTTTTTTAGAAAGAAAAATAAGCCTTCAGAGATGGAAAACAGACTATTTTAGAGACTAGAAACCTATTAAATGTCAACTTCTTTCAGTTAATATCCATGAAAAGAAATGGATCACTCAAGCCTCATCCCTCAGTTTTGATTTAAATTATGAAACACGGCTTAGCTTTGATAAAGTAGTATTTTCTGCTTCTTGTATAACAAGGTCCTCAGAGATTTTCTTTTAATAGCATCCCTAGATATTAACTTTTGTGTGTGAATATTTCATTCACCATTTAATATACACCTACCATTTAATACATATCTACTTTATAAAACAGTTTTAAGTGATAAGTTCCATTGCGGTAAATAAATTTTGTAAACTTTTTAGAATTACTTTCACAAAGTTAATAAAATTCCTCTCTTTCAGATTTTCTGACATTTATTGGAAAGCTAAATCCATGTTATATGGTTGTTATAAAATATGCAGATGGGAATTTTTTTCAATTAAAACTTGTCAGTTCTGCAGCTGTATGGGGTGAATCAGTGTACATCACTTGTCTCATGAGTACCTCCTGTATAAAGGGACTTCACCTATTATAGCCGAAAAGTAACCTATACACTACACAAACTCAGCAACCACTCATGTTTGTTGTTGAAAAATGTTCAAATCAGAAATAGAGAATTATGAAAATGTCATCTCCGAGGGAGTGAATTATTCACACTAAAGTAGGGGCCTCAAACACACGGCCTGCCTCTTGCGGTCCATGAAAAGAGCCAGAATTCAGGGGTTCCCAACCCTTGTCTGGCTTCTCAAGTGGCCCGTGTGCCACCAACTGAGAGCTGGCAGCCAGGCTGTGGCCGCCTGCCTCCTGCCCGGGGTCCTCCTGCTGCCGAGCTGAGTTCGGCGCTGTCCACAGTACTTCCAGGCCACCCACACCGCGTCCCCTGCTCCCCCATCCTAGGGACCTTGGCAGCTGCGCCGCTCACCAGGCAGAGTCCCAGCCTGCAGTGGTGGGGGAGCATGCTGGGCCAGGCAATTCTTTCTTTCTTTCTTTCTTTCTTTCTTTCTTTCTTTCTTTCTTTCTTTCTT